>VZTE01006233.1:146633-193142 GCA_013397775.1 Eulacestoma nigropectus
CACACAGACACACAGACACACACACACACACACGTGAAGGCAAGTACCCGGATGCCTGGGAAGAATACCCGCCAAAAACGGGCCCGCAAGGCAGAGCTGGGGGAGGAGTTTGAGGGCACATAAAAGCAGCTAGCCGCAACACCACAAGGTCTTTTCTTTTTGCTTTGGGTCGCTTAGAGGGTCAGCTTGGCCCCTTCTGCTCCCGCCTTCGTGCCCTCTTCCCTGTGGGCCTGTTTCCCTGCCTGTGCCTGCTCCACCTTGCTGGGAATTCCGGGAACTAGCTGGTCACCATGAGGATCTCGTGCTTCCAGCCACTGCCCACACCCAGCTTCCAGCCATCGCTGGCACCCAGCTTCCAGCCATTGTCGGAGGCATGCTGCCGCCGCCACTTGGAAATCGCGCCTAGTTTGTCACGGGAGCTACGCAGACGCACCGCGGTTTGCAACATGCACACTCCATCTGCCAAACCGATGCTGACAGACAGTCAGGGTTCTGTGGTAACACTGTCCCCTGTCTTCTTTTTCTTTCCCCCTCTCTCTTTTCTCTCTCTCTGCTCCTTTTTCCTGTTCCCCCCCCCAACCCCTTTAATAAGAACACTTGAGGGGGGTTTAATTATTTCAATAAATGATTCCTAGATATAATATTGCCATGTTTGTGCTTGATTTTTCGTCAGAAAAATCTATCAAAAGAATCCTTCCTAGCTCCCCCTTCTATAGTGGAACAGGACAACATGATCACTGAACATGTTTTTTAGTTTCACTCCTATCACATTCTTCATAAAAACATGGAATCACAGAGTCATAGAATGATTTAGATCACCTGTAAGATCATCAAGTCCAGCCATAAACCTAGCACTGCCAAGTCCACCACTAAACCATGTCAAACTATGCCCTTAAGTGTCATATCTGCACATCTCCTAAACACTTTCAGGAGTGGTGATTCCACCACTTCCCTAGGCAACCTGTTCCAATGCCTGACAACACTTTCAGTGAACAATTTTTTTCTAGCAGTCCGTGCAGCTTGATGCAGTTTCTTATCCTGTCTCTATCCTATCACTTATCCTATCACCTGGGAGAAGAGACCAACACCCCCTTGTTATAACCTCCTTTCAGGCAGTTGTTGAGAGCGATAAGGTCACTTCCTACAATTGTTAAATCCTATTCCTCTTATGTGAAATAGCCTCCTGAATGAAAGAAACATAGTATTACAAAGATATAATGACAATGGCATCATACAGGTACTGATTACATTGTGCCTTTTTAAGAAGGTGACTTTACTACATTTGAACCAAGAGAAATAAAGATTCGACATGCCCCACAGACTGAATGATGTGTGGACTTTTTAGTGTAGAGTCATCCTTTTGACATAAAATAATGAAATTTAAACTGACATTTATGAGTGTCTGCTAAAGTAAAAATGAGATATATGAAGACCCAGGATACACTGACTCTCTGTCTTCAATTACTATTGACCCTTTGGATCTGGCCCAAATTTAGAGTTAAAATGTCTGTTTCTTCCTCCTTTCCTTCACCATATTTCTAAAATTCAGTTTCAAAAGAAATGTTAATATGTTTCAAAGCTGTCATGTCAGAGACTGAAAATAGTTCATGCCTCAAACATTGATATAAAGTTTTGCTCATTATAAAGAAGCTACAACCAAAGAAGCCTCCCTGAAGACTGGGACTTCGGACTGAAAGTCAAACTGCTAATTAGATAGAGGAAAACCTATTGTTCTATCATCTCAGGCTGAGGGAAAGGTACGCATCCAAAAAAGGCCAAAGCCACCAGCTGCGCTAAGAATCATCCCTGACTGAGTTTGGGGTGGGGGAAGAGCACAGCTCAAAGAAGCCAGGTTTACACAAACCAGCCCAGCTGTGGAACCCCCAACCCCACAGGCCACATCCACGCGAAATTCACGTGAGAGGCAGCTAAGGGGGAGTCAGACTCCATCAAAGACCCCCCAAAGTGCTCCCCAGAGGCTTTGCACCGCAGGACTGCACATGATGGAACAGACCCAGAGTCTGCTGTAGGAGACTGCCCCCCTCCCCCAGGAGCACATGCCTGGACATTGCCACCTGGCTCGAGGCTGTATTAACCCATTCAATTCTACGCTTTTTGGGGGGACTTTCACTACCAAGAACAGCTGCAGAGGATCAACGGAACATTGTTGGGATCCACGGAGTGCTGATATTTTCCTTATTCTGTCCCGGTCACTCTCTTTCTGTCCCCCCCACCTATTTTTTATTTCTCCCTTTCTCCCTTTTCTTTCTCTTTCTCATATATTTACTATACAATAAAATCTATATTATTGTCACTGGCATATGGTCTCGTTTGCACCTTAATACCAGTAGAGGAATTTCTAAGGAACCTTAATAATCGGATCCTAACACATGTACATTGCATTCATGTACTACTTTTATACAAAAGACCATGAAGTAACAATGATTTCGTTCTGTAATCAGTATTTATTAATCATAAATTTAATTCTAAAGAGATACAAAGGGTTAGGGCCTATTTCTGAACACACTCATTTGTTCATATATCAAACTTCCTTAAGCAAGAGGCAGAAAGCATTTTAAGAGTTCATTCTAAGCAGAAAAAAACCCAGCATCCCCAACTGACAATAATTGGAGTATAATAGTAAAGATGTTCATAAGTCATAAGAAATCCAATACAGAAATGAGGAAATTAAAATTGTATAGTACTTTTATAGAGGCTTATTGAATGAACCTTGAAAAGCAAGTGTACCTACATTATATTTTCCCCCTTGTTTAACTAATTACACATAGAACTCAACTGTTGCACAGACACCTGAACAGAACTATAACTGCAACTGCACTACTGATGCAAATTTTATAGTCCCCAAAGTGGAGTTAGTTTTTTCTTTGGTATATTTCTTGGCTTCCAGATTTTAATAATTCAATGAATTGATAGATATTTTGATTGAAGGCATTAGAATTGCTGCGAAAAAAATGTTCTGACTCATAAAATTTTTACATACTAATTAAAATGCTCAATAGCTGACTAATTTCTAAATACAGACAGGGAAAAAACAGAAGATACAATCCATTATTTTTCTCTCTGCAAATAAAAACTATGTGAGTGACTGGAAGTTTACTTCAATTAGTTACTTTAATAACATGACATTTACTACATTGCTTATGAATACTCTAGTGGGAAATGTACTGAGGTCAGTGGAAATAACCTTACATCCGTTATAAAAATAAATTAAAAATAAGTTTTCAAATGCAAGAACTTTCATTCTTTTGCAAACATGATATTGGAGGTCAAAGATACTCTAGGGAAAGAGTAATTTCATAAGTCAAATCATACATAAATAATCCAGTAGTATGAAATTGCAATATTATTCTTGGAAACCAAATCAGTGATTGTTTGTATGCTGGCTTTTACCATCTTTAGGCAGCAATTGGTTGATCATGATTCATATAAATATCTTTCAACCTCTCCAGGTAGTCAGAGATTTTTTCCAGAGTGAGAAATAATACTTTGCTTTGTTCATCTGTTTTTCTTCTTTGTGTAATAAAAGTCTTTTCATGTGTAGTTTATCAGTATCTACTTTCTCTGTGGCAGATATATATACCAGACTGTGGAACTAAAAATATACTCATAAACATCAGAAATGCAGGGAGTAGGATGAAATACATTGAAGAATAAAATTCCTTCTTCCATAATCAATGAGCCAACATGAAAAAAATTTTTAAAGTCTGTTGGTACCACCTCAGGCAGTAAATTTTTAGAATGTTCTTTGGAGTTGTATGTAGGATGGATTTTAGTTAGCTATAGCAATATTTAGATCACTGCAAGTGAAGCAATTGTAACTATGAAGACGTGTGACATATACTACGAGGCATTTGTAAAATACTGTGGATGAGATTCAACTAACATTGAAAGTCTGCTTTCTAACCTCACCTAGTCGTCTAAGCTTCCCTCTTCAATCAATAGGCACTTAATGGGAATGATCCATCTTACCTTAATCAGTACATCTAAAAGTAGGCTAAAGTATTCCAGACATCTGCTTTAGGATGAACTGCACTCTAATAATGACTTCTTTTCTACATTGATTACAATGGAAACCTCAGGTGTCTGGGTCAGATTTAATGTATGCATTATAGGTATTCAGAGTTATAGAATTAAAATTCAGTTGATACACTTCTGTTTACTCTTTTATTAACATATATTCATATATTCAATTGTTGAACAATTGAACCTCAAGAATTCTAAGATTCCTCTGAGGACTGATGATCCATTTATTGCTATGACATGCCATTATCAAGACAATATGTTTACACTGCATTTGTGATACACTTCACTTAGAGATTTAATCCATGAAAATGAGTAACTAGAAAGAATTGTCCCAATATAGTTGATGTTATTGCATTCACTGCCAGCACAATCAATTTCCTAACCTAGGTAAGGAAATATTAATTTAGTTATCAAGGAGACATAGTAGAAATATTTTCTAAACTTAAATTACTCCTCTAAACTTCATGCAGATTAACTCCAATTATGAGGTACCTCCACTGTTTCTTGCGTAGAAGCCTCTGCTAAGACCTCAAATTCTCTAAAATGGCTATTCATTTATCTGTACATCAGCATTAGTGAGAGCTAGTAAGCAGATTGGCAGATCAAAATTGTTGGTGCTGAGAACCCAGTGCTTAACTCATATGTTTTTTGTTGCACATTGCTGGGTCACGTCCAGCCTCTCACCCACCAAGACCCCCAAGTTGTTCTTATCAGGGCTGCTCTCCATCTCTTCATCCCCCAGCCAGTGTTGCTACTGGGAGTTCCTCCAACCCAGATGCAGCACCTTCCACTTGGTCTTGCTAAACCTCAGGAGATCTGTGTGGGTTCGCTCCCTGAACTTGTCCAAGTCCTTCAGGAAGACATCCTGTCCTTCAGATGCACCACTCAGCTTGGTGTCATCTGCAAATTCGCTGAGCATGCACTTGATCCCTTTATCTATGTCATTAATGAAGATGCTAAATAACACTGAGGGGACCCAGTGTTAATAACACAAACCCCTGAGGGACACCACCTGTCACTGATGTCCATTGGGACTCCGAGCTGTTGACCACTACCCTTTGGGTGCCACCATCCAACCAATTCCTTAACCACCTAGCAGCCCACCCATCAAATCCATTTCTCTCCACTTTAGAGAGAAGAATATTGTAGGGGACCGTGTCAAAGGCTTTCCAGAAGTCCAGATAAAGGACATCTGTAGCCCTTCCCTTGTTCACAGATGAAGTCCACTATGCTGGTCAGGCAGGACTTGCCCCTGATGAAGCTGTGCTGGCTCTTCTGAATCCCCTCTGTGTCCTCCATGTGCCTTAGCATGGCTTCTAGGAGGACCTGTTCCATGGTCTTCCCCAGCATAGAGGTGAGACTCACAGGTCAGTAGTTCTCAGGGTCCTTCTTTCCATCCTTTTAAAAGATGGGTACAATTTTTCCTGTTTTTCCAGTCACCTGGGACTTCACCTGACTGCCATGACTTTTCATATACCATGGAGAGTGTTTTGGCAACTATATCAGCCAATTCCCTCAGGACTCTGGTGTGCATCTCATGGGGTCCCATAGTCTTATGCACATTCAAGTTCCTCAGGTGGTCATGAACCTGATTTTTAGTTACAGTGGGAGGGACTTCACTTCCCCTGTCCCCACCCTGCTGTCCATCTACCCAAGAGGTGTCGGAGGAAAGGTTTCCCTAGAAGACTGAGTCAAAAATTTTGTTGAGTACCTTAGCCTTCTCCTCATCCCTTGTTACCCATTTTCCAGCATTGTTGACAAGGGGTGTCAACCTTCTCTGACCTCCCTTGTTCACCTGTCCTTGTTTCCACCACCTGTGTATTTGTTTCTTTCCCTTTAATTTTACCAGCAGGTCCCTCCTCAGCCATGCTGTTCTCTTGCCTTCCTTGCCTGATTTCTTGCTCCAAGGAATTGCCAGCTCTTGTGCTCTATGGAATACTTCTTTAAAAATCTGGCAGCTCAATTCACTTCCTTGTCTCTGAAAGCAGTGTCCTAGAAGATCCTATTGCCTATCTCTTTGAAGAGCTGGCAGTTTGCTTTCCTAAAGTTTGGGGGCCTAACTTTACTCCTTACTGACCCTTTTCCCTCAGGACTACAAACCACCGATGCATGCTCACTACCTTAACATCTATTCAACCTTAACATCTATTCATCTATTCTATCAGCTTTCAACCTTGACTTAAAAATTCAAATACCTTTGTTAAAATAAACCTACAAAAATTGTATAGACATATGATAAGTACATCTATTTGAATCTGCACAGAAATTGAGGGAGTTTTAAAATTGTCTGTTTATATAGTTTCCTGGTAAAATCTTTTATTCCTAGGCTTTCTTACATTGATAGCACAATCACTTTCAGAATTGCAGTGACTTTTTTTAATGAATATAAGTAGATTTTGAGATGCAGCATTTTTTTATTTGGCAATATTTAGAGTCAATAAAATGAATTTCATTTTATATATACTTGTATTTTCCATTGTGTGTATGGATAAAAAAATAATGCTGCTATGATCCTGACAGCAATGATGAGGATACTATGGTAAATCCTTTATGCAGCATAATGCTGTTAGGCACCTGAATAAAGTTTAAAGCCTTTAAACAGCATTTCATTATTACCTTGTCCTCTTGGGTATACCATTCTTCTAGACAGCCTTCTGGGACTGGCATTTCATTGGAATCTGTCTCGGTGCCTTCCTGGAAGTCTTTCCCTTATCAAAAGCATCTGATTCTGCTTTTTTGATAAAAGACCATCAAAAGTATATTTTTAGTGGGGGGTTTCTTCTTGTTTTTTATTTCTATGTGGCATTTCCAACAATATTATATCATCTATTTCAGCCTTTCTCTGCTTTTGGCAACATCTAGAAAGGAAATTATATCTATATTTATGACAATTTAAATCCTGGAACTGTTTCATAATTTTATTTGCGTTTATATGTTGAATATAGCTGTTGAATAATTAGTCAGAAATTATTATGTGCAATTATTAACTCATTTTTCCTCTAAATGTTACTGATAAATTTCAAATAAAAGAAATTTTAAAAAACCCATACTAGCAGAGACATAGTAAACAAAAGTTGAAATGACCACTTTTTAAGTGAACATTATTTGTCACTAAACTCTGTAAAAATTCCAACATTCACAACAATTTGCATGACTGTCTAGCTAGATAAAGTATGCTTTGAGTAACATAAGCTGATAAATCACCACCTGGGTTTTTTTAACACTTACCCATGTAAAAAGATGGGGGCAGAGAAAAAAAGTTCTTAATTTCTGTTCCTCAATTTCTGTTTTTACATCACCCTAGAAATAACTGTTATTTTTCATTTTCTCAGCCCAGCACAAAACGTTTGGATTAAGTTTGTTTGTGACTAAATGTCACAAAACCTTTAGTCTCCACATTTGAACAGTAAATTCTTGTCTTTCCATGATCCATCATTGAAAGACACATTGTAAAAATAAAGGTTCTCAGCTTATTTTTGCAGTAAGTGAACAAATACTTCAGGAAACTGTCCACTATAGCGTATATTCTCACCTCTCCGTAGCAGAACCTTTGTTTCATTCTTTGGACTCTAGATTGCTCTTGAGGAATCAAAACTTCGTGAAGTTATTTTTTTCCAAGAAAGAATGGATTCCGAGAACACACCTTTTTTCATTATTCTTAGGGTCTGATAAAAAGTTTACTGAATTCTCTAGTGAATTTTACACTGAATGTAATAGGTCTTTAAAGAAACCCTTTGTGAAACAGTTCATAGATACAATTTTTTTGCTTACTATGTATCATAAAAAAGTTTTGCTTAAGCCTAAATATCTTATTAATATTTTACTGTATTTTGAAATCTGCCATAAGTGCTTATTTTCTCAGGGTTATGGGGTTTTGTTTGTTTTTGTTCTGGTTGGTTGGTTGGTTGGGGGGTGGGTGTGTGTGTGTGTGTGTGTGTGTGTGTGTGTGTGTGTGTGTGTGTGTGTGTGTGGTTTTGGTTGGATGGCTGGTTTTGGGTTGTTTTGTTTGTTTGTTTAATTTATTTACCAGCCAAGCCTTTTGAGGACAGGTTTGCTCTTGAAACTCATTTCAAGGTACATTTGCTCTTAGGGAACAAGTAGATTCTTCCTCAGACAGAAGAAGTCCATAAGGGGGTGGAAGTCAGAACAATCACAGGCTTAATACAAATATGTGATCCACTTCATTTACATTTATGTAAAAGTATCTTGAAGGGCTTATGGAAATAGCAAGTATTCGTCAGCCTATCACTGTGAGAAAAGTTTCAGGAACTTCTCTGACCCAACATCCCAACATAGATCCAGTTAGAATTAAATTGAATTTTTTCAGTGTTACAGTTAGAAAAGGTGGTTGCTTCCAACTGGACAATTCTGACTGTTTTTATTAATGTAATGGTGTCCATGAAAATATAGGTATTCTCCAGCGGTCATCAATAAAATGTTATCTGCTGGTTTACAGTCGATGATTTTTTTATATTGTCCTACTTCTGCTCTCATACGTTGTGTGAACACCTACCTATGTAGAATAATGTTACAGGAGATGTACTGCACAGAATTTCTCAAACCACAGCCTTTTCAGTTCCAGTCTTCTCCCTACAATTAACAGATCATTATGGAGAACAAGTTCAAACAAATATCAGAACTCTGAGTAAAATGCATGGATTCAGCCAGCAGTGGAAAGCCTATTTTCTTTTCTCCTTGCTTTTATTACTTTATCTGAAGTACATGAAACTAACACTATGCTACTATTTGCTTTCGAGGTTTTAAAGTTATTTTCTCATGCTGATTGTTTCATAAGTCCTGTGTCTGTATTAAATCAAAACTGCTATCAGCAAAGTGTTACAGATATTTAGTCTTGGGTATTGACAAAATTAAAATATCCAATTTTGGTCAAGATTTTAAAATGGCATATAATGACTTGTTACCAATGATATGAATAGAATTACCCTGAGGGGAAAAGCTACTACTCTTCTGGAAGTTTCTTAGATAACTAAATTATTCAAATGGCAAAAACACAGAAGTTTTGAATTAATTTATTCCCATTAAGTGAAATGCTATTTTTCAAGAGAGACAAATAAATTTAGATCATGACAAAAAATGTTGACTTTTTTTTATCTACAAGCGCCAAAGTCTTAAATTTTAATTTTATATTTGTTTTTACTTAAAGCACATTGATATATTAAACAGTGCTATATTGGATAAGATTAACCTTTCCAGAGGGATTATTGTGTTATTTGTTCCAAATACAATGACTTTGGTCTTACTATCTTTGTGAAAAAAAACAGAATATGTCAATACAATGAATTTACAGATATAAGATATATTATAATTAAGAGTGTTCATTACAATACCTGTTCAGTATATCCAGTGGACTATACAACAGTTTTTTGGTACATGTAAGGCCTACACATGCTTCTGTGTATTTGTAATTGCTACAACTCACTAGTTGTATTACAATAACTTTATAACTTTCTAGAAAGAACACATCCAATAAAAAATTACCATTTAGATCCCTTGTATGTAGCTTGTGCCTCTCTTGTTCATATGGTTGAGTATATAAATACCAATTTTGATATTATGATTTTGTATCCTATCACAGAAAACATCAGAAAGCTTATCTTCTCACTGTTGTTTTGCTTTTCTTCTTCATTATTTACCCTTAGAACCAGCCAGATCTATTTAGACTCACATGGAGAAAGCTTCAGCCTCCTATCTTTCAGTCTTTGCTGTTTTAAAAGAATAAAAACATCCGCTGTAAGAAAATCACACAGCAAAACACACTCCAAAGAGACCCCTCACTAGGTCAGGCTCAAATACCCAGAGGATCTGCATTACATCTTCAATCAATCAGAAAGTTTTTCTCTTATGATTGCTCGTGCTATATCAATAGAACTTAATGGCTAGCAAACTGATTGCTACAAGAGCCTCTGAAATCCATACTGTTTGCTCAGACCTGGGTCTCTAGAAATCTACCTGTTTGCCTGTTGTAAATTAAACATGAAGGTATTTGTGTCAGCATCTTTTTGGTATGTTAAGGACCGAGTACTACTTTTCAGCTACCACCACCAAAAAATGACATAAGGCTTGGATTTTTTTTTTCCCACCCAGCATTATTGTACTTTTCCTGATAATCCCAGGAAGCAAATCCATGAAAAATTTCACTGTCTGCAGGAATCAGAATTCAGTTGACAGTATGAGGGCAATTAGAATTGTCCAAATGAAAGCTTAATTGCTGGAATACATATTACTAGATATGAGACAGAATAAAGAGTATCTATCAATAAATATATCAGAAACAAAACAACAAGCTTAAATGTGTCTTTTAGAAAAGGTGGAACTTTGTTGCATAGGAAGATTAATTTTGCATTCAAACGACATGCTCCAAACACAAATAATATCTGCTTGTCAGATACATATCTCCAGAATACATAATTCACGTTGATGTAGTGCAGTAGTCTACACTATGTGCTTTAATTTGTTAAAAGATGTGCAAATCACGCTTAATCATTCTACAGATTCTCTTTTCTCCTCATATTGGAAATGAAAGCAGACTCAAAATACTAAAAAAGTTGATTCCTGAATAAAAAAATAAATTGAAAACTGTGCATAAACCCATTTTCAGATATTACTATATTTCTTTAGAATGGGCTAAGAACACTTTTCATGAAGTAAAATTCAGCAAAAACACGTCAGGAGCTAACGCGGCACGCAGTCAGCAGCTAGGTCAGGGTGCACTGGACTGCGTTCTTCTGACTGCGCTCGCCGGCTGTGGTGGGTGCTGTTTGCAGTTGGGAGGGTCTGCAGGGTTACTCAAAGGGCTCGCAAACACACCAATGTCAAGGGCACAGGAGAAGGTAAGGAGAAGGGATGGACTCTCCGTGTGGTCACAGGAACAGGTTTATTGGAGCAAGGGAAGAAGGGCACGAAGAGCCCCGAACACAGGTGACATAGGGTTTTATACTTCGGCTGGTAGGGGCAGAGAATAGTCAGGGAGCAAATCACAAACAGGCAAATGAGAGGTACAAAGGCGGGGAAACACACACAGAACCAATGCGAGTATAGGAGGCAGGGAGAAAAACTGGGATCCCATGGGGCGTCGAGGAGCTTATAACATTTGAGAAAATAACTATATATGGGGGTAGAAGGGAGGAGAGGTGGTGGGCCAACCAAGAAAGGGGAATTACCATACAGCCGCAGAGGCTTATGGTTTGTCACCATCAGTTTAAGGGTTTTGGCCCCTTGCATGGTCCCACCAACAAACCCATTTGGGTTGGTGGTCTAGGTTTTCACCAGTCAGCGCTGTATGGTGCTGCCCCACCGCAACAAGGAGGGAGAATTCACACGTTTGAAACTTGTGTTTCAGTACCAGCATGAGTTCTCCCCCTCTACTGCACTCCTGTCTGTCCCCAGCTGAAGTATTGTACCCATCTCTATAGCCTCCAGCACAGGAAAGACATAAACTTGTTAGAATGCATGCAGAAGAGGGCCTGCAAAATGGCTGGCAGAATAAAATAACTCTCTTGCGAGGAGAGGCTGAGAGGGCTGGGGTTGCTCAGCCTGGAAAAGGCTCTGTGAGATCTTATTCTGTCCTTTTAATCCTTCAAGAGGGTGTATAAGTAAGATGGAAAGAGATTTTTTTTAGTATGGCCTACTGTGATAGAACAAAGGAGAATGGTTCTAAACTAAAAGAGGATTGATTTAGACTAGATACAAGGAATAAGCTTTTTGTGATGATGGTGGTGAAACACCAAAACAGATTGTCCAGAGAAGTGGTAGATGTGCCATCTCTAGAAACATTCAAACAAGGTCAAGTTGATCAGGTTTCTGTGCTACCTGATGTAGTTGAAGATGTTGCTGCGTATTGCATTGCTTACTACATGACCTTTAAGCATTCCTTCCAAACTGAAATATACTAAGATCGTATGAGATTCCCACAGAGGTGGTAGATGACCCATTCATGGTCAAGTTCGACAGGGCTCTGAGCAGCCTGATCTAGTTGAAGATGTTCCTGTTTCTTCCAGGGAGGGTTGGACTATATGACCAGCCCAAACTGTTCTATGATTGCATTATTCTAACTTCATAAAGTAGCTCTCCACCTGGAGTATTGAGAAAGAGTTGGATAGGGAAATTATATAAATCAGACACTTTTTAGCCAGAAACTGTATTTACAGATCTGGATTTTTTCTTAACCTTGTCTCAGTGTCAAAATGATTCTGGCACAGCAAAATTGTACAGGTATTAAAAAACATAAGGCTCCAATGAGTCAGCTAGCTTTTCAGCCTTTGTGCCAATGAAATGTGAGTGTTCAGCAACAGAAAAATCCCAGCTTTAGTATTTTTAAAGCAATTTAGGAGAAAGTGCTGAGTCGTTTTATTACCATGCTCTGAGGAACATTCTGTGACTATATTGGTCACCATCAATTGTTTATCTGAGATGGGAAACTAGTAAGGGGAAAAAGTTTGGTGATCTTGCCAAAACCAAAAATAGGCCCTGAAGTATTGTCACAAACATAGTAAGCAGAGCAAAATGTCAATATATAAGGATACAAAAATTAGGTTCATTAGTTTCTGGTGCTTCAATTACAGCAAAGTGAATAGAATTGTATGGTACAGGATTTTATTTGGTTTCACAAGCATTGGCAGCATAGTCAGAGAATTCTATCCATGGATAATGCAAATATTCTGATTTTTACAATGGGTGTATGTAAACTAATGTTTAAAGCAAATGTTAGAGAGTCATATACAGACTCTGTGCTTGTGGTAATAGAAACATACATTTATACCTTTATTTCAGACAAATTTTGTTTCATGCATTGGTCTTTGCATTTAATTTGAATGAGTTTTAATTGTCATTTTTAATTCTACAAATTTTCCCCTCTAACACATATTTAAGCTATAAAAGATTTGAGGGGAGCTAATACCTTCCTCTTTTGAAGAAGAGAAACCAATACAGGGTCAAAAGTGATGGTGCAGCCCCTGATAAAAATAGCCCCTGTAAAGACTTAAATAAACACCCTTTCTAAGGGGAATCTAATCCACAGAAAAAACGTCAAGAACTGATTAAAGGTCATCTGAGAGAAGAACACAGGATTGAACAATTTATCATAGGCTGCCTTTTCTATATAACCTAAATTACCAAATAGGAAATTAGAAAGTGCAGTGTAAAAGAAATTGTGTCTTTATATTGTTAAGGGGATGGCTACATGCAGGTCAAGTATAGAAGGACTTTTTATTCAGAAAATGACCGCAACCCACACATGAATAACTGTCAAATTGATGTTCCTGTGACTGGTGATCCAGCTGAGGATTTTGATCCACTTATATATCTTTCTCAAATGCCAAGACTTTTATCTGAGGTGATGGCCTATGGTTAAAGAACAAATTATTGATGTATTATGCACTGTATCATTCCTGAGCTGGAACTACAAGGAGAATCCTGTCAGACAGTATCGCATGTGAACTTATTTCATGAGTTACACTTCTTTGAGCGAAGGATTATGGGAAAACCTTCCTTTTTACTTGAAAGTCTCTTTATTAAGAGAGGATGTTACCGTACATTTAGGAGCTCGTTCTGGAGCTGTGTCAGCATTGCTGAACACATGCTGAATCAGCAAAAAAAAAGAAGTAGTTTCCTTTTAATTTCCTATGCAATGCCAAACCGATAGGAGTTAAAATATAAAGAAAACACAATTTCCTACACAAAACACTTTCTGAGTCTTTATAATTAATTTTTCTGAAGTATGATTTGCAACCCTTTTCACCCTGTCCTCTTCCAAAAATGTGTCAAAGAAAAATAACAGTTCCACAGACAGGCTACAATAATATTTAAAGCACAATCCACAATTCTGGATCTAAAATATGTTGCATGAGATGAACCATGCAAAAAGGTCTCAGAATCCTGGAAATTCAGACTTTAACAGACATACTAGTATGGGCATCAATATTCAACAAGTTGCAATCTACCAGTGAAGTGCTCAATCCACTTGTCAACTTGTACAGCTAAAAGTGAATGGGAATAATGTGATCAAAACCTCTGTTTAAAGATGGATATTTTAAATACTTTTGATTTTGTATGTAAAAACACAAACAGCAGTGTCTTCATATGCTGGATCAAATGCCCTTATTTATGTCATGCGCAGTTTTAAAGTTCCTTTACTTATTGTTAATAACTGTATTACAGTAATTGTAGAGAGTTATAAGTAAAGACTGGACTGCATTGTACATTCACATAGGGTTATGAAGAAGATAGAAGTAGAATCAAGTAGAATGTGTCAGGAGGGAGGGAAATAAATTGAAAACAATCCAACAATCAAACCCTCCCCCAAAAAACCCCAATCAACCAAAAAAAACAAAATACAAACGTACTCAAATATCCTTTGTCTATATTACTGTGTCTTCACAACACATTTCCTAAATTATAAAAGGATTTTTTTACTACATACTTCAAAATGTTAGTGAACTAGCTTTTTTATTATGCAGATTATCACTAAAGAAACCAAGAAAAAATGCTGAATTACAAGTACAAGATGCTAGTAAGGTGCAGCTCCAAGCTTGATGGCTGGATAGTACAGTTGATCTAGAAAAATCAATCA
The DNA here is from genome assembly GCA_013397775.1 of Eulacestoma nigropectus. NCBI lineage: Eukaryota > Metazoa > Chordata > Aves > Passeriformes > Eulacestoma > Eulacestoma nigropectus. The sequence continues at coordinate 161,266 of VZTE01006233.1, forward strand.
AAAGTGATACAATGTGTTTCAGGGATTGATTTTGCTTCTTTCTATGCTGTCCTGGCTTCAGCCAAGGACTGGGTTAATTTTTCACGGTAGCAATGAGGGTTTGGAACCTGGAGCTCTGTGGGCGTGTCTGGGTTGTTACTGCTATACCACCTCACATCACTGCTGGGGGATGGAAGCCCGGGACCCTCACTGCCGAGAAGAAGGGGAATGGCTTTGAGTGCGAAAAAAGTCTGGGTGAAGTGGGTCTGCCTGCCTGTTTTGTTCATTGTCTCAGGGTTGTGCCATGTCAGGTTAGGTCAGTGAGGATTTTGCACGTAAAACACCCTCTTTTTGTACACTGTTGTTGTCAGTGTTGTTGCCATTACTATTTGTTTTCTTACCTCATTGCTGTTTCCAGTAAGTTGTTCTTACCTCAGCCCATTATCTCTGCCTTTTGTCTCTCTCACTAGAATGGGTGGGAGGAGGGGAGCAGGAGTGCCATTCCCAAACTACAAGAAAAATTGAGAAAACTTAGAGCCCTGACCTACCTGAACCATTATAATTATATTGCAATCTCTATTTCAATGTGTATACATGGACATGAGATAAGCGAAAGTTGGTGTTAAAATATATTTTCAAATCATGGTGTTCTGACATGGAAAAATATTCTAATTAAGGTTTTACTGAGCAATTGAACCAGGAATTTTACTTTGTTACTTTAGTTCACTTAGGACATTTAGATTGATAGCTGGCCAAAACTCAAACAGAACACTAAAGATGATCACAATTTTCCTTCAAGTTATTTTTCACCATCTTTAGGAAATAACTTCCATAAAAAGACTCCTTGTCTAGGTTGCTGTTACTTAGAACAATGTATTCCAAATATTTGAGAACGAAAATAATCCCCCACTTTTGGAGATCATCACATATATTTATTCCTTTTTTTTTTTTATTTAATGGTTTTATGGTTTTTATTTTATGATTCTGTAAAAAACTATGGACCATTGTACTATGTCCAAAACTTTAATACTACTGCTCAGAATAATAATACCACTTACAGAACTCAAAAAGCCATTCTGAACATTTTTCATTCAGTTTTCAGACCAGACAGTTTTCTTTCCACACAGCCGACAATCTACTGCAATAGTAGGTGGCCTAGTACTCTTTACAATCTCTCTTTAAATCAAAAAGATAGCAGAGTTGGATATACACAATACAGTCATTATCTTCAGCATCCTTGCAAGCTCATGTAGAAAAACAAGAACACTCATCATTTGACTTCAGCAATAACAACGTATCAGTGTTACTCCATCATTTATTCAAATTCCTGTTGACTCTGAAATGACATCTGTTACTATGAGACAAATTTTAAAGAAAATTAACTCTATATGCTACACAGCTAGTTAATTTTCAACTCAGAACCTCCCCCAAGAGGTTCCTCATCCTCTACCACTAAAAAGAGCAAACCACCACGATCTGCAAAAAAATAACCACCAACTACTTGTGCAGACCAGAAGAGACAAGCGCTTTGAAGAAATAGGTATGGCAATAATCTTCAGCATACTTACATGGTATGATACTTGGGATGTCTTGCATAGGGCCAGGACTTGGACTTAAGGGTCCTGATGGGCCCTTTCTAACTCAGCATATTCTATGATTCTACATTTTTAAAAGCATACTTTCTCCCAGAAGCTTCAAAATCTTCAGATATGTGGTGTAAAAGCCTTCAGATTTGTAATGAACTGTAACTCTCAGCTGCAACTGGAGAGTAAACTGTTCTCCTTTTCCCTGTCTCTGAGACCCTTCTAGCTCTTGTTCCTTTCCAAAGAAATTTGCTGTGATACACATAGCTACTAATTAAAGATGAAAACAATCCAGAAAACCTAGACAGTACAAAACAGGGCACAGTTTACACTGCCATTTCTACTACAGGATGTACTCCTTTAGTATTGTCACATTAACCTTTTGTCTGTTAACTACAGCCTTGTTTGAAGCTACATATGGAAAACATTTAAACTATTAATGATCTCTCTCAGTCTAGACATTAATATTTTATCTGGGCTTTCACAAAACAGGAGTGATTCTCTGCAGTAACTCAAAGTGCAAAACCATCATCTTAATCTGTAAAGCAGAAAATATGAAAGCCCAAAGGGTCTGACAGTTACCAGAAGCACTCCATAGCACCTAAATTAAACAACTCATTTATTTAGTGTTTGGGGGTTACAGTCTCACAGACTTGAAATGCTAACAGGAGTTGAAGCACTTGTAGGAACAACAGGTGCTGATACCATCCTCAGAGCAGAAAGCAGCAGAGCAGAATTGCTTCAAGAGAGTGCCTAAGTGAGAGGTCCACAACCTCACTGGTGTGAAAAATATGAACAACTCTTATTTTAATTTAAAAAATTGTTTATTACAAAAAAATAATTTGGACAAATAACAGCATCTGAATTCTTAAAACCAAAAAAAAAAAAAAAAACCCCGGGAGGGCAGGATCAGAGACTCTTGGGGCCAAATTGGCTATGTACCCACAGCAGAAATCTTCAGCGCTGGATTTACCTCAGCTAATCTGAGGGAAAATTCGCTTAAAATAAAAAAAAAAAGAGAAATAAAAAAAAACCACGAGGTCTCTGAACAAAGATAGTCCCCTCCTCCCCCTCTTACCCAACGCCTGGCAGCTGCAGGGGATGTTCACCAGCTTGGCCCCATCGGAGAGAGGGGGAGGAGAGCTCTGGGATCCTACTTTTATCCCCTCTTAGCTCTTCCCAGAACCCCCCACTGTCCTGCCCCACGGCACAAGATGATTGGTGAATTCCAAGGTACATCACAAGTCCCTTTCACCAATCGATCATTTGCTGGGGAGGGACATTGGTTCACAGAGAGGAGGTGTTTAACAATTTAACTATCTTAACAACTTTAATAACTATTAACTTGGTTATAAGATGATTTTTATATGCAAAAGCCAATTACCTAATTTCATATATGACACTGGGGTTACAGACATGGTAGAACAACCCTTATGGATGGGGTGCTGCTACGAAGACATACAGAGTCTTTAGGAAATACAGGGTGGGCAGGCATGGAAAAGACTAGATTAGACAGACACTGAAGATCCTTTCCCACTTGAATTTTGAACATGTCATTCTTCAATCTGCACTATTTACAATTTGTTGTTTGTTTGTTTTCTAAAAATCTACTTTAAATGCTATTGTAAGTGAAAATTTTAAGTTGGTATTAACAGAGAAAGAATCGGTTGTGGAAGCATGATGAGCAGATAGAGGAATCTAAGTAGAGGATGTGCCAAATGCAACTGGTTCAGCAGATCATCAAGATCACAGCACATCTGCAAGTAGTTTCTAAAGTTGTGGTTGTTTTGATAGCAGGAATACAAAGTACAGGCTAAAATAAGAATCAAGCTATACCCAGACTAAAACATAATTAGGACCAACTGAAACCAGAATCTATTAAGAAATCAAGGGACAAAAGACAAAGAACAGATTTGGAGCTATAATATACCCAGGTGGAAGATGAAAGACATCAAGTCATTAGAAAAAATGAAACTGTATTACAATAAAACCCATTTACATCCTTGTGGCAACAAAAGGGTTAAGATTCAGTACATAGTTTTTCTATGCACACCTACATACAAGTTGTCATTAATTGTCTAGCACAATATATGCATGAGAGTACATGTAGGGCATTAGTAATTGATAAACAAGTTTTAACTCAGGAGAAGTCAAATTGTTTTGGAGTGAGAGTATTTTTGGGGATTAGAATTCTAACCTGTCCTAAGGGGATGATGACACAGGCAAAGTGAAAATATAAGGGTTAGTGTCTATGGTAATATAGCAGAAGGCCTAAGTGAATGAGTAAATAATAACTGAGAACCGTATGGGGGACAATAAACAAAGTGGAATTTGTGCTAAGGTTGGATTCCAATTCCACACTCACAACTAAAGAAGATTTTAGTATTTTATACTGTCTCCAAAACCAAAAGTTATGTACAGAGAGATATTCCCGGAAGAGTGACAATAGTCAAGTTTTATTTTAGGTCTGGATTTGGAACAATATGGAAAGATAAATTTAAATTATTAATTATTTGAAATCTCTCTCATATAGTAGTATTTTCAGCATTTTCTCAGACCGTGAGCCAAACTCAGTAGGTAAAGCCTCTGTAATTGTTATGTTTTGTCCCTAGTTCTAATCTGGTTTAGCATGAGTTTTGTGACTTATTATTCAGAGTTTACAAAACATTATGATGAGAACAATATAATTGAGACACATTTAAGACTAAAGACCTCTACCAGTTTATAATATTGCAAAGCTATAGGGCAAATACTTCTACACAACTAAAACTCTCCTTTTAACTTTTTCATTCAACAAACTAGCCACACTGCAGTTGTGCTAGAATCGTGTAGCTAGAAACACAATAGCAACACAGCACCTGTGTACTGTTCAACATGGGCATCTGAAGACAATCAGTAAAATGAGACTGGGATGCATAAAAAAGGCACACTATTAGAAAATAAAGTATTAAAAAAATTTCTTGAGGGGAGACCATTTAAAGTTGTCGTAATTAATAAAAACACCTGATAATATGCAAGAAAACGGAGAACGAACTGTTATGGTTTCCTTTTGTCCCACCATTCCCTTATTAACCCATTTGACTTAAGATTAAATATTTCTATTACATTGTTTCCCTCAAATTTGCTTTTTGCCATTCATTCATAACCTAACTCTATTTTATTTTCAGTGGTGACTGTTGTGTTTACTACTGGTTTTGGTTCCTTCCCATTTTTTGGGTTTTAATTGAAATAGTTTTCCAACATTTTTCATAAAGCACTAGAACTACTAACATAAGGCACTTGTATAAGGACATAGGACAAAAGTATAAGTGTCCTTCACAACATAAGTGAAGAGAATTTTGACATTATCCTGACCATATTTTAGGTGTTGCACTCTCAATGGTTAGGGCACATTTTTAACCTTGATTGTGGAAAAACTAACACACAGCAAAACTGAGTTGTTCTCATTCTGGTTTGAATATATTTAAGACACAACATTGCTTATTATCTGTGACATCTTGCCTTGACATTTCTAATGTAATTTTCACCAACTTAAACCTGAGTTTTGAATGTTCTGGAACTTTTGTGCTACTTCTAAAAGATTCACAGTCAGTGAGGTTATAAAAATATTATTATTTCTCTTGGGTTTGTAACATTTTTCGTACATTTTAATAAACACTCAACTGAGATATTCTGGAAGAAAATAATTTATAATATGAATGTCTACAATAGTTTTACATTCAGTATCACAATTCAAATAAGAACAAACAAAAATGCATTGCAGAGGTAACAGCATGGGGTTTTTTCTACAAGTACTAGAAAATTGTTATTAAAAAGCATGGATGGCATACACACTTTCTATCTTTAATAATGGGATAAACATGAAATTGTGCCTTGTGAATTATTCATGAAGCTAAATTTGACAGGATTAAGTTTTCTTACCATCAAGCTATTGTATTAATTTTATTCTGAGCAGGAACGGTGCTTTTAGTAAGTTAGTTCCACAAGGAGAAAATGTGGCTTATAACATACTCTTAAACCTGCAGGATCTATAGGTTTAGAAAAGCATGACCTATGCTGCAAAGAACCTCAAGAAAGTTCAGAGATTACTTCTTTCATGGAAAAGGAGCCACAATTTCACAGAGAAAATGGAGGAAGAGTTAAAAAAACCCTTAGAATTTGATTCTTGAGGGAGCTAAGGAGAAACCAGACACAATCACTGTTTTTAAGCCACATTTAATGAAAAGAGAAAGAGATTGCAATGGACTTGGATTCCATCCAGACTTACTGGCACACAACAGTTAATGCAATTAAATATCATTTTCAAACTGAAATGTCTAATGAAAAGTAAATTTAAGAGTATTTTCTGAAAAAGTGATCCCCTAGCTTACTTCCGTACACAATACTTAAAAGAAAAAAAAAGGTAATCTGTCCCTTAGAACAACTGAAGCAGACCTTTTTTGCACATTTTTTTAATGTGCAAATCATTTTGGGGCATCAGGCAGGCGATTCAAGACTAGATTTGTTGAAATATCTAATTGGAATGCCTTTTTTTTTCTTCTCACTTTAAGGCATAATTAGTCACTTTTTAATATAGTAACAGGCAGTGCTTAAAATTAGACTTAATTTTAAATAAATCCAACTCTAAATTCTATAGTAAATAGGTGCAACATTTTTATCAGCAGAAGATGAGGAATGCTAGACAAAATCCTTTTAGCCACTGGAGTTCTACTGAAATTTTTGAGCAACATAACTTTTAATTGTATAACTTAAAAGAGGAGATTCACCACAATAGATAAAAAGACCTGTGAAAATAGGACTCCTCTTCTAGAAGTCTTTCAAAAAATAGGCACTATTTACAAAAGTGGATGAAGTCAAAATAAAAAAGAGGGTAGGAGGAACCTAACACAAAACATACTAAATATATTCACTTTGGCAATGCTTTAAATTCCAGGGTAAATCCTGTAAGCATAAAATACATTTTAAAAGATATTTAACAAGAAATGTTCTCCTTAAAATACTGTTTTTATTCAAGTGTCAAGAGAAAGTTAGTATAGCCTTTCTCCAATAACAGAATGTAAGAGAACAAAATTTCCTTAGAAAAATGTCCTATTAAAGCAATCTATGAATACCTGGGATGCTGAAACTGCTAAAGACTGATTAGACATGTCCAGGAGGAAATTCTTCTCTGTATGGAGGAATCACACTATGTGACTAGAACAGTGCAAAAATGGTGCCCTGCATTCTGTCACAGCTCTGGAGCAGTGACTGAGATCATGGTCAGCATAATGGGCAAAAGCCAGACATCCACAGCTGCCAGCATAGGAAGGGAATAAATAAAAAGAGGCCAACCAACTCTGAAGAACACCATGCATGTGAACGAACTCAAAAGTTCATACTTTAAAACTTTGATATGCAGGATGTTGCTGTCTGGCTCTGAATAAATAACTAAATTCCTGGGGTACTCTTTTTCACACATCTGCTTCTGGGTTACTTGAAACCATCAAGCATCTACTAGCCTTTCCAGAAGGCAGAATGTAATCATTACCATATGCCACAAAGCACACTTTCCTAGGTGTTCTAAAACATTTAAAATGCACTGTTCAACTGTAAGTGTTCTGTTGGTGCTCACAAATGTCAAGAAATGTACTTTTCAAAGTACCTTTAAAAGCTTAGTGCAGCAGTCTAAAAAGTCAAGTCCTTGTCAAGTTCAAATTTGCAGACAAACTTTTTTCCTCAGCTCAGACTTATTATTTAAATTGGTTTACATATATATGATCACATCAGCTTTTAAAAGATCATCAGAAAGACTTGTCAGAACATTTTGTAAGACAAAAGAGGGAGAAGAATAGCCTATCATTTGCTATATGGACAGAATTATATATGAAGATATAAGATTTGGATATAGATTTAGCACACTTGGTCCCACAGGTCGAGCACAGCTGCCTAAGGCCAGGTCCCATGTTGATGTACCCACTTCTCCTCTGAATACATAACATTATGGAGTGCAGGCATCTGTTCTGCACAGCTTTGTATAACTTCTTCACATTTTTCATCAAGGTTTCTATTGTCTTATTTAGCACATTGGATAGGTTTCATATTAAATTCTTTATGATTATTAGTACTCATCTCATGATTCTTTCTCTGATACAGTTTTCTTAGACTCTCAAGGATTTCATTGGATAGTGCACCCTGAATTAAAACCTTTGCAAGCACCAAGATAATTTTGTGGCTATTTGCATTTACTTTAGCCACATCTATACTTACAGATTTTACTTCATAAAAAGGCCTAGGTTACTATCATACTGACCTGTTGGAAAAACGTTTCTTAATAAGTCTAAATCAGTGTAATGAATCAGATGAGGTATATAGCACAAGAAAATAAAATCTCTCTTCCAGATAAGGAAAACCTATAGGCTGGGTTTCGGAATTGGGATATAGAATTACTGTTTCTGTCTTCCCAAAACATATAATTGCATTTGTAATGCATGTTCAAAGTTTCAAGATTCAGATGTATTATTACTTGCTTACAGTCCAGCAATTCAGTAAAAAATTCAGATGTGAAATATGACCAAATTTCCAAGTGATTCATTGTCATTTTGAATGTGATACCTAGAGACCTCCCCAAAACACATCTGATTATCTTGACGAAGAAGGGAAATACCAAATTGCATTGTTCATGATAGAAACCTCTGGTAAGGCTAAAATAGATTTTATTAGAGCCAGAAATTATCTATAAGCATCTTAGTAAAACTTGAATAGAAAAAATTATTGCACTGGGTAAATGGATAAAAGCACATTGGTTATATTATTGTCTTCATCTTATTTCAAACAAGTATTTTCTTTCCTTGTGAGGCTACACTCTCATTTAAAGCCATTCCAATTACCTAACATCATGATTTCTCTTCAGTGTTGAATTTTAACATTTTGTTAAACAGTTCAAATTGCTGAATCAAAGAATAATTTAGATTGGGAAGAGGTCTTGCAGGTCATGCTGACCAACACTTCTGCCTAAAAGAGGACTGCCTTCACACTTAGAAGAGATTTCTCCTTCTCAAGTTTGGAGAACCTCTCCAGCCTTTATCAGGGCAAACCAACATGTCACTTTTATGGTGGAATATCCTATCCTTACCTAAGCATAGTATTGAATGCTGCGCTCCTAAACACCTATTAGAAAGCTAAAGTCAAGCCCAAAATTTTGCCATCAGCCCACTTCTCTTTAGGTTCATATCGTTCTAGGATCATACCGAGCACCCTCAGCTTACTCTCATATATAATGTGCTCCAGCCCTCAAATCATTAGGATGGCCTTATATTACAATTGCTTTGGTTTGTCAAGGTCTTCCTTCTACTGGGGAGTCACACCATAATTAAGATGCCCTCCCACAAGTGCTGAATCATACAGAATCATGTGTTCTTGTTGTGTTCACTCTAGTGCATGTTTGTGTGTATAACGCATCTATGTGTAAGTGTATATGTATGTAAATATACACACATGCTAAATAATCTATATGCATACATTCACACATACACACATGCCTATAAGAATGTCAGTGTTCCAAGGTGAATTTCCGGTGAATAACTATTCAGAGGACATCCATATTAAGGTTTAGATTGTATTACTGATGGCATTGTGAACTATCATCGAGAAGTGAAGAAAACAAGGGTATTGGCATGAGAAAGGAGTGGTAGATTGCTAAAAGGATTATCATGTTCTAGGCAGAGGAAGACTCACCGAGCAGAATTTTTAGTTAAGCAAAAAACATACCAAGACTTGGACTCTGCACATTCCTTTTACAAGACATATGTGTGCTTAAGGACCAGGAGGAATAGATGGATGTGTTTGAAAACAATTTTAGGTGGTTGGAATTATTCCAAGAGGGTCTGATTCTGAGCCCAAATATTTTCAGGGCCTTCAGTTTAGGAATAGGAATCATGGAATCATACAGTGATTTGGCTTGCAAGGGACCTTAAAGATCATCTACTTCCAACCCCCAAGCTGTAGGTAGGGAGACCAAGACTGGTCAGGCTAGCAGTAGCATCTAGGGAAACTGAATGTCTGAGAGTAACCATAGGGTTGTCCTTAATTTAAAGAAAGAAGACCTGTTGGATGCCTTTCCTCACCCACTTCAGTGTTAACAGGGTTTCCTTCTGTTTCTCCAACAGTGGAAAATAAAATAAATTTCTAAGTTTTAAGTCTGTATTATTATGGTGTTCATTAACCTGACTAGCAGGAGGCACTGGTGTCATGTACAGAGCTACCAAGACTTTACTGATCTTCTATCTGATCTCTTCCCACTGTTACTGTTGATGAAATACATTGCTTCTGCTAGAGTCTCAAAGCGGACTGACCATAGGCCTCGAATGGAGTATTCTTGTAATGGACCCCTCAAAGTTATTCTAGCCCTTTAAAAGCAGATTTATAAAGTCATGAATCTCTGAAACAGCCCAGGTCAATACATTTTAAGACTCTATTTTGGATCCAAAAGATAACATGTCAAACAGGATACTCAAGTGATATTTTTCTCCTGAAAAGACACAATATTGTTATCACCTGTTTGTATATTTGCATTTTTCTGAGACTCTGAAGTCCCTCTAAGTGGACACAAAACAATGTTGAAAGAATTATAGCAATGAACACAAAATCTCTGTGGCTGTGTGAGAGACATTCATCAGTGGCACTTAGGAAATCAATTAGCAGATTAAACTTAATTTCCAGTAAAGAGATTTGACTACAACACAAGTTTATCTTCTCTACCAGACATAATTTTTTAGGGTTTCTCATAACAATAAAGACAAGGGTAAAAAGCTAGACATATTTTTCATGGTTTTCCATTGTTTGAATTCTGGAGAAAATTAATAATATTTATGCAAAATGCATTATCTTTGAAAGAACAGTGAAGGATATATTAAGATACTGTTTCAAATTATATTACTGTAGCTGCAAAAGTTGTTTCAAAACTGTTTCTGTGATTTGTAAGGTCTTAAATTGAGTCACTTTATTACAAATCTATGGTTAATATAATTTTAATTTCTGTGTAGCCTCATAGAGCTTACATACAATACAGAATTTAATTTCCATGTTTGTAACATGGTCTGCAGAAAACTATTGCACTGTTCCGAGTTTTACATTTGTGTCCACATTTTTAATATCAGGAGGCCTTAGCTACATTAACATGAAAATAAATGCTTTAACTTTCTAAGCTTTCTTTAGCAACACAAGTTTCTTTTGTATCTTCTATTTTAGAAGATCTCTACTTACATACTACTTGTGATGTCTCTAGATAAAGGCTTATAAAATGTATTTATTAATCAATTGCATTGATGACATATTTTCATCATTTTTTATTATACATTTTTGCAAGTGTGGAGAAGAAAACCTGTAAATACTAGTTGCATTTATTTTTTTCTATTTTCAAAATCAAAGATTTGTATTTACAAACTGTAAAGTCTCCTGAGGTTCTTCCTCCTTCCCTGACCTTCAGTCCTTCCCATCTGACACCCCCTTAAGAAATGGAGAACACCTTAATGTTTGTACTTTATCCAGTCAGATTTCCCAAAGATTTAAGACCTTAATGATGAATGCATTCAATAATCTTGGAAACAGAGTAAATTAACAGAAAACATGAAATATGCACGTTTTACTTCTTCATTGTGCTTGCTTTTGGCACAGAAGTTAATAAGCCATCCAAAAATGAGTATTATTTTCACTAAGAAAATATAGTTTCAAGTTCACAACAAATTGTTATTGATAAAAGAAAGAAAAGTGAGATATTCTACCTCTTTACCAGTTCCATTCAGGCATTTTTTATTCACTTGCTTTATATTCCAGAAAAAATAAGAGTCTCTGCAGCACACACTTTATACAGCAATACCAGTTCTGTATCGAATAATGACATAAAATTGTGTGAAGCTCCATTGACTCCGACAGAATCTGCAGGGGTGGACACATCTGCCCAGTCAGATCAGATTAAACTAGCTCTGCTAAAGGAAAAATGTCAATGACTTAAGAAAGGACAATTTGCACTATATTCCACCCAATTTATCTGGCAACTGAATGAAAATTACAGAAGGTACTTATCACAGAAGCTACTGTGTTTTATTACCAATAGAAAAATTTCTCGGCATACCAATTATATTTGATAGATCTACTGATCTTGCTAAATTTATGAGATTAAGGTAATGACTAAATTTATTGCAGAATGTTGATATAAAGAAGTTTTAAATGTTCAAAATCTGTTAACTGTTAAGAGGTGACTCTGATAATTTTGTATTGCTGGTTCTTAAAGGCATTAATTCATTTGTTTTCACAACATGCTGGTATGTCTGTCCCAAGGCCTGACAATCACAATGAAGCAGATGAGTGCACCCATCTATATCTTAACATGTAAATCAAATAATTACATTTTTATAGACAGCTGACAGACAGCTAATAATGAAAATGGAAAGGAACTTAGATTCTTTTATTTAGTGGTGTGTTCCAACACAGGATATTTTCTGATTATTCAGATTACAAGGGAACTATAGCTCCGTTCATCTCATGCAGATTATTTGTACTGGTAAGTAATGTACACAGAAATAAACTGATACATGTATGTACTTAATCCTTCCATACAGAGAGGAAATAAGGGAAATTTAGGCATGCTTTTGTTCCTCCTCCTTAATGCCAGATTAAATATTATAGGCTTACAAGAGACATATGGAAAATAAAGAACAAGAACTTTCTAGACAATCTAAATAACATCAGAACCTCCTCTCCAGTGAAAAATAAAAAAAAAAGTGACCTAGGAGCCTTTGAGAGTATTCATACTAATAATTCTGAGTCTGCAGACTGCCCTGATGACAGGATTTGCCTCCAGGCAGACGCTTCATCAGGTACTTCCCATCACATTAATGACTGTTGTAACTAATGAAGGTAACTTTCAAGATCTTCTGTTTATTATGGAACCATTTAGCTCCTTAATTGGTTTAACAGCATTCAAATTGCTTTTTGGAACCTGACTACTTTCAGCTACCATTAAACGCACAAATAGGAGAAATAATTTAAGACAGCTATTTCTATTACCAGTAGAAAATGACAAATATCTATCAGACGTGTCATTCTAATATGATCAACTTAAATGGATAAGCCTTAACCAAGTGGAATCACAGAAGATGTAAAAAAATTTAGAAATTTAAAAAATGTTCTCTTCCATGATAAGAAAAACTAAACTGTCAGAATTGTTGCTGAATCAGCAAAGCAAAATATAAGCAGCAGGCAATATTTGGGTTAGATTACTAGGAAAGCTTCTGTCTTAACTTATTTAACCAAAAACTGTGTTTCAAATTGAAGTTATTATGAAAAAAATCCAAATATATACATATCCTACTCCCTCAAATTCAGCAGGGTGCACCACCATAATTTTTCCAAATCAAGGAGTTTTTGACAAATTACTCTTTTTAATTAGCATTATGAAAAAAATTCCTACAATTGGAATCTGAAAAAAAATCAAAATAATTATATAATACCAAATGAAATATTAACAACAATTTTATTAATTCTTCTTTGGATCACTTTTGCCTCTTCTGTATGTGAGACTCACAGAGCAGATCATAAAAATGTGCCCTTATTAAAGGTTTTAATATTGAAGTATCTCATATTTTAATTCCTAGAGATTCATAGTTCAGATCAGAAAATAAAAGTGTGCCCTTACTAAAGGTTTTAATAATGAGGTATTTTATATTTTAATTCCTAAGGCAATAGTACTTTCCTTACAGAATAAAGTAAATCCATAAAATCATATTTTTACATTTCTGTTTAAACCATTTCTCCTTACGTCCCCTTATGTGACAGCACTCCGAAGAGAAAGACACAGACAGTGGAATCATGAAGGACAGTGTTCAAGAGCTGTATTACCTCCTCTGAGGAATGTCAAAATATATTGAGCCAAGAAAGCACCAGAGGAAAACCAAAAAATAACCCTGGTACCTCCAGCTGCTCTAAGAAAATAGAAGTGCCAAAGTAATCTAAAAAAATGAATTCTGAATTTCTATTAAATTCCCATTTGTTTCCACAAGGAGGTGCAAGGCTTTATCAGAGTTCACAAACAGGAGGTAAATGCGTGACTGAAACATAGTTATCACTCCACAGAAAAGCATTTATCTCCTTCAAATTTGAATTATTGGAGCAGTTCTCGTCCCACGTTTAGAGCTGCCCTCAGCAGAGAGGTGCATACACTAAAGTCCGTTAGCAATATCTGGCAACAGTGTTCATTGCCACAGATCACAGAGAGCTTTATGTGCTCCCTTTTAAACTTCAACCCACCTGGAAATTTAGTTGAATGCATAGAGAATAAATATTAACATTATTTTAAACCCAAAGTGTACTTTGCAGCTGTCCAATTATCCTACCTTCTAATTAGCTATACATAATGACCTCTAATCCTTCTGTTAATTAACTCTGTCTTTACACGAAAAATGTATTTACTTTGTTGAAATGGAACTATTTTCTTAGTTCTGTTTCTTCCTTCCATTTTTGTGTCCTTTTCAACAGCTACAGGTATATTTCATATGACCAGCTTTCTGCTTGTCTCTTTGTGTTAGTATGGTGTTATGGGAGTATATAATTTTTTGAGTGAAACAGAAGATTGATATTTAGAACTCAAGAAATTTTTCTTTTAATTTACTCTTCAAACTAGAACTTCCTGGATTAAGTCAGTGGTTATGTAATAATTTATAGTACTGTTAAATATGTGTTATTTTAATGTAGACAGAAAACATAAAAATTAAGACATGTTTAATACTCAGGCCAAAATTTCCATGGCGGAATTGGTTTTTACAAAGGGGAGAAAGTCTCCCCCATCCTCTTAGAAATTTAGTAATATTCTTAAATGACTCTCGCTTTTTTTGAAGTAGCAGTAATTGTAACTGTTGCATCAGCAGTTGATTAAAACACCAGTACAGAAGCCCTAACTGATGATTGACTACAAGGATATTTGACATGATGTTTCAGACCTCTACAAATGCATATTAGACCCATAAAGATCGTAAAAATTTAATAAAACTCAAATTTCACTAAGTATAATACTGCAATGCTACCCTAGATTATCCAGTGCCATTATTCTAGTGCTGACTCTTGGAGTGGGGGAAAATTAACACTTGTCTCTGACTCTCATTCAGCTGTGAGATACAGAGTATTTTGATGCTGCCTGGGAGATTATCATGCCACCCATGATATTTTTAATATTTTGATGTTTCCAGGAGACTGTGGCTTAGAACATCTAATGTCCATCACTTATCAATAATCAACATATTCATCACCTTTCCTGCAAGGCTGTTTCCAGAAGCTTCAGAGGGATGAGACTTTAAACAGCATATTTTCTAATGAAAGAAAGTAATCACCTTTTGGCCTTTGCATTTTTTTAAGAAGCTGATTAAAAATCATCAGGAACTCTTAGTTAACTCTCTGTGAACAAGATACCTGAGTATCTCTCAAAATCAAGGTGAAATGAAATAAACGTCCAGAGATGATGGGTGTAAACAGCAGTCACCACTACAGTGACATAATGGATAGGGGAAGAGGCCTTATTAGTGAACAATTACACAGCCGTATTCTGTTGAAACACACTTTCAATTCCCTGCCCCTAAGCAAACTTCTGCTCAGAACAGAGTATCAAACAAGGCCAAAGTGGGATGGCAAGGTCTGTAAGCAAAACAGAACTGGCATTTCCCCTAACTTACCCTTGCACAGCACGGATACTCCTAACGTCATTTTCTTCGGAAGCAGATGTCCTCAGCCACTGACAGTTCAACAGAGAGTTGCAGATTCTTTTCCCACCCTCCACCACCCCCCTGCACTCCAACTAGGTATTTGCTGCAAACTTCACAGATTTGTAGGTTAAGCTTCTTTTCCAAAAGGCATTACTTTAACTGCCATATCACATGGGAGCTGGAGTTGCTGTTCAATCTGCTATTAGACATATTTCCCCAGTGGATATATTTTATTGGCATTTCCTGTTCTTCCATCAGATACCTATAAAATATTTATAGATCTCATCACTTAAAGTTGACTATGTGAGGAAAGGAAACCTCATGGTAAAATGCTTTTTACAAAACAAAAAGGAAGGCATTTCTTTCTTATATTTGAAAACACAATGTACCTTCTTCTCAAAATATAAGCCGCTTAATCTGGGATAGTGGGTCATTGTTGCATTTTGACTTATTAGAAGTTATTCTAGTCATCTATCCTTTTGAAATATAGTCAGTTGGAATTCCTGTTTATTTGTTCAGCCTACCACTGTAACTGGTGAAAACACTGCAAATTGACATAATGTGAACAAATATTGGTAATTAATAGTACTGTAAGAAAAAATGTAGGTACTAATTTGGCAAATGTAATTTGTATATTCATAGTTTATGAAGTTTTCCTCCTTTGAGGACAAAAGATTATTTGAATGAGTTTCCCACTCCAGATGGTGTGTTTCAACGAATACTGATATTTTTATATGTCTCTATTCCTTGTTTTGGTGAGGATAACATCAGCTGTTAATTATAAACAACTATTCTAATCAATATTTGATGTTTTCCCTCTTAAGCTTAGTATCAGTTTGACACAACAGCAGTGAAAGAAAAATATTATCATCTTATTTTTTAGGACTATAGAGAAGTGAGAAGGGAAAACTAACAGCCACATTTGGAAATAATTGCACATTTTTTTAAGAAAATCTGTGTTTCATACACATTCTGGATATTTCTTATTTCTACATGTTTTTGCTAAGAGCCCTGACTCTCACTCACTTGAATTCAAGCTCAGCATCAGAATAGCAATGGTTCCCTGGAACCTGGATGGCTACTTATCTTTCCTGAAGTTTAGTCACACATCTAGAGAAAAAGAATCTGATGTATTCCTTAAGTACATGTTGTGTGGGAACGCAGAATGGTATGGCTCTACAGGGCTAGGCACAATGTCAGCAAACCTCAGACAGGCTTCTGGAAGTGTGTCAAGTCCCTGCCACTGCAAGCTGAAGATCTAACACACTTAACTGTTGTGCCAGTTTGTTATGTAAAGCAAGCCAATATTTCATCACCTCAATAGCATATTCTTTCCACTTAATAAAGCTGCTCATGAGAGTATGTATGGGGGCTGCGCTGCATTAGCAGATTTTCAGATACTTGTTTTATTTATAGAAGGGCTGGGGCTTCCTTTTGTAAAAAGAAAGCTAGTCTAAATGGATTTTGAATTGGAGTAAAGCACTGGAGGTTTAACTGAGATTTTTACAAATGGTGAGAGAAAACAGTGGTAACAAACATCTAGCCAATATTTGAATTGTGTGCCGGGCCAATGAGACAGTTTTGTCACTGAAGTAGTTTTCTTACACTATCATTATCTGAAGATATTATTAAAGAATCATTATTAAAGATTCCACTTTCTAATTTATTTAACTGCAGCACTGATTTTAAATTTTTTCTTGAATTTTCCATTATTTTTTCCTTTACTTAACACTTTTGGTCAGCGCATCTAATACTGTGCTCTGAGGATTTTTTAAGACCAGGATTATTTTTAATTTCTGATTCAAGTTGGTAGTATCATCAGGGAAATTCAATGTTTACAAATATTAATTGTAAGATTGAGTGTTAAGATGGAATGAGAAATAATTAAATAAAAGGAAAACTGAAAAAAAACTTGTGGTGCTGAAGAAAATGATTCAAACTCTAGTTTTGATTTTACATTTTGATAAACATTTAAACAGTCCTAAATCTTACATGCATTATGACTGTTTGCTGAAACACTGTTTTAGCTAACATATAATATCAAATTTATTCATCATAGGTTTTTTTTAAAAAGAGCACTCCTGCAATGTTATTTTACCCACTCTATAATTGCAATAAAGCTATAAATACAGTCTTAAAATAAACAGATTTTATATGAGCGATTTCTATACAAAGTATGAGTTTTAAAGGTCATGGGTAAATAAAATAAAAAATTATTTTTATCCCAGAATCCTGCCATAAAGCATTAAATCTGTCTCACACTCAAACTTCTGTTGCTGTAGCATGGAATGAATGTCTTAACCGGTACGGTAATTTTAGCTGAGTGTAATATATAATGCAATTTTGAGGCTATTTTCACAGTGACCTAATTCATTTTTTCTTCCAGTAAGATACAAAAGTCTAATTACATTATAAAACTAGTAACTTTTTTCCTTCAACCTACAGTGACAACTTCCCAATTTCATCCTCTCTAGTTTTACATTTTTATGCTTTTCTTGCTCACTTGTAGGAAGAGAAGTGTCAGTTACGTGCAGCCATTCCCACAGAAGAGTTCCCATGTGTACATTTGGGTGTTCACTGCAGCACAATGAGTGGGCACGGGGTACTCCTGCTCCCTGTAGACTATCTCCAATGATAGAACCTCATTTCAAGCACTCAGTGTCATCCAACTAATGTCAAACTCCGCTTGCTTCATCTCATTTTGTCTTGCTATCACCACATGTAATAAATTGTCATCTAACAAGTTGTCATCTAACAAGTTGTCTCAAGAGATTGTCCTTACTGCAGTGCTTATACTTTGTTTCTAGCAAGTAATAACATGCACTATCATAGTCTCATTTTACTGTTAAATTTTCTGAATTATTTCTATAAACTAAAGGCTACTGAATTATTTTGGAAGTAATTTATATTGCTACATGATTCTGTACTAAGTCTGCTGCGTAAACTAGAAAGTCATGCTTATGATATTAAGTAAGATATAATATAAGGCTAATATAAGATTAACTCTGGTTAAATCTAGTGTGTTTTACAGAACAAGGAGTTTTGGTACTAGTTGGTTAATATCACAAGCAGAAAATATTTTACCCTCCACCTAGCAGTGTGTGTAGGATTTGGCTGAATTAGATGTCAGCAAGTTGAAAGTTAGTTTCTGCTAATCATCTACGAATATGGTCTCAAAGTGGATATGGATACATTCTAAATCTCCACTGTCATCCAGAAAACAATTTTGTACACATAACATGCCTCCCATTCTCATTTTCTATGATAGCGTGATAGACAGGTGTCCTGTTGAAGACTGCACCTTACTAAAGACTCTCCACTTCTCTTAAGGACAAAAGGTGGTGAAAAGCTAACAAGGAAATTTTGAAGCTGTATTTTTCAGTATCCTCTGTGAAGTCACGACTACCAAGTCAAAAATGAACATGAGTGTAGCTAGGCCACAGCTTCCAGGGTAACGATTTACAAGATTTGCCTATTTGTCCTTTCCAACAGAAGAAATAGCTGTAACATTACTTATCCATCTTACTGATAATACAAAAATGTAAAAGAACATCTTGTAGTTTCAAAAAAGCTAAAACGCACTGTGGTAGTTAATAAGTTTACAAAACTCATTGTCTTCTAGAATAGATGTCTTGAGAATTTATTCTTTCGTCACAATGAGTAGTCAGTATATGAGGATGGGGGGAAAGGAAAGGAATAAAAAAGCAGACAGAGGATGCAGACTAAGAAATTAGAGGAATGAGAACATGAAAACAGCTGGTCTAGAATTATTACAAGGTGAAAAAAAAGTGGAAGATATCTACTTCCTGGAGTGTGGGAAAACCAGAAATATTTTACAAAGCTCCGAAGAATTAAAAGGGAATATATTAGTGTATTTTTTCCCACTGAGATGCAAGCTAGCTAGTTCTGCTGATGATAGTCAGCAATCTTAGAATTGTAGTAACTTACCTTCTCTCTAAGAAAAAGGTAATCAAACTGAAAATGCATTTATTGTCAGAACAATTAACTTTATAATTGTCTCTAGTCTCCTCGTTCAAAGTCCCAGTTTCTAGCCACGGACTCAGCTCAGCTAAAATTTTACACCTGCCCCTTGTCCGAGCACTCTAGCCTTTTCCCATCTTCCTCCTCAAGCCCCTCAGAGTTGTCTCTGCACATCCCAGGGGAGCTGGACACAATCAAACTCTTTTGAGAATAGAAATTAGCTAGGAAACTACTACTTTGCCCTTTTGTGTTTCAGGTCAGTGCTTTATTCTCTCTGCATTCAAGGCTTTCCCTGCCACATTTCTAACACCAAGAAGAAGAATAAACTATTTTGTTTCCAGAGAAGAAAGACCCTTCGTTCTGTCTTCATTAGGAGAATGCAGGGTTAACGTTGTGCTGAAATTATCTTTCTGCCTCAGATCAAATACACTTAACAAGAAACAGCTATGTAGGAAATTAAAAACCCACAATTCTAAGAGGTCCTTTCTTAATATCCATGAACTTCCCTGTTTCCAAGGCACATAATTTAGCCCAGCTGGGTACATTTTCACAGGAAAGGACATGAAGAAGAACGGGAATATGCTCCTTACAAAAATTTATTTCTTCCTGCTCTAGACTATGGAAGGACTAGCGTTCAGCCAAAAATGAAGAACAGCCTAATGTTTTTAACCATACAATACCTCTGTATTTTCTTAATCTTGCTTTTGATTTTATGGACCGAAATTTCATCAAAACAGAGCATGCCTAGCATCAAAATTTTCTATAAAACTGATAGAACATTAAACAATTTCTCAATGTCATGGGTTGAAACTGAGTTGATTGACAAGCTTTTAAGCCAATGTGCTTTTGAGAATTTTGCATATTTAAACCCTGTGCAAGGGCAGGAAGTTTCTCTCTTGTTCCCGGTCTCCTGAGAGAGAAGGAGGGGGCCTCTGAGCCACGAGCGGCCTCCGGGCCTGGCCCGGGCTCCTTCCTGCCCGCCCACCCCTCTCCCTTTCCTGGAGAAATCAGGCGGGGCCTTCCCTCCCCCCTTCATGCAGCCCAGGGGAGCCTCCTCTCCCCCTCCTGCAGCCCGCGCAGACCCAGCGGGACCAGCGGAGCCTCCTTTTCCAGCCTGCACAGCTCACACCGAACTGAACATCAGCGCAGCCCGTGAGGAAAGACGTGAGGGAGAAGAACATGGAGGCTGCACGGTCAGGGAGAAAGAGAAAGTCAGGCACGTGGGACGACGCTGAGATGGCGGTGGGAGAAAAGGGTGGGTGCGTTCCGGCGCCAATCTTAAAACCCTTCTAGCAGCTGCGGAGGACTGAACTCTTTAAATCATTTTAAAGTATGGGGAGATGAAAATCCATGCCTGTGAGAATTTATGTTGCAGCCTGTGAAGATGTGAGAGAATGCCTATGCCAGGCCATGTAGTTGTGAAGCAGCTTTTAGAGGTTTGTGAAGAAGCAGAGAAGCCCTTGTGTTTAAGCTGGAATAATTCATGTTTAAAAGAGACTGGAAGCAGAGAACCTTTGTGTTTGGGCTGGAAGAATTCATCTTTAAAAGGACTTGTAACCCCGTGTGATGGCCCATGATTGCAGTGTGAATATACTGTGGAATTGTCGTGGGAGAGATTTCACTTCAGTAGGTAATTTCCGGGTGGACTACTGAGTTGTGAAGAAATGTCCACAGCATTGGCAAAAGGAACCTTTCTCCCTAAGCATAAGAAAGAGACTTTTAAAGACTGCAACACTGACCAAAATTGTTACCTTTTGTGCAAGGTGGTAAAAGGGAGGGGAGAAGGAGTTTTTGCTTGGGGAGTGCTGGAGAGAAGAGAGTTTTGCTTTAACTTCTATTTATTTCTTGTTACTTTTAACTCTGTTAGTAATAAACTTCTTTATATTCTTTAAAGTTTTAGGCCTGCTTTGCATTTCTTCTAATCCTTGTCTCACAAAGTGAAATAGATGTGATTGAACCACTACACTCTTTAACAAATAATTTTGATGATCTGCTACGATAGGCAATGCTGTCAGGGTCCTCTGTTAAATATACTGTGAATAGATAAAATTTCATTTTACAAAGGCTTCTAATTCCATTAAATTACAAGAGATTTGCACCAGCATACTCAAACGTATTTATTCATGAAAATTGTTTAACCACTTTGAAATATTGCTTAATGTTAAAACCTTTCTCAGGAATTCTTGGATGAGAAACTATTAAATACAAAAGAAATTATTAACTCAGACAAGACTTAACAATATTTTTAACTTTGCTATCAAATAGTCTAGTTTTTAAATCCTTAGAATATGATCCACTTTAGTATATCTAATTACACTATGACCAGTTCTCTAGCGTATTCAAAAACTTCTAAACATTATTACATTTACAGAGGCAAACTTCGTCAAAAGAAAAAAAGTTTTCTACATGTCATTCTGTCAGACAGAGTGAGTGTAGAATGTCACACTGAAAACTCAGATACTGAGAAACATCACTGATGACCTGAAGGGATCAGGCCTTTATCAGAAGGAAAAATAATTTGTACTTTCTCTAACTTGAACTTCGTGCTGAGCTGAGCTTCACAGTATGTTCCTGACAAATTATCTATTCTTTATTGATCTCTTAGGACTGAAGAAGTCAGAGGTGAACCTTTTCTGGGTTGCTTGTTTGTTTTTGTTACACTGAGCTCTTTTACCATCATTAAATGTCAGCAGTGCAGCTCAACAAGCTGCTTGTTACCGACAGCAACACACAGATATTTCTCAGATTGCAACTGTGTAGTCCAGGCACCCAAATTCAAACACAGCTGTCTTGAATACTCATTACTCACAACTCATTCCACAGACATGGCAGGTATACTGGAAAGGAC
The DNA here is from genome assembly GCA_013397775.1 of Eulacestoma nigropectus. Taxonomy (NCBI): domain Eukaryota; kingdom Metazoa; phylum Chordata; class Aves; order Passeriformes; genus Eulacestoma; species Eulacestoma nigropectus. The sequence continues at coordinate 183,384 of VZTE01006233.1, forward strand.
AGAAGGTATTGTGGTAGTGCAGTAGGTATTTGTGGATTACAAGTTTTTACTATTGTGACCTACTAAGATAATATTGTGAATTTCTAAAATAATATTACACTTTCATAGGCACTACACAAAGTCACAGAGAGATAAGTGTCTTCTAAAAAAAGTACCTTGTATCTTTAAGGTTCTCAGCATTTTTAATTATTACAGCACTTTAAAGTACTGAAAATAGCTCTTCTAAAATTATATCTTCCTTCTTGGTTAAGAATGCACTGGTTACTTTAAATCTACCTTTGTTCCAGATGATGAAAATCTCTAAACGTTTATGAATCATTGAAAACATTTCATTGACCTACTTTTAAAAAAGCTTATATTAATAGGAAATAGTGACTTCTTTTTTCAGCTGAAGCCTAGTTACAATGAAAACCCAAGGTAATTATTTCAGTCATCAACATAATCCCAAAAGGTGGTATTTTATGTGGTGATCAGACCTCTCTGATATTTTTGCCTCATTAAGTTTTATAATGCTGCTATTCTTGTAAGCACTTTGTCCTATAAATGCAAAACCACAGCAACTAGAACCAGCCAACAGAGACCAAGGGGACTCAAGAGACACAAGCAGATTATTCTATTGTTTTTAGTTTTGGGGGTAGTCCAAAACATTTCAAGAGTAAAAGATAATGAAGTCCAAGTAAACAACATTAATTTATATTAAATTTATATTAAGACTCTGAGATACAAAATCTGGAGCTGGTTTTTGATTCCCATCAAGTTTCAAGTGTCCTCAGACTTAAAGCTCTGAACAGAATCCATTGACAGAAAAAAATTGCAAGTTAACACAAATACCACAAAGCAAAACATGGCAAACAGCTAAACCAAGACGCAATAGCACAGATGGGTGAAAGACACAGTAGCAGAGCACAGATGGACCAAGTTCTGTTCAACTGCAGGAGGTTAACCCTTACTGAGATTTTTGTTTATTTTAATTAGAATAATCAAGATATTAATCCCTAATAGGCCCCTCTGCTTTCAATGTAATAAAACTACAGATTAAAACTGTATGAAAGGATTTGACAGATGATGTAACTATTCAAGAATAATGTTTTGGGGAAGCTTGGAATAAATCCACTCTCAAAAACAAGGTGAAAGAAACCTTGTATAAACTTAGCAGAATCTTTTTCTTGGTGGCTTTAGAGAAAAAAAAAATCATTGTCTGAGAGGCAAGAACATTTCAGAGCCATCATGAAACGGTCTGGGTTAAATGGAAAGAACCCAGCAATCCCCAGGCAATCAAATTCCTGACTATAGGAGAAAAGTGTTCAATTCTGAAACTATTGTGGTGAAGCCTTTTTATTTAAGAAGGGGAAAAAAACATTTTTGTGCTGAACTTCTTAATAAATATAATATGAATTTAAATACAAAGTGCTTAATTCTATGCTGTAGTTGTACAAGTTCTAATAGGTTTGGACCTGTCCAACAACAACCATTTCCTACCTCACTTCTGTTTTTCTGTGTTCTCTCTACATATCATTAGGTAAGAGAATATAAGGAGGTTCTTCAAAAGTTATCAGTCACTAGGAAAGGGAATGATGAAGAAAGAAAGCGGTTTTCCAAATAGTAAAAAATTATACCAGTAATGACAAAAAGAAGAACAGATTGAACTAAAAGTTCAGAAGTCTTGTACACAAGCAGAAAAATCCCTAAAAGAGTATGCTATAGGAATATAAATTATATTTCAATTCCAACACTCTTAAAAAATGTGATAGGCAATTTAATCACAATGTTATAGAAATACAAATGTAATTCAAAAAAGGATTCATGAATCTGCTCTAAAAAAACCCCAAAACCCCAACAACATTCAAAACAAAAAAACTATGATAATATCTCCTTTGGAGAGGCTAATAAAAGTGATAAAAAAGTTTAAAGCACGCATTTCATTTTTTGAGGAATGAAGGTGAATTTTAATCCCTCTGCATTAGTTCTACTGTTCAACCAATCCTAATATTGGAGATAGAAGAGAGTTTTTTGTACGGCATATTTAATAACTTGAATAGGTTTTGTACATTTGATTTGAATATAGAATAAATCAGACAAAATAGCACTGATTCCTGCCACATTTACGCTGGTAAAAGCATTAACTAACTGGCTCTTTTGAGCTTTGCTGTCTTTAACATCAGACCAAGATGGATGTAATTTGGGTTTATACCAGCATAACAAAGCACATCCTATTTGATACAAATCTGCTTACACTTTCATTGCAACAATCTTGCAACACCCTTGCAACGATCCCATCCATTCTGTCCTTGAACATCTCCAAGATTATCTGAAAAGTGTGTTGTGTTTTATAATGTGGTGAGCTAGCCAGCAACTGCTTAGAGACTTAACTCATTCTGCAGATGAGTCATAATAAATCAGATTGGAAAGCAGGCGATTTCCAGAACTGACAAACTAATGTATTATCACTGTGTAACCTTAGCTGAAACAAGAATGTAATTTAGTTTTTAAAATTATTAATATCTGTATCTGCAAATTCATAGTAATTTTCATGCTAAAAGGATCTTCCAGTCACTCACTCCTCCTTGTTCTTTCATATTAAAATATTTTATAAAATTTCAAAGGTGTATATCACCTTAGAAGGGTTGAACTAATTAGAAACTAGACGCAAGGTTAATGGAAGAATAAGTCCCCTGCTTAAATTAATTCTCTATTATTTTAGAAGACAAATATAACAACAACAAGCACACTTATTCTCCACATTAATACAGTGAGTTCTTAGAGAGCTAAAATGTTGTACACTGGTGATCAACTATAAAGTTACAAGTAAAATAAGCCTAATCTGCAAAAGATCAGCCAGGTCAGATTATGAAGACTTTATAACCTAATGAGATGCTCTTCCCCATCTGTTACATCCCACCTATGGGAAGGGGAGAGCGACTAAGATTCAGAAATACCCTTGACGTGCATTAGGGTGAGATAACTCTCAAGGTCTGTACATAAACACCAACTTTATTGGAAAAAATGTTCTGCAAATGTTGACCCTCTCACAATTATATTTACCTAAGCTATGAAGCTTTATGAGAAATCAAGGTAGGTCTTACATTACTTCACAACTTATAGAGAAAAAGAGGGGAGGCCCAGTGGAGGGGGCAGGGAGAGAGAGAGAGAGGTCACCAGCCCTGGATTCAGCATCAGACCTGCCAGCAGGGTTGTTTGGTAGAGACAGAGAGAGACACATGGAAAGAAATTCTGGAAGACTCCCTTGGTATGTTGTCCAGGCACATGGCACAGTCTTTTGGGCCTCGTCACTTACACTATCTGTGTGAAAAACAAGGACAATCAGTCAGATGTAAAGCACAAAGACAAATTCAGCTTTATTGATTTAAAATATGGTAGTAAGGGAAGGATAGAAATCAAGCTGAAAAGGGTTAAGGGTCTCCCAACAATATTACATACATAACCAAAAAGAGACCATCATTCAGATACTCACTTATGTCTTTCTTTTTACATTTCCAAACACTGTAAACCAGACAAATAATTCGGGAAATACTTTGGAGCAAAGACAGTCAAAATCCATCATCCAGTATTCTGGTGTCAGTTATAACACCAGCAACTTTAGCACCTGAGCCATGTGTTTGCCATGATTTACTAATACATATAGTGTGTTTGTACAATAAAATTATATCACAGTTCTAATATTATATAGTTTAGCAGTCTCAGTTTTCTCTTATGTTAAAAGCATCTCAGGTAGCAAATCTACATAGTAGTTCAAAATATTTTACAGGTGAGTACAGAAAAGCAATAAGAAGAAATTTCCTGCTTAAAAGCTGAAGCTGGAAGGAGTGTTTTCTTCTGCCCTTATTCAAAGTTCTTCAGTAGTCTATTGACCTCTTATCTAAAAGATTAATCATAAATTCTAGAGTCATAGAATGGTTAGAGTTGAAAGGGACCATAAAGATCATCTTGTCCCAACCCCCCTGCCATGGGCAGAGACTATTTCCACCAGACCAGCTTACTCAAATCCTACCCATCCTGGTCGTAAACACTTCCAGAGATGATACATCCTCAACTTTGGAAAACCTGTTCCAGTGTCTCACCTCCCTCTAAAGAATTTTTTCCTAGCATCTAATGTAAATATCTAATCTTTTAGTTTAAAGCCTTTTCCTCTTGTTCTGTTATTATCTGTGTGCGCAAAATGTTGTTCAGCCTATTTGTAAGCCTGCTTTGAGTACTGGAAGGCCACAATGAGTTCTCTCTGGAGACTTCTCGTAAGTTGGAACAGCTGGTGGTATCCCACATTTCTTCATATCAGCATTACGGAAGAAAGGACCATCATTAGCTTCTGATCCATTTGATTTAAAAATTAATTTAAGTTTAAATACATACAATGAAGATTGAAGTTACCTTTTTATGTGTATCTGTCCAAATATAGGTATTTAGAAAGCTATAAAACATATAACTTCCTGAATACTAACTTTGGGATGATTAAGTAAAATACGGTCATGAGGAGTTCCATTCATTATTTGAGATCATTACTCATAAAAAAAAAAAATAATTGGCTCAGGTCAGTACCTAGAAAGGAGCACCTAAATCATTCTGCCAAAAGCTCTCTTGGAGATTCTTACGTTAAACTGACAGGTTCTTCATGAAGGAGCCTGTCACAAACACATTTAGGTAGGGATCAGTGGCCTTTACAAATTAGACGAGAAAGAATTCGGTCCTTTTGAGGACTAAAATATAACAAAAGACTGAGAGATTCTGAAAAATATTCTATAAAATAGCATTACCCTTTTCAGTAGAATTTCAAAAAATTAATTTTGATATATTTTCTGTTTTACTACAGGCAATTATTTTGATTTTGCTTTAATTATCTAGACAAATGCTATTCACAACAGTTATTGAAATGAGGTAACCTTTGGTCTTCTATTTCATACGTGAAAGACTTTTTCTGAAGAAACAGAGACAGCATTTTTTGGTGCGCTCCTGCTTTGTCATACTGAATTATAACTTCCTTTAAAGATTATCAAAACAAGTATATGTAAATGGAGTTTAATTCACTGACCTACTTCAGATCTAATTCAGCTTGTCCTCATCCTCTCATGTTTCCTGACCTGCAGTGCTCTGTTCCTCACTTTCTTTATATCATTAAGCTTTATCCCTCCTTAGCTTCTTTCTCTGCATTCATTGATCTTTCTCCTTATTATAAACGCTTTCTTACTTGGTTGTAATTCTCTTTCTAACCCTCCTCACAACTCCTACTGCAAGTCCCTTGAAAATGGATATGAGTACTAATCCATACCTATTTCCCCACTTCGTTTTTCATTCCACATGCCTGTCCTATTCCAACTGTACTCACAAAAGGACAGGATAACCTCTTTTGCTGATCCTTACGACAGACAGGAAATCATCACTTCTATGATAACTTGCTGTCCTTGTACAACAATATGCCTAGAGGTTTTTTTCCTCTCTCCATTTTCTTTTTGTCTTCAGGAAAATCTCTCTTCCTCATTTTACGACTTGATATTTCTTCAGTGGAAATTGCAATTTCTTCCCTAGTCTTCATCCGTAATTCCTTTGTCAAGAGATTATTCTATTCCTAGTGCTTTAAATTGTCATGAAAAAAGTGTCAGAGTTCACTGCATGCACCTGTGCTTTCTGTTCAACCACACCTGTGAACGTATCATGTTCTTTACTCTGGTTCACCATGACCAAATTTGAAGAAGTGTTTTTAATTAAATGTTTAGCTCTAACTTCCTTCCTGAAATTTTTACTGTGGCCACTTTTTCAAACTCTCAGTGAAACTACTCATGTGTCTCAATTATATCCCTCTTTGCTGTCTTCATCAGTATTAACTGCTCTATAATCTTACAGTGAAAACAAGACAAGTTTGAACAATTATCTGGGTATTTCTCCACAGCCATATTAGCTAAAGTACATCAATATTACTTTGAACTTCTAGATTTTCTTTAAAAAGTAAATATTAAAAATAAAATAAGATGTTGTGCAGCATTATCACTATGAGGAGGAGGAAAGTTGAAGCAATGTAAATAAATAATGCCTACAACATCCTCAACAGTACTCAAGGGAGTTTGTGTTTGTGTATATGTAATTATGTAAGTATTGATGAAATAATAGATAAAATAATGTTTGAATGAATTATAGAAGTTGAAATTGAAAAAGGCCATCATTAAAGTGTGATTATTTGACAGGAATACACATGATCTTTTTTGAGGCACAAGAAGACCAAGACAGTGCATACTGGACAAACATTTCCTATCGTATTTACAAGACTGCAGGCCTGTTAATGTAAATGCTTGCCAAGTCTAACACAGAGGAAAGCTTTATTAAACCATAGTCTTTAAGATGAATCCTAAGGGTCAGACTCATAACCATAACTAGTTGCATGTACTATATGTTTTCTAATACTTTCACATGACTTGATACTATCTTCAAACAAGAAGGTTGCTACTATTGCTATTGCAGTCACGAAGGAAATCTTGCCAAATCCAACAAGTTTCCTATACTACAAAGCACTTGAAGAGAAACTCACTGTTGGGGTTTTTTTACACTTTTTACTCTCTAGCAAATCCAGCTTTTCGCAGATAATCCTGAAATCTTTATTTACACTCAACTAAGATGAGTAAAAGAAGGAAAATGAGCTTCACTGTATAAGTTAGGACCCCAGTTAATAGGAAAACCTATATGAAAAAGGAAAACCAAACCAAAAATGTACCTTATTAGGAGACTTGATTTCAATTTGTCATCTGCTTTTCATTAGGAGAGATCCCAAGACAAATTTGTAGGTTTTAAATGCTGAGTCACATTCCTTGGGTGAGCTGTATCCTGTGGGTTTGTCTCTCTGAACAGGAACTAATTACTTGGAGAAAAGTCCTTCCATACGAATGTCTCTATTCATTAGGAAAGTAATCAAAAATAAAGAACTTGAACTTCTAGGAATTTCCTGTGATCCAGAGTCTTGGTTATTAATGCACTAGAGTACTGTAAGACTTGTGCTCATCAGAACTGCCTGAGAACACATTTCCTTTTAGCACAGCAGAGCGATTCTTGGACATTTCCTCATGCTGGGTGTCCCATGAAGAGTTATTAACTACCTTGTCAGTAGAGAATTCATACAACACAAATGTGTCCTTTCCCAAGAAACAGGTTGGTGAGGCTGGGTCAAACTCCCTTCTGAGCTTGTATCAATGTATGTGTAAAAAATTTTCTACTAGGCTTACTCATTACAAAAAGATTTCGGTGGACAGAAATATATTAGTATTTATTTTAGCTATTTAATATAAAAATGGTGAGTATGAAGAGAAAGGATTTCCTATTTCTCACTGTCATCTGTCAAAGTATCCAAAATCTACGTGAGCAAATATACTCAGTAAAAACTGAGTAAAAAAACCTCAAAAAAACCCTCAGTAAAACCAGAATTTTTTACTCCCTATTGCTATATTAAGCCAATAGGTATTACTTTTGTATGACACATACAAATGAAAGGAAGATTAAACTCATAAGAAAGACTTCAAATGGTGTTACTTTATACTTTGGTGCCAGTAGAAGGACTGTGGCAAAGAATGTCACGCCTGCAGGAAGTTAAAATGGTCCTTAGCAACTGCCAAGAGTTGAAAACCTGAAACTTCTATCTTCCCACATACTTCTGCACAGAACACTAATATCAACATGATATACAGTACTCATTGCCACTGTACAGTAAGGTTAAGCACCCAGCTGAGGCTAAGGGTTGTAGTATCTTTTTTATTTTAATTTTTTCCGTTAAGATCTCTTTTATGCCCATTATTTGAATATGGGCCTGCGTTTTCTGAAGACTATTCACTGATTTCTTTCCAGGTAGACAAATGGGCTGGGAAGTTCATTGTGGTCAGCTGCCTACTCTCCAACAGGATTGGGATTACAGAGACAAATAATTTTGTAATCACTTCCATGTTTACAGTGATTTAAAGATTTGCTCATAACCACAGCAGATGCTACTCTAAGCAGCAGCAAAATCAATGTAATATAATTAATCCTGATTTTCTTCCTGACACTCACAGTGATTTATGATTTTCAAGATTACACACACTGTAGAAAATAAATACAACAGGAGGAATTTGATTTGCAAGAGTTTTCTGTTACTGTAATCTTACTAGCCTCTTATACCTGTTTGTTGAACTATGGAAACGTTCTGAAAAGCATTTTTCAATCAAGTTATACATGACCCTTAAGCATGTTCTCGAGGCATTGTAAGATATCTTAAAATACTATATTTTCTTTCCCTGCTGTTTTAAACCATCAAATATAGTAGAGACTTTCAGTATTAAAAATAATATTAAAAAGTATCATCCTTTGTTTCTTGGTAATATTTAAGCCTCGGGATGTTACAGTTTATTATAATTGATAAACCTAAAATACAATCTTCAGGGCATGTAGAAATTGTAGATGCTTTTGTGTGAATGAATTTCATTTTAAGCTGTGGGGCTTTTTTACCCACTCAGTATTAAAAATAAAATAAAATATTAAAATGTTCTATGTTTTGACCTACTAGTATTCTTATGTTAAGAGTAACTTATTCTGAGTGCACCAAGCTTACATGAATATTGTTGAAGCTCAAGTCAGGCAGATGTTTTATAGCTGCAAAAATGGAATATAAACCACTGTCTAAATACAACCTTATCCATGCTAGTCCTTCTGCCAGAGGAGAAAAAGAGGCATAGGACAGTAGGGTAAAAGACAAACAATTTGCATTCTCTTGAGGATTGCCGCTACTGTTTTATTTGCTGATAGATGTTCATCATTGTTAATAGCAATTGAATAGACAGTATGTATCTGTTCATTCCAGAAACAAAATACACGTTTGAAAGGCACCTCTCAGGTACCTGAAAGTTAAAAACAGAACATATGGAGCACCAAAGACCAGAATAGCAAGTGCAGGTGAGATCTATATTTATCCAACCAGGACAAGCCTAAAATTAAGAACTGGTAAAGAGTTTAGGATATTTGAAGCTGAAGAATGCTATCAGAAAGTAGTGAAAGAAATAAGGAAGTAGTAGAATATTGGTAGAATAGTAGAGCTATCATTGATTAATTAGCCGTCAGGAAAAAAACTATCTTCCAGGACTGTCTGTTGTTATACCAAATGCAGAGAAAAGATCTGTAAAAGACAAGTGACAAGTTTGTTCTTCTTTTGGTTTGGTCTGGGTTTTCCGTTCATTTACTTGTTTTTCTGATTTGGTTGCTTTCTAATTCCCAGGCCTCATTTTCTTCTTTTAATGTCTTTCTACCAGACAGTTTTCTAATTGCATCATGGAAGAGATTCTTCCTCCTTCTATTGGAAGAAATCTTGAGAGGAAACTCTGAGTCTATGAGTCTTGGCACCTTTGACATTGTAAAACCCACCAGCAGCAAAATCTCATACTGAATAAAAACAAACTCCCTGGAGAACATCTGCAGTCACTGTGCAGCTTGCCAGGGAACTCAAGTGTCTTTATCAGCAGAAGGGTCAGGTAAGGAAAATACCTAATACAAGGTATGTTCTCCTAGAAGCCAAGTGTAAAACAACCAGACTGAGAAAGTAAAATAATAGGCTGATGTGATTAACACATTTTACTGGCTTCAGTTCAAAGCATGTTTGGCATTTTGGTACTAAGAATAAGACTTAAAAATATTCCGACAATCCAAATAAACTTCTTCAATATTGTTTTGATAGTGAAGTATTTAGCAACACCAAACTACTACTAGCAACCCCCTTGTTGTTCTCGGGGCGGGGGGGGGGGG
>VZTE01006233.1:193156-224500 GCA_013397775.1 Eulacestoma nigropectus
GGGGGGAGGCTGTGAGGGTATGTCTATTTAGTTTAGACCTTTATCCTCCAAAACCTGATTTCTTTGGTCATTGAATCCTTCAAATCATGATTACCCTTGAGTTTTACCCATAACACTTTAACTATGCCCTTGTTTAGATGCCTCCCTCTTTGTCAAACTCAGTCAAGATTTTATTCTCTTAATATCACCTCCAGCAGTTAATTTCAGAGCAGGACTATAATTTTTTCAATTCTTAAATTTCCTTGCATTAACAGTAATTTTTTTTTCAGACTCCTTACACACAGGATTTCTTTCCATTGTAATATGTAGATAGTTGATTTTTCATAGAATCATAGAACCATATGTCAGAGACTGAAATACTATAGTTTATGACAAACATTTTCATGAAAGATTTTTAAAACTGTATTACAGAAGCTGCAGAGAAGACTAACACACCCTGCATGGGGCTCTGAGAGGCCCTGGACCCACTCACTGATGACGATAAGATAAAATAACAACTCAGGGCTGGGGACATTCACAAAGCATAAGCCTAACACCTCCAAGGTGGAGACCACAGCCCCAGGGCTATCAGCTGCCAGGCTCGCACAGACCCTCACACCAAAGGGTGGGGGAAGAGAGGCTTTGGGTGTGTGCTGGAAAAGCCTCTGGTGAGAGGCGCAGTGACCGCCCATGCTCTGCTGTGCAGAGGAGCCCAGCTGAGGGGCCCTTCACCTGGGGAGGGGAAGCTTATCCGCAGCAGAGGGGGTGACATGGCCCATCAAAGGCCCCCCCAAAGGGGTCCCCAGACCCTGCACCAGAGATGATGGAACAGACCCTCAGTGCTGCAAGGGTCAGGGTCAAACTGGCCCCTGCAAGGGAGGCACGTGGACGTTCCCAGCTGCCCAAAGCATATATTAATCCATGGGATTCTATACTCTTCAGCATGTGGCAGTGGCGATGGGGGACCCTCACCACCAGAAGATCAGATGGAGGGGAGCAACGAGACATCTTTGGGACCNTTCTTTCTTTTCTCTTTCTCTTTGTCTCTTTTACTATTAAATAAAACATATCAATCTTTTGACACCAACATCTTTGTCTGGTTTTAATCTCGTTTTTGGGCATACTTTGAATCTTTTCAGTTCTTTCTAGTTTATACACAGAGACTTAATTTTCTTTGTTGTTCTGGGTTTAGACTGGACCGCAACACCATAGAATGACTTGGGTTGGAAGACATCCTTAAGATCATCTAGCTCCAAAACCTTTCACTAGATCAGCCTAGTCTTCAGCACCTGCAGGGATGGGGAGTCCACAGCCTCTCTGGGCAACCTGTTCCAGAGCCTCACCACCTTCATAGCAAAGAGTTTCTTCCTAATACCTAATCTAAACCTACCCTCCTTCAGCTCAAGGCCATTATCACTACATGTCCTTTTAAAAAGTCCCTCTCCAGCCTTCTTGTAGGTGCTATCTAGGTACTGGAAGGCTGCTGTAAGGTCTCCTCAGAGCCTTCTCTTCTCCAGGCAGAACAATCCCAACTCTCTCAGCCTGTCTTCACAGGAGAAATATTCCAGCATTGGGATTACCTTTGTGAAAAATTAACCCTATTCACTGCTTCATAGACTCACCATTTATACCTAGGCAAAAGAGCTAAAGTCATAGAAAAGTTGAAGAGAAAGAAGGAAAGCAAAGTTACCAAGAGACTCAATTACTCTCTGGAGTCCAACCTGATCTGACAAGAATTAATTAGACAGGTTTTTTTTTTCCTACAATACAAACCCTACAAAGTCCTAGTCACTTCTTTCCTCTATTAAGCCTAAATCCTTTTTTAGGAAATTATACACGTTATAAGGCTCTTCAGAAACAGCATTCCTGTCGATTTATAACTACTAGTTAATAAAGCAAGTACTGCATAGAAATATATATATTTATATATACTTAATTATGAGTATGTCCCACTTTATCTGTTAGTCTAGAATCTGAGAATTCCTGCACATTGGTCACCTGATTTGGAAAGGTGTGTTGGGATATTTAACCTCAGAAAAAGCTCAATACTAAAGAAACAGCTCAGATAACATAGTGAATCAGAGAATACTAATATTATCTCTCTTACATAAGTGATTTTGTGCATAAGTATTAATAAAAATATGTGCATGTATACACATTTGAAATGGATATAAGATTGAGCATACCTAAATGACATTAAGCGCATCATATGATAGCAACTTATCCAAATGTATTGTTGCTATACTAGGTTTCAAAGCCAAGATTGTTCGGAAGCAAAATCCAATCACTTTTTGAGGAATAGACTTATGTAAGTAAGGCAAATAAATCAATTCTAATTCTGCCGTAAGAATATTTCACAATAATTCAGTTACAGTTTTGGAACTTGACAATAATTTTAGAAAACACATCAATAGTGTTTCAAATGCTTTTTTTTTTCCTTAACACGGTTACACACTTCGGAGTTTACATGGTTTGTAGGAAGCAACTGTGGCAGCTGCAAACAAGAATCACCAAAGTTGCATCATGGCAGACACAACAGGGATCCTGCTAGTAGCAGGCACAGGAGAAACCACACCAGTTGTAAAACTCACTTTACTAGCTGGTAATACTTTTAAATGCTACAGTGCAGAGTGCTGAGGCTGGTTACTCTTGTTGACAGAAATACTTGATCTATGGAGGTAGGGGCTTGGTATTACAGAAGGAAAATATGGAAGTACTGAAAAAAAAAAAAAAAACGGGATATGATATACTGTCATACTCATTTGGAAAAGGTGATCTTTTAGCCTCCTTAAGTTCCTCTGACATGATAATCATCAATGCATTATGAATTTGTGAATGCAATTTCACTTCTCTATAAAAGGTTTTCTTACCTGTCAATTCATGTTTTGTCCTGTGCAGGTACAAAACATGCATATCTTAGTGCTTAGTGAGGTCAGAAGCCCTTAACTGACCAGGCCCTTGTGTGCCCTCAGTGTTATCTAGGAAAAGAGATATTAATATTCTTAAGAAAGACAAGTCAATATATGTCAGCTAAACCTGAAGTTTTAAAACAGAGAAATAATAAAATAACTTTACTGCTCTTCTTAGCTGGTCAATAATCTGGAAAGTTTGACATGCTTGGGTAGCAGAATAAGGGCAGAATCAGGTTCTTCTTACTACATTGTAGGTTGTTGCAAAGAGGAACAAAACTATGACAATCCTTATCAGGTGCTCAGTCTAGAGGAAGAGGAGCAAGAATTCAATTATACTCCTACAGAAGCACAGACTTAGTAGTGCCACATAACCAGTTTGTGATTACACAGAGGAATGAGCACTTCTCAGTTGAGTGCTGGTAGTTTTCAGAAATGATTCTTTATGAAAAACAGATCATGGCAATCAATTAGAAAAGTTACTATAAAACAGTTTATTTGGGGCAAGAATAGAGAAGTGTAACCATGAGGCTGTATTAAGCAGGAAAACACTTGAGGCATATTACAAATGCTCCTTTTACATAAACTGAAAAAGCTTATCAGCTGTTTGGTAATTGGTAGTTACTGAGGAGAAAAAAAATGCTGATAACGTTGATTTAGACAATCAGAGTGAAAGTCTGTTACCTTGCCCATTCAACATTGACTTGTTCTCTTTCACACTTGTCTCCCTTCCTGACAGTATTCTACAAACGTAATTGTACAAAACTGGAGACCAACCCAAACAAACCAACGTTGGGTTTAAAAGAAGTTTTGGTAACAAAAATTTTCTCTGTCTAGCTCAGAGTTGGGTTGCACACTTTCTTCTTCATTATCTATTAAATCCCCAAAAATTTTAGAGATTTTTCAAAATTATGCTGACATAGATATTGATCTTCAACTGGAAGAAACAGGCTTATGTCCGTAGTGTTTTGCCCTGTGTCCAACCTTCCCATGTAGCTAACTCCAGAATGAATGAATACTATGATAAGGTAAATAAATTCATTTTCAATGCAGGTCTCTTATACTTCTTCTGCTACCGTACCTAAGACTGAATAGCTCTTCTTTCATTTGTAAATTTATTCAGTTGTGCAATGAAGCAGCTATAATTCCAGCAACTGTTCCCTCACTGAGCTCTGGCCCTCTGGGATAAACGTGATGGATTCTTTTCTCCTCCTAGCTAAGAGGGCATGAAAACTGCAAGAATAAAATGTCTAAAGGACATGCTGTCCAATAAGCACAAAATGGAGCAATGTGCCACCTTGAACTGTTAAGCCAAAATTGGCCTGCAGTGAGATCAAGATGTCCCTAAGGAGTCAAGTGCAAAAAACCAGCAACTCATACCACAGAAGCTTTAGATCTGCATGCAAAGCAATGGTAAATCACCTAAAGCTGGTCAAGGAAGGCAATAGGTGCATGTCATATAGGACCCACTGCTAGAACAGAGCTGTTAAGAGCTGTTTACCTCGGGAAAAACTGGAGAAGGAAAAACGTTCAGATGGACTGTCCCCACAAGAAACTCCTGAACTAAATGACTGCTTAATATTTGAATGAAACGTGGAAATTCCTACATTTTAAAGTGTTTACAACTCTTCCTTTTCAGCCATTTTTTAAATGTTTTTTGGTTTAGATCTACATTGTAATTCAGCATTAAAATCCATAAGCTCTAAAGCCTATCCAACAGATTCTTGCAAACCATGATGGGTTGCATGGATTGCACCTAACCCTTGGAATATAAGGCCCTGTATGTATAAAAAACGCTGTGTGCACGGACCCTAAACAACCTGATCAAAAGGCTTTTTTTGACCCATCTGTGAACAATTATTATGACGAGATAGTCACAGAATCATAGAATCATTAAGGTGCAAAATGACCTCTGATATCACCAAGTCCAAACCTTCCCAGCACTGCTGTGTTCATCTTTACATCATGTCCGTAAGTGCTACATATAGACCTTTTTTCTGAACACTTCCAGGAATGGTGATTCTACCACTGCCCTCAAGAGCCTGCTGCAATACCTGACCAGACTTTCACTGAAGAAACTTTTCCTAATCTCTAATTTAAGCCTTCTCTGGCATAACTTTAGGCTATTTCCTCTCCTCCTGTCACTTGTTTCCTGTGAGAAGAAACCCACGCCCCAGCTTTCTATAATCTTATTTCAGGGAGTTGTAGAGAATAATAGGGTTGCCCCAAGCCTCCTTTTCTCAAGGCTAATCCCTTTCCTAGTCCTGCTGACATCGCTATTCATGATACAAGCCAGGATGCCATTGGCCTTCTTGGCCACGTGGCCACACACTGGCTCGTGTTCAGCCACTGTCAACCAGCATCTCCAGCTCCTTTTCCACCAGGCAGCTTTCCTTCCACTCTCCCCACAGCCTGTAGAGCTGCCTGGAGTTGTTGTGACCCAAGGGCAGGTCTTAACACTTCGCCTTGTTGAACCTCATACCACTGGCCTCAGCCCATCAGTCCAGCCTGTCCAGATCCCTCTGCAGAGCCTTCCTACCCTCCAGCAGATCAGCACTCCCACACAACTCAGTGTTGCCTGCAAATTTCCTGATGATTTCCATAGTCCCCTTTCAACAAAAACTATTTTATGATTATGTCATGTAAACATATGCACATACATATTGTGATAAATGCAAAAGCTTTGTCTTTCAGAATTTAAAAGGTGATGCATATCATAAAAATGGTCATACTATAAGTAGGTAGATTTGCAGATATGGCAGAAGCAGAGATGATGAGAGCATATTCAATGATCAAGATTGCAATTTACTCCGATCTTTCCAACTCCCAAATCATATTTGAAAGAGTTAATAAGATTAGGAAAAAGGAGACTCTAGAATTTGGAAGCACACCATACAGAACTGAAGTCTGTCTGTCTGGGTTAAGACATGAGATACTGTGTGTTTAAACACAGCAAATTCGTGAACCTCTGCTGAGTAAAGCTTTAATTGGTAACATGCAGAAATCTTGCTTTATTGACTGCAAAACCACAAAATGAAGAAGTATTCATAAAGGTTATCCATGTACCTCTTTCCTTTGTCCCTTGATATAAAAGCTGCAGGACTACTCATTATGCATAAAAGACTTCCACCCATTGTGCTTCAGTGTCCTGTATCCATAAAGCTCACCAGTATGCTGCAGGTATTGTAAACTGCCAGATTGGCATGGTCATTCACACTCTTAAAATAGCCTTCCTTCACCATATAGTGCTTGTCAAATGGAAAAATCTAGAAATTCTTCTGTAATGATTCTATTAGATATTTCTGTGAATGCAGTAGGTTTTGCTTAACTGAATGGGCTAGGAGAAGAAATGGAGATTAAATAAAGCAATCGGAAGCTGAAATCCTATTATGAATCTCTATAGGTATAGAACTAGAATTTTGTGTATGTCCACTAAATTTCTGCTGCTAAGGCTTAAAAGTGAACTTCAGCAGGACAGCACTCATCAGTATACAAACAGTGCAGCTGGATCCATTTCAGAGAACACTTTACACATAGAATAAAGTACATTTTAAAATAACATTCAAGCAATATAAGACAATCCTCCAGCAACTACTGGCTAACTGTACAATTTCTATTAATAGTTTTGAGTGGGAAATTTGGCAAATGTTCTTTATTTACTTTAGGATCCTAAGAGGATTTAAAGTAAATCTAAAAATATAAAAATGCTGTCAGCAGAGAAATACACATTAGAGGAGAGTTCAGTGATCTGCTTAAAACCTAGTTTTAAATCCTTTTATTGTGCTTTTTTTACTCCTACTCTGACCAACAAGGATTTGAAATAGAACCATGAAAATAGCATATGGATAAATGTAGGAATTCTGAACTTACATCAAGGTAGTAGAAATTCCTTTGATCTACCCTCAGGAGTTCGGGTTAAAAACAAAGTTTGGTTTTTATTCCATACCCCAGTTATACTAAAGAAAAGTCAAAGTGTTTGCACTTCATTTTTTTCCTTTGTTCATCCATCCCTTTTCTCACTTTTACTATTTTTCTTGTTGCTGCTTTTTCTTCAGCAGAATGCAGCTAGCTATATTGGTTTCTCTGTTACTTTCCATTAATGAAGATACAATGTTTTGGTCAGTTCAGCATTATCTTATAAATCTTAGTTTGATTTTTGTGACAGAGTGTAGATTGTCTCTAAGCAAAATGCCAGGAATACCTTCATCCACTGCCAAATGGAGGTCAGAGCTGTCTCTTTTCATTGAGGCCAAGAAAGCTGTAGCAGCTCAAAGGTGAAGCACATTTCTTGAAAAGAGCTGAGATACACGCAGCTATAATTCTTTATCTAGACAATGTTAACAAGCCTAAGGATTGCTTACAGAGCTAGAGTCAGAACTTTTGGGTTGGGTAAAGAAAATTTTAGATTACTTCTGTAGAGTTTTAAAAATTTACCCATGAGAAGAGTCAGAAAAAAAATACAGTAATAAAAAAAAATTAACATTCTTAGTATTAAAGGAAAATTTATGATGTTTTCATTAATATATTTTGTAATTAACTTCTATTTGCAGCTGCTTCACATAACACAGAAAAAATACTGCACAAATTAGTAATTTGATTGGGGCAATGTTACCTAAGAGAGCAGCTCATGTCTATTCTAAAAATTATCTGTGTCTTACGCACTAATCCAAATTAAACATTAATTTTATTTATTAAGAATGGGGAAAAGAAGAAGAGCAATAGGTAAAAGTAGGATAGATGCCTTCTCCTCAGATGAAATCAGGTAATTTCAGTTTGGTTCAACTGTCTTCACCAGACTGTTAAATGAAAACACCTTATTTTGTCTGGAAAACATCAGAGAATACTCACATTTTTCATTTGTCTGCCAAAGGAAGATGGCAGCATTCTAAATCATCATAGCATTCCACACACTCTGTGGTTAAAAGCTTTTCTGAAGACAATGTTGAGCTGCAAAAATCTATGTGTAAGTTTCAGACATCTGAAACTGTTTCAGACCAGATCCAGAATTTTGAGTCAGATCTATATCAGTGTAGGAAAGCTTAAGGTTTTGCTTTTTTTAGTAATAAGTGCATAAATTATAATTTACATGCACAAATGAATGAGTCATCTGCATCTGGAAAAGATCAAGTAGCTGTATCTTTGTCTACTGTTCATTTGGGCAAGTGCAGGTAAATATAACCTGCCATCAACATGTACCTCTTAATCGAACTGTGTTCAAACACTGTTTAATTCTTATCTCTGAAAATCTGCATTGTAAAGAGTCATCTATGCCAAAAAAAAATATGTTACAGCATTAAAGAAAAAAGAAAAACATTCTTCCTGAAAAACACAGGAAAACAGATTGTCACAACTTTGATGGTACAGCAGGCATATAAAAGCTTAATTTAATCTGAATTTTTGGCTTAATGAGATCATTTTTTATATGGTTATCAAATTTTCTCATTTTGAAACAAAAAAGTGCCTTAGATGGTCTGTTATTCATACAGGGCCAGAGTTCTCAGTTAGGGTACTAGGTTAGGAAACAGAGGCCACATCTATATGCTATTAAATAGGAATTACTATTTGGAAACAAAACTCTGGATAATACTGACTTCTGAGTGGCTGAAAGTTTACAAAAAGATGAAATAATATGGAAATAAGGTCGTTTTCTGCTGGGGAAGAGTAAACAAGTTTCTTAGGGAAAGAAAACTGCCTGGAAACAACTGTGTCTTAAGTTACTTTTACTTTAACCTTCAGGAAAGAGAATTTGGCCTTGATTCTGTCTGACCCTAAGGAAAGTGAATATAAAAAGATTTATTTTGTGTTAACCTTGAGACAAGGAGCTTCAGAAAATGCTTTTTTGGAGACTTTGAAATGAAAAAAATCTTAAAAAAGGGATAGTTTGACACCAGAGATGAAGACAGAGCTGTAAGAGTAGGTTTAACTTCTGAATAGACTGTTAAATTTTCCTCTGAAGCTGCAAAATAAAATTTTGGGTTTATATTGTTTTCTTCATTTGCTTCAGTTCTCTATGGTTGGCAGACCATCTGTTCTTGATGTCTGTATCCTTTACACTATGGATTTGTATGCTAAGAACTTCTTTCTTCAAACAGTGTCTGCTGCAATTTCATGTTTACTATTTGTACTAAACTGATATTCTAACAACAAAGAGAATTAAAAACATAGCTGGTAATTCTACACATGCATAATTAAAAATTACCCTTTTTGATGAGTAAACCATTTTTCAATTTCTTCCTTCTGCTTTCACATCATACATTGTATAACTATTAAATAGAAGACTGTATTCACACAAAGCATCCAAAAAAACCCCAGAGTACACATTGGAAGAAGTGTCAGCATGGATCTTGCATTAACATACTTTTACTGTGTAAATGAAACACAATATTTCAAAGCATATAAGAAAAACTGTATTGCTTAGAAAAAGAGAATGTTCCTAGTCAGGTCATATGAATTAGATGATGCCATATCCTTCTGCCCCCACAGGTTGCTTGGTTAAAAAAGCAGCTTGAAAAAAAGAAGGTGGGATCGGGGTGAAGAAGATTTTAAAGGAAGCTAAAGCAAGGGCAAATCAGCTGCAGGTACAGCTCAAGAAGCATTCAGAGCTATTTTTTTGTACCAGGCTAATAACATTACGTGTAGGAAATGTACCTGAAAAAACACACATATCAAAATCCCTTAAGCATCAACTTTAGCACACTGCTCAACTGATTCTCTACATTAATCTTCCTTCATAATCAACCAGCAGAATCATTATCTGTCTTACTTTTTAAGAACTGTGTGAACTTGTCCTTCTAACTCTGAATCTCCCCCTTTCTTCTTCTTCCCCCATTTTTTACCGCTGAGCATGATGCCATGTGGTACAGAATATCTCTTTGGTCATCTGGAGCCAGCTTTCCAAACTGCCTCTCTTCCCAGCTTGTTCTCCTCCCTCAACCTGTTCACCGGTGGAAGCAGAAAAGTCCCTGGCTCTGTCTAGGCAGTGTTCAGCAATAATGAAACTACTGCTATATTTTCAGCAGAAATCCCAAACATGATCCCCTACTAGCTACTACGAAGAAAATTCATTCTCTCACCGACAGAACCAGCACAGGTATTTTTTAATGTTCAGGGATTTGTGAGGAATTCTCAACATTTGACCATGATTTTTGAACATGTCTGCATCTGAAACAGAGATCAATGAATCATGAATGCCTGTGGGGAGCAGCCAGCTTTGGTGGTAGTGTAGCTTGGCTGCAGCTGGCAACTACATGCCATGCAGATAACCCACTCACTCCCTGTCCTGGTGGGACAGGGAGGAGAACTGGAAGCAGGTAAAAGTTGTGGGTTGAGATAAAAACAGTTTAAAAATAATGAAGTAAAATGTAACAACAACAACAATTATAATAACAATAATAGTTGTAATAAAAGACCAAAATACCAAAAAAAACACCATACCAAAAAGAGACAGAAAAATAAAACTCAAGAAAAAAACTCAAATTCATCATGGACTGCAAATGCCCAGCCTGTCCCCCAGCAGCAATTGGCCCCTCTCTGCCCTCAGTTTATATATAGGGCATGATATTCTACAGCATGGAATATCCCCTTGGCCAGTTCAGGTCAGCTGTCCTGGCTGTGCTCCCTCCTGGTATCTTCTGCAAATCCTCGCTCTCAGAACATGGGAAACTGAAAACAACCTTGACTTAGCATAAACCCTACTTAGCAGTAGTGTCCACAAATGGAAAGTCAACTGCTCCAGCAGTTGTTGCGTGCTATCTCAGGGAACCAGGCAGCCCAATGTGTATCAGTATTTATTAGAGATTGAGGGGAAAAAAAGGAATAAATATGTCCACTTTTTCTGAATTCCTATTTGGCAAGTGACCGTCTTCATCAAGTATAGTTCCAAATGTTTTCCTTGGGCCTTGTTCTATGTTTGTGTTACTAACATGCTTGAAAAATTCCTTCTTGTTATTTGACACAACAATAGTGAGTGCCAGCTCTAGTTGAGCTTTGGTCTTTTGTATTTTTCCCCTGTATTTGTGAATAAGGGTTCTACGATCTGCCTGTGAAGTCTGATCTTGCTTCTGGAGATCATACAATCTCTTTTTCCTTAAAAGTTCCAAGAGGAGTTCCCTGTTGAGCCAACTTAGTCTTTGGCCCCCTCTTGCTTGACGTGTGACACAATGGAAGGTCCATCTCCTTGGGTCACAAATTTAAAATCTGCACCTATGCTTTTAAATGGTGTTTCTTCCAAACTAAGCAGTACTCATTGACCCTTAAACCCTCAAAAGCAGATTCCCAGGAGACACTGCTAAGTACCTGAACAGCTTGAAGTTCCCTCTCTTGAAATTCAATGTAACAATTCTGCTCACCCTTCTATATTTAATCAAAAATTTTAAACTTAACTATTTCCTGATCACTGTGGACAATACATCACATACCTCTCCTGAGTCCTTTGCTATTTATAAATAACAATGTAGGAGAGCACCTCTCATAGTTGACTCACTTAGTACTTGTGACAGGAAATTACTTTCAAACATTTGAGAATTTCCCAGAGCTGCTTCTCACAGCAGTATGGCATTTCCAGTTGGTATCTGGGAAGTTGAAATCTCCCATGAGTTCAAGGGCTACCAATCCAGAGATTTTTTTCCTAATTGCTTACAGAGTAATTCCGCCGTATTAACATCTTGGGCTGGTGATTGGCAGTGGACACCCACAGAGACATAACGTTCGTTTTCCATCCCTCTAATCTTCATCAAGAGCTTTTTCCCTAATTGTAAGGACTTTAGAGTCAAGCCTCTCCTTTACATATGGTGCAATACTTGGATGTTGCCTGCATGGCCTATCCCGCCTGATCTACCTGTAGTCTTCCAGCATTCCGGTCATGGGACTCATTCCACCAAGTCTCACTGATACTAAGGACATCATAGGGAAATGATCAATGCTTTCAGTTCATCCTGCTTGTTTCTCATACTGCATGGGCTGATGTACACAAATTTCAGATGTGTTCCTAAACCCACAGTGCTCCCTGAAACAGCCTGAATGTTCTCATTATAATTGCTGCTGTCAAACAGGGTCATGCTGTCCCCTACCTTGCCAGTTCCTGATATCATATTCTTCTCCCATCGATCCTAGTTTAAAGCCCACACAAGAAATCTTGCCAGCTTGCAAAGAACTGTTTCCCCTGGTTTGGATACGCTGTCAGGTTGCAGCATTACTTGTTCATCTCAAAGACTCTTCCTTTATTATAAAAAACCAAAATTTTCTGCATGGGAAGGCAAATCTCACTTTTTAAATTCACTATAATTTGTACATAAATTATAATACCTGAGACACATTAGGAATCCCCAAAAATTGTACAGTCCTGTGTTATTCTTCAGTACATTATCTTTGGTCCTGGTGCCTTTAGATGTTCTGTCCTTTTTACACCATGTCAAAATCTCATTGCTGGAGACCTGTCTCCTTAGCTCCACAGACACTCATAGTGTCTCTACAATATCTCTACGATAGTTTTCATTTTCAGTCTTACTTGTGTTCAAACAAATCAGAACACATATGTGAATCTCAAGGATATATAACCTTGTAAAGATAGGTCCATAAGTTTCAAAGGCCTAAATTACTCTTTTATAACTGAGGTATTTAGGCAGTGAGCTGGCAACCTCTGTCTTCTTTGCACCTTTCTTTTTCTCTTCTGATAGAGTTTATCTATTCTCACATACCTTGTTAATATAGTATTTGTAAGAAAAACTAACATTTAACTGCTAGTTAAAATGTTTGTCGTATTAAAAATAAAGATATTAACAACAACCATTCAGCTTATTATTATTCCTCCTCCTGCTGAAACTAGTTTGGTTTTATTATTATTTAATCTATAATTACACATTATAAATTTTATGTCTTCATAAGAGAGGTTCAGATGATTTACTTGGCATACTTAAAGGTAAGGGAAATACAAATTAGTATTTAGTATATGTTGTTGTTAGCATCAAAACTTTTAAGCTATCAAGCCAAATTAGTAAAAAGCTATTCCACTGTTCCATTATATTGTGGGCTTAGTTGCCATTTTACACAGGTTACCATAATGTAAACCTGAAGTAGCCCGGCAGATTGAGAATGTACCTATTCCAAAGAAACACAACATCCTCGGATTCCAAGTCATTTACATGGATTAAGAAGTCATCTGTTAATATTCAGTAAAAAAATAATAATTCTTTGAATGAAATAATTGCAAAGAAATTACGCAATCTAGTCAACCCATATATATTATCAAATCTATGGAGTAGCATGAAAAAAGAAATCAGCTCAATGCTTTTTAAGTGTTCCCTGAAGTAAAGAAATGTATTCATTAACACCAGTTCCAAGGTAAAGTAGTTAAGAGGGTAGGCAGAAGGGAAATTTTTTATCAGGATTATTGCAATTAAGGAGAAACTACCGAGTTCCAATGCCAGAAGTGTAAAAGGGTTAAGAAAATGCAAAGCCAACTTCAGTAAGCCCTTTATTCTATAAATCATATACTTAGCTCCTGGTACATACATTTTTCCAGTTTATTTGCAGGTTTTATAGATTTCCATAATCTCTTGATTCCGGGCAATTAGATCTATTCTTAAGACTGCACATTCTTAAAGCCATACTCCTACAGAGAGCTGTTTGACTCCAAATCTATTCTGAATTTACAGTAATACATGTGTCCTCAAAGCTGTGACTAACCATTTTAACACTGTTTAAGTGATGGGGAGAAATTTTAGGCAAATACTATTCTGGAAGAACCAGATAAATGCCTAAAATCAGGGCAGAAAGAATATAACATGCATCACATCACACAGCAGTACATTCACACTGCTGTATGCTTTACACATCTAAATTGTATTATAATACAACACCATTAAAATCAAAGGCAAGTATAGTAGGAAATGCTAGACGTAAGATCACTGTGATACACATGGGAAATGCAAAAGGGACTTAAAATACTGTTGAAAACCATCCTAATGAACAAAAATGGTTAGGTGTCAGAGTATCCTGGTCCCAAGCAATATTACTGGGGTGTAGTGAAGGAAAAAGTTGCAAGAAAACCTATGTCAAAAGAAATGAAGCAGAGTGTTAAAGACAGCTTGAGAGAAGAATTGCCTTCTGGCAGGGATACATATAGCTGCAAATAGACTTTGATGTTCAATAAAAGTTAATGGTGGACAGACAAAGGTTACAAAGAAATGAAGATACACTGGTTCTATTCGAGGTAAAGTTTGGTACGTAATAAAATCCAATCATAAGCACACTAGGAAGTGAAAGAAATCACTGAAATAATGTTTTTGCAGTTTCAGCATTAGTGACTTTTTTATGTAACAGGCAAAACGTTTAATTATATGGGTTTTTTTTTTCCATAAACTGTTCAAGTAATGTTGGAATGTTACGGGCATTTTTACTACCCCTTACTTGAAAGCTGAAAACACAGCATAGGAAATTAAGATGTAGAAAGGATTGCTCCCTTTATTATGCTCAAATGTTTGAGAAGAAAGCACAGGATTTGTTGCTAAAGTAAATATAAGTTGATTGGCATCCAATGCAATATTCCTAACACAGAGTGTTTCATCTGCAACACATAGAATGACTATCAGAAGTAAAATCTTTACAAAGAAGTTAACTAACACAGTTTTTCCAAGAGTGATTGATTTTTGAGAGGGTATTGAATCACTTGGAAAGTGCTTAGAACTCAATGGCTTTAAAAAACTCCAATAAAACAGATATTAAAAAAATCAGAATACTTCTTAAGTTAGCTAATTGTGGATGTAGTAATCTTATTTTAACTACAAATATTGAAAATCTTCACCATTATGCATTACTCCTTACATTAGTATTAGAACTTGTATTCATGCTCTGCGCCAGAAAAAATAATTGTCTTAAATGAATGACAAAGACATGATCAGGTATTCAATGATTATTTTCATTACAGCAGAGAATTGGCAAATAGATTCCATTCTTAAGCTAGTCAACTTTCATGATAGATTTGCCAGGTTGAATTTTATCCTGAGTAGATGATCTTCTTTGCTTTTTGAAGCAATTTTTATTCAGTACACTCGCTGATAGGATTTTGTGTGTCTTGTTTTTGACGTGCTTTAAGATACAAAAGGTGTTTGTTTCCATTGCAAAACGTGTTGCAGATCTTCAGTTTGAGAAAAAGCAGAACACTGCACATTGGTGCAAGGAGAATGCATGCTCTGTTGTGGACTTATCCATGGCCACATACTTTGATGTGCTGCAGCACAATCTTATGCACAGCTACAGATGCTTTGAGGTGCACTCACATTATAAACTCAGACACTGATGCTTTGAGGGGTAACTTCAGTGTAGACTTATGCTTGGGCCAAAATCCCTTCTGAGGTACACCTGCTGCAGCACAGACATAACCATGGCCACAGACATGTCAAGTGCAGCTGCCCTGCTGTTGACTTATTCACAGCCACAAATGTTTGGAGTGTCCTGCTCCCACATGAACTGTGGGCTGTCCTGGTAATGTAAGTAGGCAACTAAGAATCACACAGCCACTTGCTTACTCACAGACAGTAGGACTCAGGAGACAATCAGAAGATTAACAGTGAGAAAATTGATGGTTTTAGATAAAGAGAGTTTAATAGGTAAAGAAAAATCCATGCACATCAGCAAATAAACCAAGGAATTAATTCGCTTCTTCCCATGAGCAGGCAAGTGTTCAGCTGTCTCTAGGAAGACAGGGCTCCACCATGCATAACAGTGACTTGGGAAGATAAACACCACTGCTCTGAATGTTTTCCCCCACACACACGTCCCACACTCCCCCCCCTGCTTCTTCTTTCCACAGCTTTTTACACTGAGCATGACATCATATGGTATGGAATATCTCTTTGGTCACCTGGGGTCAGATGTCACAGGTGTGTCCCCTCCCAGTTCTCATGCACCCACAGCAAACTTGCTGGTGGGATGGTGTGAGTAACAGAAAAGATTTTGTCTCTGTGTGAAGTACATCTCAGCAATAGTGGAAACATTCTTGCATATCAATGTTGTTTCCAGCACAAAACCAAAGCACAGCCTCCCACTAACTAGAGACTACGAGAAAACTACCCCTACCCTAGCCAAAAGAAGCGCAGATACACTTTCAATTTAGCTTTTCAATACAGTTAAAAGAATGTTTCAGCTGTTGTGTGGTTGCCTATCTGCATGTTGCAATGTCTAATTCTATGCAAAAGTGCTGAAGCAGTTAGGCTGGCAGACTGATGAGAGCCTTCGAATGTACAGGATGAACGTTTTTCTTGATGAAACTCACATCAAAAGAAATTTATATTCTTTATCTTGTCTGGTGCTTGATAAGATTATGAAGCTTACATTTTAGCTACCCAGAAAGTGACAAATAGATGTTACTTGTGACTGAGGTGTACTTTTTCCTGATATTGCAACATTATTCAGCAGAAGACTCAAATGAAGGCTTTGCTAAAACAGAGAACTTTTTTTCAGCATTTCCTTTTAGCTTACAAAATAGAAATCAAAAGGAAGACTGTGCCAGAGGGGGCAAAAAGGTAAGTGAGAGGGCCACAAACAATCTGCCAGATTTTGAGACCTCTTAAAAGAGATGGGGCATATCCCTTCCCTGGTAGATTGCTGTGAAACAGGATCAAGGGCCTCGAGAAGGCAACATAATTGATTGCTATAGCAAATAAATTAGGAGTCTTTATTCTAATTGCTAAAGGTAAGGAGAGGAAGCACTGTATTTTCCAACAGAGCCACCCGCTTTCCTATTTTACTATTGTGACCTGGTTGTTTTACAATGTTTTCTGTGGTGAATATCAGGGGAAATTTTGTCAGTGACTTTGGGGCATATCTTCATACCCCATCGGTCTTTACACAGACATTTATCCTGACAGTAACCTGTAAGATTTCCAATGAGTTTTGCTGCTTTAAACTCAGACTATCCAAAAATCTCTGACAGAAACTTCAGCTTACCTGACAACTACTGAACTATACTTTGTTACCTGCCTGCAGTGATTTCTGTCATATGCTCAGATTTGCAGTTCAGTGGTTCTTTTTGACCTTTTTCCTTGTCTTGAAATTTACATGTTCAGAATCCGTTCTCATTTGTGTTTTAGGTTCCTGTGGAAATATTGCAAAACATTTTTCCTTGGTTCATAAACATTTCTTTGAGTCACAATTAGAACTTGTGTTGTCAGTGTGTCTGCTTCCATCTCTACTGTGTACATCCTCAGATTTAATTGGCCTTCATTACTATCAAGAATCCCTAGTATGATTAGAAGGTTATTCAGATTTCCTACCCTGTTATATTCAGAAAAACAACTGAGACTTCCTTTTCTTTTATACTACCTTCTCTTCATTTGTGAATTTCCTGTTTTTCCTGTAGAAAAGCTTCTCGCCTCCATATAGTTTGGTTGACATTTTAGGTTTTTTTCACCTTAACTTTCTTCATCATCCTTTCTGTATAAATTATGCCTAACTAATTGGTGCTGCATGGGAGACGGATTTCTTGATCAGCTACTTTATTCTTGCTCCACTGCTCAGTTTTTCAGAAAAACTCACTGTTTCTCCATCCTGTTTTTTGCATTCTCCAGCTTTGTTCTGCTCATGGTCCCTAGAGCTTTGCTCGAATAATTTTGTTTGCTTTCTTCCATTTTCTTCATTTTTTCTTCTCCTGCAGTGGCACCCAGTTGGGATCGGTACTGCAGTGAGTATTAGCTACTAAGTCAATTTGCCAGAGGCATACAGAAGCATGTATATTACAAAAATAAAACTATTTTCTAAAACATTTCTCAAATTTGACAAATAGAAATCAGCACCACTTCCATAGGTAGCTTAAAATTCACTTCTAGTTAATTTTCCACTGTTTGAGGAAATGGAGTCTTAACTGTTAAATATTGAAAAAAACAAGACTTGTAAAAGTTTCTACACTAGTATGCAAGTTATCTCCCATAACTGACTGCTGTGTGCTAATCCAGTAATAATCCTTTACACATACATAGTGTTTTTTCTCTGAGGAGTTCACAGTATTTTTAAAGCTTCAGCAAAATCAAAGAACAACACTTTGAAATAAGTTAATACCATTTTGTTCCATATTAGAAAAGACTTTTACTTCCAAACCCGTGACAAAACAATTCTGAGAGGAGCCTTTTCCCCTAATACTTTTACAAAATAGTAAACTCAATTTCTGGGGGGTTCATTGAACTTATTTTCACTCCCCTTTCCCCTAGAGGTGTCCTGAGTTATATACTTCTCTTGACCTCTGTGTCGCTATCGTATTCAAACAATCCTTAGATGGATACTTAGATGAACGTTTCTATTCTCTAGAAGTCACAGTGGTTCTCTGCATCAAGTAACTTCCTGTCTGAGTAGAGGAAAAAAGAAATCAAGCCCCTTATTGGAAAAAAAATAGGCTCAGAATTTTTATTTATATACCTAGAGTTGCAATAACTTACTTTGCAGTGCTGTTTATCAGTTTAACATTATTCTTATAAATATTAGATTCTTAAAAAAAAGCACAAGTTTACTCAACATGTTGAAGCATAGATAAAAATTTTTATAGTAAATCCAACTAGGTTGTCATACCACAGTTGTCTGATCTGATTAAAAGACATCAATTATATACAAATTTAACCATTGGTTTTATGAAATAAAGTTACTAAGCAGTAACTGGGGTAAAGATAATTCCAGTGGTGGGAGATCATGACCACTGACTCACTGTCCACCTATTCAAAATGGACCACTGACTCAAATGGAGAGAAGTATTGTGCATGTAGACTAATTAGGATGAGAAGCTAGAGATAGAACTAGCAGTTATAGGGTTGAGTACAAATTAATGAAAAGGTTATGCAATTTGTAACCAGTGAATGCTGATGCCTTTCTATATTAAAATTTATAAATAGTGTAAAGTTTTGATGACTGGAGAGCCAGGCTTTTGTGGGTTACCACCCAGCTCCCTGCTTTGAACAAACTAGAAGAAAAATTAGAAATACCTTGCCTCAGTGTGTGAATTGGCACTGTGCACTGGATAACTGTTCAGGACAACAATTTTTTGCAATCCAGCTAGGACAACCTTAGTGCCTTGCCTGGATAAATGGGTCACTCTAAGCAAAAGGTCCTGACCAGACGAATTCCGGTGAGCTCTGACACTTTGACTGGGGAGTTTGGACAAACAATCCCAAAGCCAGGACGACTGGTGACTCATTGGCACAACACTATATCAAGCTGTTTTCTTGGAGTTTTGCAAGCTCCCCAGGTGTATATGGGATGGTTTTCCAATGTATTTTCTTTGCTCTATCACCCATAACTATAGGGGTCTCTCTTTTAATTATATGTCTGGGCAGGTTCTTTCCCTCCTGTTCTGATTCTTCCTCTGTGTTCTCAGAGTTATTCCAAATGTCTCTGTCCTAGTCTTCATGTAAGAATATCAATGTTTTCGCTTGAAATTTTGAAGGCTCTGAATGTGCCATCATAACTTCTGTTTCTTCTTTTAGCTTCCTTGTTCTGTCTTTCAATGTATTCTCTATGACTCCTTTTTTCTTAATTTCTGTCTCAGCCTTTTCATTTGGTAAGTCTCTGGCACTTTGATAAGCAGCAGCTAGATGTGCTTCAAGCACTTTACATACCACATTCTTTCCTTTTCCATCTTTCACTGTGGTTGATTAGATTTATTGCTAATACAGTATCTAAATATTTTCAATGCAGTATATAATATAAGCAGGTCTAAAGGGTTATAATATAAGCAGCTTCAGCTAGAAACATACAGGCTTACAGATTTTAGCCTTACAGAATGCCCAATTACAAACAAACAAAGCACCTATGTAGCTACTTTATTATTTTCTTTCAGTATTTGACTATTTCTTAATGCTTTAACTCACTCATTCAAAAGTGAGTGCTCCCTGTCTTTGGGCAGGACATACACTGCAAATGTTCCTGCTGAGGAGGAGATCCACCCAGAAGTGGTCTGCAACCTTTGAGACCAGTTTGCCCAGCTGGCCTAGTTGGCCCAGTGTCCAGCAGATTTTTATACCCTTTTGCAGGACAGCGTGTACCGAAGTCAATCACAAACCTCACAGCTCCTGTATCTCTGGAATTTATCATTTATGCAAGAATCCAGATAGTTTTTGCAATTCCCACCGGGCTTTCTTGTCTTATAACAATTCATATTGCCCATCAGATAAAATGGAGAGAGGGGGGTTGTGTGAGGGAGGAGGCCTCACTCAAAGACCCAAATAGCTTTCATCTCAGTCACAATGTCTTTTGTCTTCCCAAGTCACTGATGTATGTGGTGGAACCCTACTTTCCTGGAGATGCTTGAACACCTGTCTGATCATGGGGCCTAGTGAATTAATTCTTTGCTTTGCTTTGTTTTGCTTTGCTTTGCTGTGCTTTGCTTTGCTCACATGCTCAGCTTTACCTTCCCTATTACACTGTCTTTATCTCAATCCACAAGTTCTGTCACTTTTTCTCTTCAAATTCTCTTCTTCATCCTCATGGAGAGAGTGAATGAGCTGCTTTGTGGTTTTAGTTGCCAGTTGGGTTTAAACCATAAGGTCTTCAAATATCCAGTCTGTCCTACCTGTGTCTCATCCCTCATTGCTCATAATTTTACTGCTTAAAGGACAAAGTTAAATATGGCCCAAAAATAGATATATATATATATATATAGATATATATACATATATGTATATGTATACAGTTGGATGCATAAGGTATCCATTTCCCAGTTTCATCTTCTTCTCTCGAAGAAGTTGGAAAATTTTATGTATAACTCTTTATTTTCAAGACTAGGACTAGCCATGAATGAAATGTCCATCTTATTTTTTTTTTTTTGAAGGTATCTAAGGATGGTTTTTTTACTTAAGACTGTCTTTCTGTTTCATAAGACAGACAGTTCAGCCTTTTTAATGCGTTAACCCGAGCAACTGGATTATGAGAAGTTAAGATCACTTCGGTACATGTCCTCTAAACTTTATATGTTGTCTGTTTCAAAGTAAAAAACTAATTTTTATGCAGACTANTTATGGAGAGAGTGAATGAGCTGCTTTGTGGTTTTAGTTGCCAGTTGGGTTTAAACCATAAGGTCTTCAAATATCCAGTCTGTCCTACCTGTGTCTCATCCCTCATTGCTCATAATTTTACTGCTTAAAGGACAAAGTTAAATATGGCCCAAAAATAGATATATATATATATATATAGATATATATACATATATGTATATGTATACAGTTGGATGCATAAGGTATCCATTTCCCAGTTTCATCTTCTTCTCTCGAAGAAGTTGGAAAATTTTATGTATAACTCTTTATTTTCAAGACTAGGACTAGCCATGAATGAAATGTCCATCTTATTTTTTTTTTTTTTGAAGGTATCTAAGGATGGTTTTTATATTTAAGACTGTCTTTCTGTTTCATAAGACAGACAGTTCAGCATTTTTAATGCGTTAACCCGAGCAAC
This sequence comes from Eulacestoma nigropectus, assembly GCA_013397775.1. Taxonomy (NCBI): domain Eukaryota; kingdom Metazoa; phylum Chordata; class Aves; order Passeriformes; genus Eulacestoma; species Eulacestoma nigropectus. The sequence goes on from VZTE01006233.1 coordinate 214,471, forward strand.
TGGATTATGAGAAGTTAAGATCACTTCGGTACATGTCCTCTAAACTTTATATGTTGTCTGTTTCAAAGTAAAAAACTAATTTTTATGCAGACTACTTCATTAACTGGTTTTCAGACACTTACTGCTGTATGTGAATGACCTGTTCATCCTTTATGCCCTCATGATAAAGGCAAACATAAACTTTCAAAGCATGCATCAATACTTTGAATGAATGACTGACAGTGTAATTAGCAGGAGCTGGGTGAGGAGGTTAGATTTTTTACTACACTAGGAGACAGGCTTTCAAACACAAATTCTCGGAAGTGGGATATCAGTTTAATGCCTGCTAATTTTCAGTAAATTACCAAAATTTGTTGAGAAATTAAATCCCACTAAAAAATATATAAAATTTTCATTTAGCCTCACAGTTCTCCAACAACTTGTTTACTTTATTCTGACAAAATATCTACTTCCACCTTAACAATTAAAGTGTAACTGCAGTAGATTTAACATTCAGAAAGAAACTGAATTCCCCTTATTTTCCCATGTTCTGATCATGCCATACAGCCTTGTTTTCTTTACCTTGAGACTCTTTTTCTTTTGACAGTCTGAGTTTAGCCTTTTACCCAATGTTTCAGAAGCACAAGATTAAGCCTAAACTTACAGGAAATTTTAAATACAAGCAAATTGTGACATAAGACAAGTAACATAATACATTTGAACTATAACAGAGTTCATTTCTTTTGTCATTTGTGACATTTCAATATAGAGGTGGTCTTTCAGGCAGTTCCTTTTCACTTCTTCATAGATCTGCTGCTCTTTTCCTTCACACATATATGCAGTAGTGGAAATTAGAGAGACTATATATAAAGTTAACATTCTTGTCTGTTAGATGTTTGCAATGTAGTCACAGTTTTGATCTTCTGCAGAAGAAAATGTTTCTGATTCCATCTGTGCGACACTTCCTTAGAAAAAGCAGACAGGAACAAGCAACAGAAAGACAAGCAGTATCTCTCCACGTGTGACTTTTTGCATGATGGATCACAACCTAGAGAACTTAACAATTATTTTTCAGTTTTTATAGCAGCCTAGACCATTTTATAAGACTTCACATAGAATCATAGAGTAGTTTAGGTTGGAAAATAGCTTTAAGATCATCAAGTCCAACCATTAACCTAACCAATTCCACTACTAAACCACATTCCAAGTGCCATATGTATAGATCTTTTAAATACCTCCAGGAATGGTGACTGTACCACTGCCCGGGGCAGCTTGTTTCAATTCTTGACAACCCTTTCTGTGAATTTTTACTCAATATTCAATCTAAACCTCCCCTGGTGCAACTTGAGGCCATTTTGTCTCATCCTATTGCTTGTTACTTTGAAGAAGACACTGAAGCCCACCTTGCTACAACCTCCTTTCAGGTAGTTGGAGAGAGTGACAAGGTCTTCCCTCAGCTTCCTTTTCTCCAGATAAACATACACGCCCTTTTAATCAAAAAAATCACCAATCAAATGGTTTGCCAATCAAATGGTAACATTTGAGAAATTTTTCATACCTATACACTTAATTCAGCTTCCTAGGTCTGCATTTTACTTTATAGGTAGCGGTTAAATTTTAAAACCTGGTACGTATCTTGAACTTTCACTTCATTTAGACCCACTGAGTGTTTAAGACTTCTAGGACTATGTCATTTAAGCTGGTTTCTAAATGCATGATTTAGGATCTTATATTTAAAAACAACCCACAGACAAAAAAGATATAAAAGAAAGATAAGTATTTTCTGTGTATCATTGGTTCAGTATCCTTCTGCTACTATTAGCCAGAGCAGCAAAGTGAGACTTCTTCCAAAATGACTATAAGTGCCTTCTAGAAAGAAGCCTGGATTGCAGGAGGTTGGTCTGGAGAGGAAAGGACAAGAAATTGAAGATGCTAGAGGAGAAATTTAAAAAATGTACTTAATGTTTTTCATACCAAAGTGAAAATAGGTCATAACATTTTTCTGTGATGCTACAAATCTGAGCCCTTATGTCATATGACCAAAAGTAATATTATCTGCATCATGAAAGCAAGAATGCAGATAGCAAGCAAACATTTTACTGTAGCAGCAGTGTGAAAACTCGTGCGTTCTTGAGGTTTCTGCTTGAGTTCTGTTGTGCTAGGTAGCAGGTAGCTAGAATGGATATTGCTATCATACCTTGAAAAGTGTGTAGAGATCTACAGCGGGGGATTGAAAAGAAAAAAACATTTCTTTTAGTACAGAGGAACAGCTTTCACTTTCTGCTTTAGCAATAACTTTCTTTGTCTAAAATCTCATATAGTAAAGATATTTCTTCTACAAATCTTAGCTCTGCTTTCTATGTGCAACCCTTATTAATCATTCTTCAAAAAATTCTTTCTAATGATCCATTTCAAAAGCTGATTGAGTTTGCAATGACATGACGTGACATGCTGTTTTGGGTTTTTTTTTCTAATGGCCTAGCTCTTTGTTAAGTATTCATGATCAAAAGAGAAGAAGAGCAGCACCTTAATGATAGAGCTTGTGCTGACAGCTGTTGCGTTAGTGTCTTGTAGATTTAGTTTAAATAAAACAAATGTTAAACCTTACTTTTAATAATTACTTAGGGATTTCTGGAATTTTAATTATGCCAGTTAATTGAGCAAGTTAGCTAAATTGATGAATAATGATCTATGCAAACATCATTTTACAGCTGCAGCAAAGGAAGTTTAGCAGATCGTGGAATAAATTTAAAATAAACAGAAAATCTAGGAAGTCAGTATCAGTACACTTGCAAGGTAAACATTTGAAATAAAGAAAGAGAAAATTTTAAAATGTAACAATGAGTAGAAATTTCAGAAGACAGAGACTGAAACTGGTATTTCAACTACGCAGAAAAATTATACCCTAAGTAGTCAATGTAAGTTTAATCACAGAACTAAATCAGAGCACTAATCATCTTGTGTCATGAGAATGAGAAACAGAAATGACAGAGCTGGAGGTCAAAATCACCTTTGATCATAACTCAAATCAACATGAGTTTTTATATGCATCTAAAACGCAATGTAAGTTTTGAGTACACAAAGAATACAAGAAAAATTACAGTAATAATTGAGGTATTAAGGGCTATCTGGAAAAAAATCTAATAGTATTTTCTGACTTTCTGAACTTTGTAAATACTTTTCAATTTAGATTTATTTTTTTTTAAATATACTTTAATTTCAGAAATATTCAATTATACATATGAAAATTTAAATTAAATTATTTCATTAAAATGGAAAAAATAAATCAATTTTCAGCATATGACTGTGGATATGAGGCAAGTGGGGAGTTTAGCAGAATTAAGGAAAACTTTCTATCCACAAAGATCCCAAAACTTACTTCATAAACTTATATGTGAGATACCAACAATGTATAGTTTTCTATGACAAGAAAAACAAGCCAAAAATGTAGCAAAATAACCGGGGCTAGAGACTGCTAAAAATTGTCAGTGATCACCTGAGCTATTGTAATGTATAGACAGGAACTCAAAAATGAGAAAGTTTTACTCTAACCAAGAATATTAATGAAAACTGAAAAATATTCAGTAAGCAAGCTTTGAACTGTTGCAAGAACTTACACCCATCATTACAGGTATCTTAATAAAGCTTTTGTTGCTGAAAAATCTCTTGTTTCATTCTAATAGCAAGTATAAGAGGTGAACTAGAGTGCTTTGAACCCCACATACTTTCTGAGTTGTTAGTACAGCTTTCTAAGATACCTTTCCATTCATGTTGATATTGCAAAAATACCCGAGATAATAGAACATATTTTCATTCTCACTTGTGTTTCCCCACCCAACTTCAGCTCCTGGCATAACCTATTACACACATGAAGACACACATTTCTCCAATTGTTTTATATCCATCCAATCAATCATTTTCTTGCCTTACAGGAACACTTTTCAGTTCAAACTTCTTTTTATTTTATTTATTTTTTTTTTCCACTCAGGGACAGCTAACTGTCTAAACAAAAAATATGCATCATTTTAATATCATGTAGGTGCACAACCAAGTAGAGGTAATGGACATCTCAACATCATTATCAATCACCGGTGACAGAAGGACATAAGAGTACACTCCTGTGGTCATGAAAATAGAGGGAAAATGCTTGAAAAGAACACTTTGTACATTGCTCAGATATATGTTAAAAGACAAGTGCAATAGAAAGGGTTTAACTATTGCAAAACACTTAGCCCTTAATGAGAAAGTATGAAAACAGAGAAATAGGAGGTAGTTCATGCCTGAGTAAACTGATTTTTCTACACATATATATTACTAAATTCTTGTATCACACAATTTGGTATTTGACAATTTTTTTCAGTTTTTTTAACTGGAAAAGGCCGGGAAAAAGAAAGGCCAGAAATGTATTTCTGAAAGAGTCTTATTAGTACCGACTCCTACCTAATTTTACAGGAAATTCAAATTTTCAAAGAACAATGGAGCTCTGGAGCAGAGCCAATTTCAGTATAGCCAGAGTGAAAAAAAAATATTGAAGACAGAATCTGATCAATTTAGAAAAATAGGTCTAAGTCAGGAGCTTTGTGGAAGAAAAGAGGTATACTGTGTAATGTGGCCCTTATATTTTGTTCCATGTTTCTTCACAGTCATGCAAAGACAAAAAACATGGAAGAGTGCATATTCTGTGATATCTGCATCCTTTTCTTAGCAGGATGCAGTGACACAGCTCAAGCCAGCAGCCAGAAAAAGAAGAAAAAAATTGCTTGGAGTTTCACAGTTCATATGTAATCTAAGATGGTAATGGTTCCCTAACAAAAAAAATTTTTTAATCAATCTCAGAGCAACTTTTCTCCCTAGTTACATTCTTCCTTTTCTGATCTGATGTCCTGGATCTTGACTATTATATAGTCCATTTTCCCCTTAGTCCTGAACTTTGCATTAATTAGAAAGGAAATTACTTCTATCCAGAGAATGAAAAAGAGCTTCTGCAGAGCTGTGGAAGCATTCTGCACATTTTTTGGATACATAATACTCTTGTGACAAATAACACTTTTTTTTCTCTCAAAAAAAAGCCTCAGATACTCGCAGTTAGACAGATGAATCACCTTTCAATAAGTATAATTCCATAATTATAGATCTAAATGTGCATTTTAAGCAAATTTACAAGAAGACAAAAACTAAAATTTAAGGTTTAGTAAATTCTTAAAGTCATTAGATGTGAACAATTTCAACTGCCTTTCAAGTATTGGTGACAGAGAGAGTAAATGAATATGTAAGCAACTCAATAAATCTTTAAGGTTTGTCCTCAAAATAGTTTGAAAGCACAGCTCAGAACAGGGCTCCATTGAAGAGAATAGCAATTAAATGTAGAAAATGAAGTGGTTCAAAGAAGGGAAGATAGTAAATAAGCTTTTTAGGGTGACCTTTCCTTCTCTTCTCTCTCAAGAACCTCATTTGCTGAGAGCGGACTTTCTGTTTGGTGTTTTTGCACAAAGAGCCAAAGAAAGAAGCTAAAAAAGCCAAAGATCCATGGTGGGGGAGGAGAATTGTTGCAGTGGTTCAGTCCTGTGTAGGACTGTCTGAGCCGCAAGGGACCCGCACCCCAAAAAGGGTCCGCTGGCTGGACCTCACCGCAGGCCCGAGCCCTCAAGATTGGGGCGAGATACCACAAGGCCCTGCGACGGCATGCACACTGCTGCTCCTCAATTGGTCCCTCTTCTCTCCTCCCTACTCCCCCTATATAAGGTTATGTTCCCGAATGTTCTACTCCTTTTAACACCCCATTGGCTCTCTGCTCTTCCTCCCTGCCTCCCTTGTACCTCGTTGGTTTATTGAGAGTGCCTCCACCCCTGTACCACCCACTTACCTTGCTGTGATTAGTTCTTAGAGTTTACTCCTCCTCTTTTGTAGCCATATAAAACCTCATGTCAGCCCCTGTTTGGGGCTGCTTGTGCCGCTCGCTACCTGTAACCCTGGATCTCGTCACCAAATAAACCCTTCCTGTTTTACCCTACGAAGAGCCCTTCCTGCCTCCTTTATCTCCTCCAGCGCCTTATTCATCGGTGGGTGACATGAACCGTTTTGTGTGCCTCCGTGAACCCTGCCGCCATTGCAGACTGCACCAGCCATCCTCCAGCCCGCAGCTGGGAAGGACATAGTCGCCCGGCCACCCTGCTAGCCGTTGTCTTGCCATGCGCTGTGTCAGAGAATAAAAAAATTTAAAAAAACTTTGGAAAAACTGTGCTCTTAGGGAAAGTTTAAAATGAGAGGCAAAAGAAGAGAAAATATTTGTGACCCATGTAAAGCCCCATAACAGAAGAGGAAAGTGTGTACAGAGGAACAGTAACATTAGAGAACCATATCTCCTGGTGGGACAGGGCTCTTCAGCTTGTAAGGACAGTGGCTGTGGGTAATAAATGCAAGTAAAGAATGTCCTCGTAATCTGTGTAAAGAGCTCAACATGCGTCTTGCAGACACAGGGAGCACTGGAACCTGAAGAAGATAACACAAAGGAATGGGTGGAAAGGGCTAGCAAATGTATGAGGAGTTAGATGGAGGAAGAGAAGCCAAATGTATTTTTTGATTATTGGAACTTGAAGGCATAGTGGATTACTGCTAGTGTTTGTGGGCACTTGGATGGAGCTAGTGCTGAACCAGATGGGCACAGATGGCTTAGTGCACTTCTCCACTTTCACTGTCATCTCATCCTGGGATGGCAGTAAGAGCAGGAGCTGAAGAGTCTAACCTTCTTGTGGCCACTCCATCTAGAACCACCTCCCTATGACTTTACACAGGCTTTACAAGGCACATCAAGTGATGATCAACACAAATTTTGCTGCTGCTCTAAGCTGTGTTGTTTGATCAGGTTTGCCACCTCTCAGCAGGCCAGCTGAAGGTGAGACCCATGATAACCTGCAGAGCTTCAAAAAAAGGAGCATGTGGTACAGAAATGGGTAAACAGCATCTGCCAAGAGGCAGAGACAGGCAGACCTGTGCAGTCTGAGAATCGTGGTTGCTTACCTGACCTAAACCCTGGATAGCGGAGAACTCAAATTCTTTGGTATCATGAGGGCTGTGGGCATAAACTGTTGCAGTGTCCATGAAGCTTATCCAGGACCTGAAAAGCTTGTAGGGCTAAGAAGTGGTAACTTGGGGTTCATAAGCTGATAAAAGATTTGTAAATAACACCAAATATTAACTCATACCTCTAGAAGGCTCGTATGCACTTTGTGGCTGCTGTCCTGGGAGAAGACTCACACATCATCCTCAGCTTTCTGATGAAACCTGGTCATGGGTGATTGATTTCACTCTTCACACTTTGGACACAGAGGGTCAGTATCATACTGCTCACTGACTTTCTAGGTCCTGTTTTGTGTCGGACAGCAAGCCAAGGGGGCCATGAGTATCATAGAGTCATAGAACATCCTGAGGTGGAAAGTATCTGCATGGATCATCAAAGCTCTATTCCTAGCCCTGCATGAGATAACCCAAATAATCCCACCTTATGACTGAGAGCGTTGTCCAAATGCTTCTTGAACTTGGTCAGGCTGGTGCTGTGACTACTTCCCTGGGAGCCTCTTCCAGTGCCATACCACCCCCTGGATGAAGAACCTTTTCCTGATATCCAACCTGAACCTCCCCTGACACAACTTTAGGCCATTCTCTCAGGTCCTGTCATTGAGAACCTCTTGAGAAAGATGTAGACTGCTACAAGTTCTCCCCTCAGCCTCCTCTTCTCCAATACCTTCTTGTCCATACCCTGTTCTGTGGGTATAATATGTTCCAATGGTCAACTTGCAGGTGATTAAAAATGATCCGGTTTTGGTGGACAACACATTCTGTACAGGACATTGTCCCAGATATCTCCAAGACAAAAATACAAAGTACATTTTTTCCTCACCTTCCATCTTTCCATGAAACAGTATAATACATCAACCAGAGATTGCTAGTGAAAATGGTATCTGACTTCATGGAATAAATGATGACACTCAGAGCTTGTCTCTTATTTGCCATGCATTTGAAGTAATGAAATACCCTACATTCTAGAAATTACTCTCTTTAGTCTTTGATACTGTCTATGGAAACATAATTTCCAGATTACATAGGAGTTTTGAACCTAGATATATGCCTTAAATGAGAAGAGGGTGTTATGGGTCTAGATGGATCCCCTGCTTTATATATGTTATATATGTTTTGCAATTTGTTAGGGTTTTGGAGAGTGATTTCTTCTATCTTCTCCCTCCCCTCGGTATTCCTCCCATGGGATCCATTTGGTCTTTAGGATGTCTTTTAAGGTCTTTACCCAATATTGATAGAAAGGATTCAAATTATGGAATTCCTTTGCATTCCTAATGAAAGCTATTAATCTGTTAATAAGTTAAAACTTTGCAGTCTATTTCTATAAAAAGGTCTATTTTTTTCTCTCAAAAATGGATCCTGTTTTGTTTGGTTTGGGTTGTTTGGAGTTTTTTCTATAAAATGAAAGTAGTCTTTAAACTGAAAAACTCTTCTGCATGTAGTTACACAGTGACCAAGATCAAGTAACATTTTAACTTACTTTTTGGTAAACAAAATGAATTGAAGTATTCTGAGTCTCTCATTATAAGACACTTTTTCCTGACCTCAATTATCGTAGCTCTGTTCTGAATCCTTTTTTTTTTTAATCACCCTTTTTTCAAGATAGTGCAGTTTTGTGGTAAGGATCTCATTATTCTCATATGTATTACAGTTTTACTTTTACTCAATATTATTTTTCCTCTATTGTTGTGCGGTTCCTTCTGGTAGCAGAACTCAGCCAGAGATCTGAAGAGTGCAGAAACTAGATATTCTGACATAAACAGCACCTTTGCCCCTACAGTGCTAAAACCTAAAAAAAGCCCTGACTTGTTATTTTGAGGCTAAATGTTTTAGTTCTTTTTAGTTAAAAAAAAAATTGCAATAAATATAGAAGTAGGAAAACAAGTAGAGGGTGTCGTCTTCTTTGCCTTTCTACTTCTAAAAAGCACAGTCAGACTGAAGTGAAAACATTATCCTTTTAGCACATAGGCATTTCAGTCTTCTCTTAAAAAGATATACTCAAATTTTAAATCACATTCCTTTCACCTAGCTTTAGTCTTATCAAAGTGCAGTACTCTCATCATAGCAGCCCCGCATTGGTAGCAGAAATTTTGAACAGGTAAACGCCACTATCTTTCAAAGTCTCTTTCAGATTTTCTGTGTCATTGCAGAAAAATAGATGAAACATCATTAGTAAAATATGGCAGAGGAGCCCGGTGACCAAAATAAAGTGATTTCCTTGAGCAACAGTCCATACTCTGGCAAAAAATATTTAACTGCTTTTTGTGCAAAGAGAACTAAACTGGCTTTTTTTTTGCTTTATATCAAAAATGTCAAAAAGATTAAAAACCTGATTTGACCCAAGACCTTGAGCAAAAAAAGAGTCTCATTTATTCTTTCATGTCTGCTGTTTCTCTGCTCTTATGTTCTGCCTGTGGGCACTAAGCAAAAATAAAAAAGATCTGTCCACCTGTGTGTCAGTGCTGGCACACAGATGACAAGACTGAGAAAACTATGACCAGAGAGCACACAAGAATATCTGGATTGCTTCTTTTAAAGACTCCCATGGCTTTCAGCAAGGAATATAGGACATGGTATCTTGGTATAAATCATAGATATTCAGACTTTTCAGCTAATTAAAAGGCAAAAATGTTCAGACTGCTGAGACAGATAAGCTGCAAATATATTTATTTGTGTTTTAGAAAAGGACATTGATAGCCTGACTGAAAGGTGAGAGAATATGATTTGCCAGCTAAGTGAATATCTCGCTACACCTTTGTGAGCCATTTACACTTTGGATTATATTTATAGTTAATACCATTTCAGTGGGGAAATCATAAGTCCTTCATAGACCTTGGCTATCTCACAGCATGTGTCCAGCTCCAACTACCATGAGATCCCAATGTAATTTACAATTTCCATTTTTCATGGAAATTCTTTAAAACACATCAGAGAAATTTATGTAGATAACACCCACCCCCCCCCCCCCACACCAATA
>VZTE01006233.1:224561-297397 GCA_013397775.1 Eulacestoma nigropectus
ACCCGCCCACCCACACACATATCTCTGTAAATCTAAAGAAGACTCTATCTTTTGACTCTTATTTTAACTATTGTATAAATTTCTAGCGCTTTCCAATTAGTGACAATAATGAAAATAAAATATAAATATATTTATCTGCAATATAGAATAGGTGGTTCTAGAAATCATAAAATGATAACTAATAGCAGGACAGCAACAAAATAAGATAAAATACAATTCTGAATTCTGAAGTCCTAATTTTTAAGGTATTTTATTATTTTGCAGCATATAACACAGTACATGAGAATTCTTACTTGCTTCTATATTGTCAGAGTAATCTAAAAGAATGCAAATAAACTAGTGAAAATAAATATTTTAATGAATCTTATATTGTTTCTTTATTTTAGTGGGCTTATTTCAGTCTCTTTAGTGATGGAAAGCTTATCCCTTAAAGATGGGCACTGAAACAGGGATGTATGACTGCAGATAACTCCACACGCTAGGAGAAGGGCCAATAAACATATTTAGCACAAAACCACTGTGTTCCCCAACAGATCTAGAATGACAATAGGATTATGTAGCTAGTGTCATGCTGTAAGAGGGAAGAGCTGAGAGAGAGTAGCAGTTTTATCTTCTTATCACTGCATCATGTGGGGCAAATGCAAGAACTTAAAGAGCACAATTAACTCTCCCAAAACACTGATAAATAAGGAAGTTTCCATAAGCCACCAAAACAGGAACAGAATAAGCATAGATGGCAAAAAAGAAGGCTCTAATTCTAGGCCTAGCAGAGGTGAAGGAGGCATTTCTTTTAATAATCTAGTCCTAACAACAAGGTAAAATGAAGTGAAGACAGAAAACATTGAAATCACTTCATATGTAATTCAGTGAGTTTTGTTATCAACGGTACCTCTATGAATGAGCCACAGGTTTTAAAATTATCTGTGAAAAGTGTTGCACAACACTTCAGTTTTCTAAGTAAAATTTCAGGTTGCATTTCATGGAGTTCTTCCAAAGTATTTTATGCTAAGAATGGCAAATGTTAACTACTGTTCTTAGATATACGAGGAAATCCTGGCAGAGTTCAAATAAGCAGGAATTCAGTCATTGATTTCAATTGAGAGTGGAAAAACCTTTTATTATTTCAAGGTAAAAAAGAGGCAGTGCAGTCCCTGAAAATTAGTAGAAACAAAATGTCTTCTAATAGACCGCTATTAAGGTTCAGCTGCTTAATTGACTAGAGGATCTTAACAAAAAGCAGAATTGATCCTATAAAAGAACAAAGACACATTAGAAAAGTAACTGTGAAATACAGGGAAGACATTATATAATTTGCAGAAGGCTCAGAAATCACCATGGGTGAGACAGAATGCTAGAAAAGAGAAGGCTATTTGATATAGTGCGGGAGACACGATTCTTTCATCTGCTGTCAAAGATGAAAAAAAAAAAAAAACGAAGGAGGGGTTCTATTTTAGTTCACCTTTATATGAACAAACATTAAAAGGTCATAAGGTGCGTGTGTAAAAGAGGACCCATAAATTAAATTGAAACAAATAATATACATTTCTAAAAATAAAGTACATGATCTAAAAAAATAGATGAAAATTCTTTATAAATTGTTTAGTTACAATAAAGGAATTTCTGCCATTTACCTTTGCTTTGTAGAAGCATTAGGAAACCTTGATTTGTGGGGGAAAGAGCAGAATACCACTTCAAGATTCACTTGCAAGTCTTACTGCTTGCCATATTAGTCAATACATTAAATTCTTAGCTACACCCATAAGAAGTAAAATTAAAGCATAATCAAATGAAGGAAAATTATCATAATTTCATTACCCTACAGAGTTTTGTGGATGGCATTCCCTGATGCCTTAAACATTTGAACTTGTCTGTAGTTACAAATGAGGTTGTAGTCTCATACGTTTCCATGTAATTCTGATTTTCATTAGATCATCAGGGAAGTCTGTGAAGTATGGTGTGCCATCACACTAATGTTTTCTTCAGTGCCAATCTGTTGTTACGTGGGACTTTGCTATAGAAATGCAGCACAGACTCGAACTGAAGGCTCCAGACATAAAAACAACCCTACACAGAAATGCATATTACATACAGGTATATATGTGTTATGTAATACATAATTATAAATAAAGCAAAAGAGAGAAATCATATCATACCTTAAAAAATGTATTGTTTACATGTTCCACCTGCCCCCTATATATGCACACATGTGTGTATACACAAATTGTAGAGCTATTGTCTGTGAATGCAACTTATTGGGAAAACAGAAAAAAATGTGTTACTGACAGATGCCACCACCAAACGGGGAAAGCAGGATTTAGCACAAATTATCAGATTTTCTGGAACACAGGCATGCTTCTGGGCTTATTCCAGACTCTTTTTCAAAATACTTTTTTTCCATTTCTTTCTGCATCTGAACTTTATTGTGTTTTTTCTGTTTAGAGATTCAAATGCGTACATCTTAACCTCGGCTGGCCTAGTATCATTTCAAGGACTGGCTCATCAAGGAGACTAAGAATATGCCTGTTCTCACATAGCAGATTCTCACATATTGAATGGTCATCTATACGAGTATATCTTTCTATGCGTTAGCACATTAACATGACTGAATACCCACAGTAGATTCCGTGTATTAAAAGGAGTCTTTGAATACCATAAGGGAAGAATAGTGATAGTCTTTTCAGTAGCCTTTGAGGAAATAATATTTTTTCCAAATCACAGATTACACTCAGGAATTCAGTAGGAAAATATAATGAAACATTTGAAAAGGCAACAGTACCTTTAAGTAGTGTAGGAATCAAGATGACACCACATGGTAGCTCTGAGAAAAATTGTTTTTCCTTAGAAGCAATATAATCTGAAAGAAAGAATTCCAGACATCCCTACAAAGCTGGAAAAAAAAAAAAAATCCCATCATACAACAATCAAGAACTCTTGAGGCAGATAAATGTGTCCTTGCAGTAGATTCCAGTCTTTTAAAAGGAAAAAAAGAAAAGCTCTCAACAAGGAATGCTACCTTAATTATCCTTAGAAGGTGCGAAGATTAGTTCTAGACATAGAATTACTTTAATACGTCATAGTCTCTGGCACCTCTGTGCCCTCTACTATTTTTTAAATCTTATCTACATGCTAAAAAAGGTGTCTATCTCCACAAAACACCAGTACTGAAAATAGAAGAGATTGCTAGAAGCAGAGATATTTCAAGGAACTGTGTGAACACAGACAAGGAAAAAGGGTTGCAGGGTAACTTAGAAAACTAGCTAAAAATCTTATTTTTGTTGCAGTATTAGAAAGTAAAGATTAGTTAACATTTGGCAGGCTCAGTCAGATATCAGAAGTAATTCAAGAAAAATTCAGTATTTTTCTTTGCTTACACAATGATTCATATGCAGAATTAAATACTCTCTCAGTTAAGCAACCTTCTTGTAACTCCAGTAGTTCTTGGAATGAATACTCCATCAAATCTAGTGATTTCTTGTGCAAGGCTGTGCACTTCCATGATACATACTTTCTGTAGTTTCGATCAAAATACCTGTGTACTTTAAGTTATTACAGTTATTCAAGCATGAATTCTAATAGTGATTGTTGATGAACACATTTTTTCCAATATATTTTTAAATTATATATGTATTTGTGTATATAATACCTTTGATGGGGTCCATTTTTCAGTTTCATTCCTTTTGCTCAGAACTGCCAATCTGTCTTTGAGTGCAAACCAGTCTCAGAACCTTATTGCACAATTGGCTAAAGTGTGGCTCATGAGCAGCACATGCAGCTTCTTAAGCAGCTCTGGTTCATCTTTCAAAGTAAAATTCAGAGCAAAATTTATTTAGCTTACCTTAATCACCAGCTCCTCATTATAAAACATGCTAACACTTCATTGGGTTTAGATGAGACATTTAGGCTGGATTTCAAGAACTATGGAGCCTGGATGCTCAGTTAGGCAGGGCTGTCAAGCCCTTCAGCTTTATAGTCAGGACTTATAAGCCTATAAAGATTGGCCTGGGGGAAGAGTAATGTCTCTGTCATAGGGGACTATTCACATACTGGGGTTTTTTGTGTGCACAATATTGCACTGTAGAACTTGCTTGTCAGACACTAAGGCCAGCAAAATAGGTAACATTAAGGCCACATCACTTTATATTTTCAGTGCTGTGCACCAAGTGGAATTATTAATATTCATTCCACAGCTAAACTTGTAATATTTGGATACCAGCCCATTATAACCCCATTGTCTTCAGCAGAACTACATCGTTCAAACTGATTTATCATGCTGCATACATAAAAACAGGATGCCCACTTTGTAGACTCCATGTAAACACTTTTCCAGTGAAAACTGGTGCCCTGGTATTCGCCCATAGATAATTCAAGTGTCAGACACATGGCAGAATCAGGTTCTTTGACTAAGAGTAAAATTGCATTCTTTAGCATTATTGTTAATATGTTATACTAAACACTGAGCTAGTTCATCATGTGACATCGGCACTCTTGGTCTAAGCTGGTAGTTTAGACCAACTAAATGAAACTTCCTGGGTGAGAGGAAGGATGCAATAGAAGAAATTGCCTCATGCATCATATGGTTTCTAGAGACTAGCTGATATATTATTATCAAAACATAAAGCAAATATAAATCAGTGTATGCTGTTCTGTAAACTGCAATTATTTTCTTGCTGCCATCTACATTATATTTCAGAAGACCAAATTCTAAACTTATATAATTATAGACCAGTCATAAGGTATCAATATTTATTCACATATTTACTGATGCATAATATTTTAATTTCATTTGGTAACTCTTTTAGACAGTATCCCATTTTTCTTTTGGGTCACAGAAAGAATAATAAGGATGTTACAGAACAAAAGATTTTTTTCTATAATTTTTTGAAAGAAATTAAAATAAAAACTTGCAAGTTTTTGTAAGCATATGACAACGAGCTGAAATTTTAGCTAATAGTAGCCATTTTATTTCCTTTAAAATTGTGATTTGTCACAGAACCTGGTGGCTGGTGGAGGGAATCACCAGAGGACATATTTTTGAAATTGTAAAGAAAGCTAGTGAATATTTTGGTAGCCTTGATAACACATACTCAAAAAAGAGAGTGCATTGTCAAGGCAGATAATATGTGAATTGAGTTGTACATCTGTACTCTAATCTCAGCTTCATCACTTTCAATTAACAATTCTATTCTATGATCCCTCTTTAAATTGTGAAGTACTTCTTAACTCTTTTGACTTTTTAACTCTTTTGATGTGAATGTGGTTTCACAAACCTTGTGACCTGGATTTCCTCCAGGCTTCATTTTAGGACCAATTGTCTTCAACTCCTTCACAAATGACTTGGCCGCAGGGCTCAAAGGTATACTAAATAAATTTGCTGATGATACTAAATTGGAAGAAGCTCTTGACTCCCTTGAAGGCAGAGAGACCTTGCAGAGAGATCTCGAAAAATTAGAGGGGTGGGTAATCACCCACTATAAAATCACAGAAAAATTCTGTGACATCACATACAGCGTAATGCAATTTTCCTTTATGTTTTACCTAGAGATTACTTATAAGGACCTCCTAGAAACATATAAACCAGGAAGGTATCATCATGAGAGAGCACTTCCTACCCAGATATGGGAAAGAAGAGAAGGAGAAGAAAGGAAGAGGATGCATATAAAATGCATGTGGAAATTAGAAGTAACTATGAAAAAATGCTCTTTATTTTTGTTTTCAAGGGATAAAGCCCATGTTGGTTTTATCTTCATCTAATAAATATGTATATTTTGTAAATATACCATTCTTATCTAAAAATCTGATACTTGCCCTTCAGTTCTTGAAAGATGACTCTAGCTGCATACTGGTTAGCATTCAAAACTGTCTTCTAAACAGTACTGCGTGCTTATTCCAGGCCATTTACACATTTATTCTGATACTATCAATGAGCTTGGACAGCTCTTCTCCTAGCACTCAGACAATGGTCTCTCCTATCTTTTGGGAGATGAGATCAAATCCATGTAATTTGCTAAGCAACATTACTTTCCAAACAAAAGTAAAGTTAATTAAAGACCTTAGGAGACTGTCATTCACAGGCAAAGACAACACAGCCTACAGTTTGAACCTTCATTCTTCCTAATATTTAAGCAAAATATTTCTCTTTCAGAAATGCAAACATCATGAGGCACATTTGTCTTTCACTGCCAGCATTTATCCTTCAACTGGATTTATCTAATCTATTTTGATCCAAAGATTGCACCATGTCCTCATCCAAAATCAATCTAAACACCAGCCACAGTGCACAGAGAGAGTTATTTCCTTAAAGCTTCTTTTGTGTAGAAATAGCTTTTTAGTCAATAAGAATTTAGCACACAGCCTGCGATTTTTAGAAACATTTCACCCTGCCCCAGCTGTGGTTCCACCTGCAGCAAGTGATACAGCATGACTTGTGACATGATAATGTCCAACCAGAACTAGATATTCTTCACATTGACTGAGTTTCTGCTTCCATTAACCTTATTTTCATGTATATCAAGAGAAGGTATTTCTCAGGCATTTTGCTTTCCCACTTTTCCTTTTCTAGTAATAATACTTACAAAGAATTAGGGCATTGTTTTGCAGTATATGTCAGAAAATTCAACTTGTCTTTCTGTAGGTTGCTGTGTAAACAGTAGAAACAATTAGAACATATTCTCACTCACGTTTTGTGCTTTCTTAGTCCTCTGTGATTTACGCTGCATTAACTCTAACACCTACAGTGTAAGACATGATGAGCAGGCAGGTTTGAGGAAACCATACCTTGATAATAATGTTACTTTGAAAACTGGGCGTTTGTTTGACTTGTAAGTTTATAGACCCAAATCATGTCTGGAAAAGTGGATAGCTCCTGCGACGGCACAGAACATCAGTTCAAGACATGGCGCACTTTACTTAAGCAGCCCTAAACCAAAGTGTTTTTGTGTTATCTGTCTAAAGGGATATTTCACTTACAGTCCATAACACTGACATTTGGCTTTAAGAAACACATTTTAATATGTCTCTTACTGGTTTAGCTGTCCTTTTCACATACTGAGACACATTTCTCTCTTGCTTGAACAGGAGATAGTTAGAACTTGGAAATTCACGTAATTTCCTCCACAAGTCTTGGAATATCTAGTGTTTTTCATAATACCCCAACTCCAGAAGTCAGTAGACTACACAACTAAAATGATACCTTAAATCCTTAGAGATTAGGTGAAAGTTTAAAAAATGTGACTTGTGATTTAAAATACAGAATGCTAATAAAAACCATTCAAAATCCATGTTTTTCCTTGACCTTTTTTTGAACTTTCAATATTTTCTTTGTCTTGATCAATGCTTTTTGAATCTTTAGAACTGGGAAATGTACTACTTTACAGCATCACAAATATTTTGAACGTGGGCTATGTATTATTAGCCATCACAACTTCAGTATTTATGCTACCTTTTATTTATAAGCAAAATGTGAGCCTTAAACTGAAAAAGTCTCAGCTATGAGGCACAGCTTCTGGTGATATTAAGTTTTGTTTCTGAAAATCCCAAGCGCTACCTCCAGAACCTATTTTGATCATAAGATTATCAGACCAGAGTAGAAATGTGAATTATTCATTGCAATCATGATGATTTAATGTAGAGGGTAGTTAGGTGGACTGCCAGATCACTTTATGGTATTTTGGGCCATAACCTGGACTGTGCCACTTGTTCCTAGCATCTATGATTAAGACAGTGTCCTGAAAGCTGGAGGGCTCTAATTAAAGTGTATTGTTCTTAGCAATCTTCAGCGGCATGTATTCCCCTAAGGTTATTGCAAATTGCTGCGTTAATTTCATTGCATCCCTCAAGGCTGTCCAAATAAAAAAGCAAGTTCCTCTCTCAGCTGCAGAAATAAACTGTTCCTTTGCAAGTTAAAAGTGAAAGGGATTAAATCCTGTCCCTCAGAAGAACCATAACAGAAGAAACAAAAGAAATGTTTGTGTGCTGTAGGGCACTGGACTTTGGCAGCTGCTTCAGGCAGTGAAGACAGTGTGAAAGCTACAGCTTGTGTTACTGGCAGGGGTGGGCAATTTCTCCTAGAGGCTTTAGTGTGAATGGTTACACATGCCTCTGCAGTCAAATGCCTTAGTGTATACTCACTGCACTAGGATGCTGCTGCAAAAAACAGGGAATGCAGAATAGATAAACATTAGACATCCATGCTTTCGTTTACTCAGCAAAGTTATACAGGATTCACTACCTTGAAACTGAGACACAACTTCAAAATGAAAAGATGTATGCAATATAAAAAGAAGTAAAATGGGAGAAATTAAAATGAAATTTATTACTCTACCAATAATGCATAAAACATTAATCTTTTGATGTGCCATAATGTCACCCCCTCAACATATTTTATGTTTATAAATAAATCAAATACTGAACAAATGAATTGCAAACATACTTCAAATAATACATTTACTATCCTAATGGCTGCGAGATCAAGAAACTTAATTGCTTTCCCATACACTGAAGAACAGAAGTTTGATAATCAGGAGTAGAGCACCTCAGTTCTAAATTCCTGTTTCAGCTCTGTTTTACTGGGTAATGAAAAGTTTCAATTTCGAATCATCAGTGTCGATTTTATTCATAAATCCTTTCCTCATACACTCTTCTTTCAGAGATGCAACTTACGGTCTAAAACAACTAAATAAGAAAGATGTTGATTTTTAGGGTTGAAAACAGTGAAAGTCAGAATTATGAGTGCTACAGACATCAAGCCCTCTGATCTTTCCTTTTTATAAGCTGTTTCAGTTGACAAAAAGAGAACATTAGTTATATAATAAAAGATAATATTCATGGTCTAAACCCACAAACATTGTGGTTGGAAGTAAAATTGAAAGAAATGTTAAGGTTGGGGGCTTTTATATTTAGCTCAAATTTTAGTTAATTAATTATGTATATTTGATCCCATATGTTCTGTATATTTCATTGCAAAAACTTGCAAACAAACATAGAACTGCACATATTGTGGGAGGTATAAAACTACTGTTTATACTCCTGCCATTGGACTGGCACCAGAGCTCATTACTCTCAGAGGCTGGCAGAAGATTATTGAAACTGAGGCCCTCACTGTCCATCACTGACAATGAAGAGAACATTTAATCTTGAACTACTATCAATATCAGTACTGCAATGTTAGCTGCAGTACTGCAGCATTTTAGGTTTGGGAAAAAGGTTTATACTGTCTAATCTGTCCATCACAACACATCTGATAGCAAAGCCTGGAATAAATCTTCTTTATGATGTTAGGTAGTTGTGTTCCTATATCACAGAAGC
Organism: Eulacestoma nigropectus; assembly: GCA_013397775.1. NCBI lineage: Eukaryota > Metazoa > Chordata > Aves > Passeriformes > Eulacestoma > Eulacestoma nigropectus. The sequence goes on from VZTE01006233.1 coordinate 233,865, forward strand.
TAAACATTAATGAAAATTACGATAACATAAAACATTTTAAATTTGATGTTGTGTAAAGTTACAAATTAATTAAACTGTTCTAAATTAAAGTATCTTACTTGATTCCTTAGCTGAAGTTTACAATGAACACTTAGCTGGAATAGAGAAATAAGGAAATAGAGAAATGCTTTCCTGGCCTCCTTATTTTCCTAGCAGAAAAAATGATTATTCATGATATTCCCTTGTGGAATGCAATATTTCATCTTGTGTGGTCAACCAATATAAGTAAATAAATACTAACTCGCCATTTTTGTGTAGAAGTACTACATTTTTATTTGCAGTACAAAACGCAGTATAAAATCAACTGCTCTGTGCTGTGTACAAAGTTGCTTTAAAATAATCCTTATGGTCAAACCAGTGAGTGTAGCAAGGGGAGAGCATTTTATACTTTATGGCTTTTATTTCCAAATACCCTGCATTAGTATGACTTCTTTTAGAGCCACAAAAAGTCTAATATGATTCCTTCTGATGCTACTCAGCTTCGCTCTTGTATAAGGAGTCACTTTATTCCTCACACAAGAGGACTAAAAATCACAATATCCTCTGAAAACCTGACTGTACTGTGTCTTTACTATATTACAAGACAGTTTTGTTCTTGTAACAAAGAACATTGGTCATTTATCAAATCCTAGGGTTTTTCTCTTGGACAGTCATATAAGCTTGTGAATTCCATCTGTATTACCAATGGTGGGATTTGTTTAACTGGAAGCCCTCTCTTTAATCAAATTATCCACCCTCTGCAGTATTGGTTCTGGCATACTACAACATTATAATTACTTTTAATGAATTTTCTATTTCATGGAGGAAGAATGAGGAGTTTGATTTTAAAAATCCATTGCATGTTTTATCTCATACTACTAATTGCTATTTAGGAAGGAACTATGATAAGATGATTCATTGATGGAAAGAAACATTGAAAAACTAGGCAACATCAATTAGTACAGTAAAAAGTAAATGTTATGAAAATAATTAGAATACAAATCTTACATCTACCTTGTTGCACCAGGAGTCATTATTACAATATGAAGATGGTTTTATTTTGTTAAATCAGAGGAATGCGCATAAATTATCCAGGAAGAAGAGATTACTTAAAGCTATCACTGTCGTAGAATGTCCTTTTTAAGCTAACAAATACAAGTTTCTGTCACAAAATGATACACTATGAAATTAAAATCTTGAACCATAAGTAATAGAAACAAACTAGAAGCAAATTCACAAGTAAGACAAAATCATAAACTGAGTAATGGGACACATATACAAAAGCTGCACCAATATTATTTCTGGATTTACTAGCCCATCTGCCTCTGAAGATTTGTCTCTTCAGCTCAATTGCATTAATGTGAATGAGGCTTTAGAAAAGGAATTGGCATTAAGCTGCCAAAAAAGATTCAAAACAAACAAACAAAACCATTACAGAAATCTAAGTACATGTAAAATAAAAGCCTAATCAACAATAAAATATATGTCACCAAAATCCTAGAACTCTGCCGTTTTCAAGTATTACACTCAGGTTTTATTACCCTGAAAGGAAAGAAACAGATGATCTTTTCTTCTTATCATGCTAAAGAAGCAGATATTTTAAGTCTGTAAAGGTTACTGTACTCTTCTGATCCTGTGCCACCTTTATATTCTATGTATTGCAAAGTCTGTGTTCGTTCACTGGATGATTCTATGATGTGATAGGTCTGTACTTAAGAGCCAAACCAAGCTACCATTCCCATCAAAGTTCAGAGAGTTCTCTGCAAGTTAAAGCTGACATATCCTTGCAGGTTTGGAGAAGTATTTTATCAAAAATATTAGGAGGATAGGCTGATTTTATCCAGAATAAGGGACTGCCTCCAAATGTCTTCAAACTTGTTCTTCTCCTTGTTCAGCTATTAGATATTCATTACAGAGCTAACGTAATTGGTGTACAAAGTGGAATCTGCGAGTGTAAACCGAGCATCAAATGAACTGAACAAAGTCTGGGAAGGTCTTCAGTGCCTAGAAAAGTTGTGGTATTAACTTCTTCTCTGAGAGGCAGAAAAGGAAGGAGGCATAACCATTTTGTTGGGTTTGGGGTATTTTTTTTTAAGAGAGAACAAAACCAGGAAAATAGCCTTGCAATATTTTTCTGATGCTGGTATCTGATCTATGCAGATCATAGTGTCCTCATAGGTTGAAATTCATGAGATATTTTAAATTCCAGCATGGTCCTCAGCCCATGAAAAAGTAAAATCCCAGTAGATGGAGGACAGACAGGACAGACTGTTTCTCCGGACAGACTGAAAAGGAGAAAACTTGTACTACTTTCCAGTTGAGTTTTAAAGGCTCTTTATTTGCATTCTAATTTATATGGCTTGTACCTGTCTGTACAATTTGCAGAGTTTTTCCCCATGATTAGTTGGTTTGCAAAATTCTCTTCTTCTAAAATTGCAGGCAGAAGAACTGTGAGAACAGTTTTAAAATGTGCAGCCCTCATAGGGTACCTACTCCTGTAAACCGACTTAGCTCTACATAAATAATATCAAGTCCCACCAAGTACTCAGATTTTTGGTATAAGACTTTTGATAAAGCATGTGGTTTCCAGTTAATTCTCATAACTGGCTGGTATTTTAAATTTACATATTTTAATTTTTCAGGGGAATATTGGCACAGAATAAAATATGAATTATTTTTCATCTGGATGCATTCCTAAGGTCATCCTTTCTAATTCCATAATTAAGGGCGAGATAGAGACAGTGAAAACCAAATAGAAAAAAAAGGCCACTCACGTTACAACATTAAGGCAATAAATATAGTATTTCAGTGAAAGAGAGAAAGAGCTTATTTCTCTCCCTAATGATGCCTAGCACCTCTGGAGAACCTTTATGATGTCTGGTTCAACAGACAGAGAAACACACATTAAGTCTCAGAGAGCAAACCCTTGTACAAATCGTAATTCACCGTGAGCTCTTCAGATAAAGTAATTCATCCATAAAAATTTATAGCAGTTTTAGGAAATGTATTAGTGTGCAGAAACCACTTGAAATCAAAGTTTCCTGTAGTAAAAGTAAATTAATAGACTCAATTAATGTGCTCTGCATCTAGTCCTTGGATCTTGCCATTATTCATTTGGTGTGATGAATGACACTGCTTGTGCTGAAGATGGTGATGTAGAAGCTTTTCTCCCTGAAGAACAATGGGTGGTTAGCACATGTTAGTCAAAGCTACATCCAGTCTATTTAATGAGATTCATACCAATACTTCATTGTCTTGTCTTGGTTACCACAGTAGTAAACATGATCTCTGTGTTTATTTCTCATTTTTCCTAGATAAAACTATGATGGCTGTTATGCAGCTTTTGCTCAAAACTCAAAGGAAAGAAATATATCTGTTAAATACACTGCTAAAGTCCTTCATCTCCTAGGAATTATATCTATGACACTGACTTGTTTCTGTGGGTAACTCCAACCTAAATTGTACATTTTTCTCCTGAGCCATGTGTGGCACATGCAGCCAGTGGCAGCCAGCTCACAGCAAGAGAATAATCCAACTCAATACAGCACAACACAATACAAAGCTCTGCTGGGTTTCCCAAAAGCAGCCAGACAATGTGATTATATTGTTCCAATACCAAACCTAGTTCATTTTTCACTAACTTAGCTGTCTTTGAATTGTTTCACTTTGCTCATTGCAGACTGTGCAAGTTCTTCACGAAAATCAATGAATATGTAGAGATGAATAATAATCAGATGAGGTGGAAATTGGTTTGCTGAATAACTGCCTCTTAGGAATTCTTGACTAAACAGGATCAGTTGGCAGGGCATTTAACCTCATTTTTTGAGTTTCCTGTACAAAGCAGGGATAATGATAGAGTCACTGTATAGTTTTCTTTCATTAATGATGCCAGAATGTTCTAAAATCTCAAAGCGAAAAATTTGTTAGCAATATAGCATATAATAATTATGACTCATTTCAGGGTCAGTTTAGGCTGTATGAAGATTCCTCATAATTGTATGATCCATCTGTAGCAAATTAATGGTCAGTGAAAGGAAAAAATATTATTAGGATGAGCACCCTTTTTTTGACTTAATGTGAGAAACCTGAGTACTCTATTCTGTAATTACTCTTTAAGAAAAATCTATTAAGGAACTCTTCTGGTGTCATTATATTTTCACAGGATTTCATCGAGCTGATTTACAATCTACCTTTCAGCAACACTCATTACATTATTTTATATCCAAACAGTAATCCAGATCTATCCATTTGAATAGACATTCAGCTCAGACTATAAAGTTAATTAACTTTTACAATATTTAGAAATGGGTTTAGACATTCTCAGACCTTGGAATCAGAGACATTAGCCAAGTCAAATGATTTTACAGGCAGTTTGGTTAATGGGGCTATAATCTAGCCATAACAGCCTCTTTGGGTTTGGGCCAAGGTAAGCATTTTAAATATGCCTCCTTCCTCTGTCAATAGCTGACTCAGAACTTTAGAAGAAAAAAGCATCCCTCAAACTTAGAGAAGCAAAGACACGACGGTGAAAATCTTGACTGATTAATTTTGCAATGTCCTTGTACTTTTCTGTGACCTGGCAGGAAGATTTTACATTAAGAAACTTCTATCAGTTTGAGAGACAGCCTGCTTTTCTGAATTAAAACCACATTACATATTTGATGGTAACTTCTAAATTACTTAAGGTGTCTGCTTCATTATTTGCTCTTTTCAGGTGTTAAATGTAGTTATGATAAATCATAAGGACAAGTGGTAGTGGGCACAAATTAAAACGCCTTAAAATTCCATCTGAAAAGAAGAAAACACTTTTACTGTGAGGGTGGTCAAATATGGCACAGCTCGTCCAGAGAGATTGTGGCGCCTTCGTCCTTGAAGATATTCAAAGCCTGGTTCTACACATTCCTTGGCAAACTGTTATAGCTATCCCTGCTTGAGCAGATAGTTTGACTAGGTGACCTCAAGAGATTACTTCTGACTTCAAATGATCCTCTGCTATAAACAGGATTGGACCCCTTTTATTTTAAAAATAAATCTGAAACTGTATGTTCAAATAACCTAATAACAGGATGGAGGAAAATTAAGACTCAAACACAGAAGAAACCCAGAAAGTCTCTGTGTGCCTAAAGTCCCTGCTTTTAATTTAGGGCTGTATTTTTCAGATGTATACGTATGCAAACTCCACTATGAAGCAGGCATAGCCATCAGGAGTGGCCCTTGGGTTGGACACAGCTCTTTCTAGCTGACTCCAAAATAGACCCACCACTGCCCAAAGCTGAGCCCATCAGTAACTCCAGTGGTATTTCTGTGATAAGGTATTTAAGAAAGTGTAGAAACTGCTGCACAGAAACTGTGTGAGAGAGAAGAAACACATAAGGGAAACAGCTCTGCAGACATCAAGATCAGTGAAAAAGGAGGAGAGGAAGTGCTCCAGACACTGGAGGAGAGATTCCCCTGCCGACTGTTGTGAAGCAGGCTATTCCCCTGAGGCAAGAGGAGGACCCCACACTGCAGCAGATGGACATGCCCTGAAAGAAGTTGCAGTCCATGGAGAGCCCACACAGGAGTTCCTGGCAGGAACTGCAGCCCTTTGAGGAGAGCCCATGCAGGGGAAGGTTTTCTCGCAGAAGCTGCTGTCTGTGGGAAGGCTGGGAGCCATCCATTCCTGAAGAACTGCAGTCTGTGGGAAAAGACCCATGATAGAGCAGTTCTTGAAAAACTGCAGCATGTGAGAAGGACACACACGGGAGAAGTTTGTGAAGAATTTTATCCCATGGGATTAGTTTTGTTCATACACATACAGCCCACCACCACCTATCCTGTAACACAGACGATGGAGTCAAAATGCATATAGGCCTTCCCACTCCCTCTTTCTGATCTTCTCTGGCAATGCAAAAGCAGTTCTGGGACTCCCTAGAGTTGAGGAGAAACTTTTTAGTTGCCCATAAAAAGAACAAGCTCCAAAAAAAGGGCACTCTTCATGTATGATTTTGGATATTTTAATATAAATACTTTTTACTTGAAAATGGAACCAGAGAAAGCATTTTCACAGGCCACCAAAACAGGTACTGCATGAGAAATTTGCCATTGCTGCAGACCTAATCAACTTGATGCGCCTTCATTTTGTTCAGATGGTCCCAGGTAACCTGGAAGACACTGACAACACATGTTTATCAACAATGAAGATCACTCTTATTTAGTGGAACAGGTTTCTTAGAATTAACATCACCATTATCTTTAGATGCATAATCTAATGTGTTTATAAATTTGACTAAATAAAGAGACATTATTATTATTCTGAATTAATATATCTTTTTAATGTTCTTATAAAATTTCTCTCAAGATAGTGGTAGTAGCATCTAAACTGCCTTAATTTTCCAAGTACCTGAAGAACACATCTTTACAAATACTTCCATTTATTTAGTAAAACAAACTGTTGTCAGCTGATGGTTTTGAACATTCCCATATCATCATAGCCACCCATACGAAATATCATAAAAAAATTGAAAACTTACCTTTTTTTTCTTTCATCTCAAATTTCAGGGAAAACAAGTCTATTTATGCTGTGACTTCCAGATTGAAATCATATATGACAAGCTGAAAGTCAGAATGACTTCTTTTAATGTCTTTTATATAAAGTAAAAATTCAGGATTTGGGAGTTTTGCTGCTTTTTTCTCCTTTTTCCACCCTAATAATCTCTGAATAAGAAAGATATGATTCAAAAAAGTGCAAGCAAAAATATTTAGGTAAGCTGAGAAATGAGGTAGGGATTGTTATTACCAAAAACAAAAACAAAACAAGTATCAGGGATTTTTTATTTTTTTAAGAAAAAAAAACTCTTTTTTTTTTTTTAAATTTGAATCTGTTTGAATTTGCTTGAAATTATTGTCTATAATGCAACTGTGTTGCAAATGCCAGACAGACTTCAAACTGAGATGTGTTAGGTGATATCCAAAAATGACAGAGAAATTTGTGAAATTACCAATATTTCCATTTCAAGCAGAGATGCGGAAGCTGAGTCTGTTTATGCATCTCTTATGCTCTCCTGCCTTTTGAATTTGTATACCTAAAATGTCATTCATATGAATTTTCACAGGAAGCAGGTATTAAAAGATAAACAATTAATTGATGAACAACATTGTAATATAACAGATATATGTATAACAAGTTCACTTTTGAAAGAGGACAAATTCTAAATGAAAGTATTATTGTTTATTTGACAATACCCAGCTGAGAATTAATGGCAACAGCAGTGAATTCTTTATTCCATTAGATCTTTACGTGTAGCTGTAATCTCTTCCTGAAAGGTGATCTATATCTCAAGCAGTATAGGGAATCCATTTCAGCAGTGTCCTGTTAAGAAGAAGGTCTCATAAGAGTAACTCATTTATTCCTGGATGTTGTGGGTAACGCAAAATGTTACTGTATTCCACATCTATCTAAATTGTTACTGTCTCTCTAAGACCCCACAGCCAGGACCTTGGGTCCTTGAAAAGATGGAAGCACTGGAGCTGAACTCTCTCTCTCACTTGGTCGTCTTTGCTCAAGGAAGAGACTCCCCTTTGGGCTTTTTTCCCCCTCTTTTTTGTTCCTTCCTTGCATCTTGGACTGCCTTGGGGTGCCTGTCTTCAGTTGTGGTGCCATGCAGGGGGAAGACGGAGTGGCCCTGCTCTGGTCCGAGTCTCCTGCAGCTCACCAGCAGCACCCGGCCAAGGAGAGGAGGCACCCATTGCCCCAGCCCAGCTGCTTTGCCTTGCCTCGTCTGCCATTTCCTGCCGTGAGGAAGGAAAAGTCCCTCCAGGAGTTCTAGCCCTTGAGAGCACAAGCTGCCTTTGGAGCTCCAGCGGCCAGAGAGATAAGAGAGGAGGAAGAAGGCAGATGCCACCTTCCCTTTGTCTTTAGAACCATGCACTCAGCTGCAGAGCACCGCCTTGTGTGGGGAAGGGGTTTTCCCACCATTTGGGGTCTTTCTTTATTCCCACGGGGTTCATGAGATCTGGCAATTTTGTTTGTAGAGGTTATTCAGTGTTATTTCTTGCCTGTTGATGTTTTGCTTGTTAGTAAACTGTTATTTTTTCACTTATATCTACTTCTATCTTTCCTTATTGATGGAATCCTTATTTGGATTGATTAATACCACAGGGGAAGACAACTCATTCCAGAATGCCTACCTCTTAAATTGTCTCAAACCAAGACACAGGGTAAAAATATACAAATACTAATTTTAAATTTGCACAGGAATTGATTGCTTAGCTATCCTTTGGGAAAACAAAGAAAAAAAAGCGTAAGAAGAAAGAAAATATTTCAGTGAGTCATGGAGTGCATGCATCCTCATCTGGTCAACTGTGGCACTGTCTTAACTTATGCCCTACATCAAAAGTAGTGCAGCCAGCAAGTCAAGGGAGGTGATTCTTCCTCTCTACTCTGCGCTTGTGACACCCTACCTGCAGCATTGCGTGCAGCTCTGGTGCACACAACTTAAGAAGGACATGGAACTGTTGGAACAAGTCCAGAGGAGGACATGAAGTTGATAATGGGAATGGAGCACCTTCCCTATGAAGACAGGCTGAGGAAGTTGGGGCTGTTCACCCTGGAGAAGAGAAGGTTGCATGGAGACCTCATAGCAACATTCCAGTATCTGAAGGGGGCCTACAGGGAAGCTGGAGGGGAACTCTTCATCAGGAACTGTAGTGACAGGACAAGGGGAAATGGCTTTTAACTGAAAGACAGTAGGTATAGATTAGACATCAGGAAGAAATCTTTACCTGAGGGTGGTGAGGAACAGGTTGCCCAGAGGCTGTGGGTGCTCCATCCCTGGAAGTGTTCAAGGCCAGACTGGACAAGGCTTTAAGAAACCTGGTCTAGGGCAAGCGGTCCCTACCTGTGGCAGTAGGGTTAGAACTAGATTATCTATAAAACCCCTTCCAAACCAAACAATTCCATGATTCTATGATTCTCTGTCACTTTTCTGACATAGTTGAATGTGGTCAAAGTGTTTCTCACCAAGCATTCATCCATTCTGACCCTATTTTGGATATGGCAGCATAATGTGGAATAAGGGATTTAGGGAAAGAGCAGGAAAATACAAAGAAAATACAGCCCAAGTGTTAACATTAGATTGTAAAGGACCATTACTGGTTGTTTCTGTTGTATTTGACTGAGCACAGCCCTGTTGTTGGTTGGTTTCTTCTACAGAACAGAGAAACAATGAGATTTTAAATGGAATAAGAGAGGCTTTGAATTTCTCTTAACTGTAGGGTAGTCTAAGATTTCAGAGGTAAGACTTTTGTTCAAGCATGTTTGTCCTCTGGGATCAAAGACTGCAAATCACAAACATGAGGCCGCCGGGCAAGCTGAAGTGAAGAACACGGACGGGACAGGCTCCTGCCCTGAAAGAAAATAAAGAGAACACCTTAGTGAAAGATAGATTTCACCTTAGACTTCAAAGACAGGTTTTAGGATAAAGTCTCATGGTAAATGGACAAAAAAATGGAAAAAACCTTTTCCGTAAAAGCATAGCATTTTTAAACTTTCAAAAGTGCCACCACAGAGATTATGCTACAGTGGTTTTGCAGGGTTACATGGCTGCAATTTAAAATACATATGCTTTGAAAACTTAGCTTTGAACTTTTTTAGACAAATCATGGATTACAGGTTTTCCTTGTGTTAAGTTTGTATATTTCCTTTGAAAAAATCAGCATTCTGGTTTCACATATGATATAACTGCTGCAGTCTTACTTCAATTCTTATCTATCACTTGGTCAATCCTGTCAAGAAATATTCATTATTCTCCATTGTGGATCATCTGGACAACACTCCTCTCTAAACAAATCCAAATTATTGTACAAGGGACTATGATTTATGTTGAAGATATTCCTTCTTACATGATCACAGTTATGTTTTAGAGGACTTGTCCATGTACAGCACCTTTTAGTAATAGTCAATTCAAAATGCTCTTTCAGTTTTACAGTTTACAAATTTATGCTCCTATTTTCCTGTTCTTTGTTGCTTTATATTACCAAATGCCTTTCAGATTTACTATGCTTCATCAATAAGAGATGTCTTATAACATGTCTTAGGACTGCTTGCTCAATATTACTACTCATAAAGATTATGTTGGTCTGAGAGGGATAGCTTTTTCATTCTACTAACAACTTCCTCTAAACAAGAAAAGGTTTTATTTTTTTCTGCTATGGCAGTAAGAACGACAAGACTTAATTCTATATCCATTACTTTCAACTAAGGTTTTTAAGAAAAATAATATCCTATATGCTTTTTTTAAAATAAATGGGTAGGCTTCCCCACAAAATATGCATACTGGAAAAGATTCATTTCTATTTACACAATGGGAAATGTTGAGATTATTTTGCATATAATCTGTTCATCAGTTTAAAAAATCATAAATTGCAGGAGAAAAATACAGAACAACTTTGCTTGATGGCAAAAAGTTATACAAAATCCACTGTAATTCAGAAAAAACTTTGCTATTGAAAATAATGAGCCCTTTACTGCAACACAGCTCATTATGATTGATAAAGAGGTGGTGAAATCCTTCAGGTATACTACTGAAAAGTCTTTTCCCTAAAGACATCTTTCAGATTTTGAACTAGAAAATAATCTGGCAGTGAGAGTCTCAGAAGTCCTTTGACTTACATCTATGTCAGCCCATGGGAAACTCATGATGTGATGTAATTTGACCACTCCTTATTAAAAATGTGAGTATTGCTATAAAATATTTTACCAGAGTGGATCTGCAGTGGGTTATTTTTTTAATAATAATTTATTTTCTATTAATTTTCACAGCCACCGGGAACTAGACCCACTTTAAAGAAGAGAGCAGGTTTATCAAGAATTTCCTCCAAACCTCTCAAAGAAAAAATGCACCCCTAAATACTGTTGCCACGTCCAGAACATAAATGTACACCTACTGAGTTTGGAATTTAATATTAGTATTTTAAAATATTTTGTTATTTTGGCATGGTTTTTTCCTGGACATTGCAATAACCGGAAAGTAAGTGCAAGAAGGCAACATAATATTTCTGAGTTTGTATATCAAGGTACAGCAATGATTACTCGGTAATACATTTATTAAATAATAATATTCCCCCAACTACAATCAGCAAAGCTGAAAAGTTTCTTTTTACTTGTACTGTCACATAGAATTCCTTCAAACTGAAATCTGAAAATTCTATGCAATGCTGCCTTCATCACTCCGAAAAATAATGAAAACAATCTAACCCTTAGTGCTGGTTAACTTTCTTCACAGTAGCTGGTGTGAGGCTATATTTTGGGTCTATGCTGAATATATAGATAATATAGAGATGTTTTCGTTACTGCTCAGCACTGCTTGCACAACATCAAGGCCTTGTCTGCCTCTCACACCACCTCACCAAGTAGTCCTCTGGGGGTGCGTGGTAAATTAAGAGGAGTCATAGCCAGGACGGCTGCCCCAAATGACCAAAGGGATATTCCAGATCGTATGACATCATACTCAGTATATAAGGAGGAAAGAGAAATTTGGGATATTCAGTGTTTTGGTGTTGGTCTGCTCCAGTAGCAGTTACATGTGATGGGGCCCCACTCTTTTGGACATGGCTGAACTTCCTACTGTCAGGAAAATTAATTCACAAACACCAGAGTTTTATGTCCAAAAAAGAGACAGAGGAGTCCTGTAACTTTATTCAAAGAAATGGAGAGGCCATGGGCATTTCCCATGGGGTGTCTCAAAATGTTGGAGGATGTAACCCCCTTTTTATCTTAAGTTCCCACACCTCCCTCTTTCTTTTCCCCATTGGCTGAGGTACTCGGAAGGTACGGACTTCCTGAACCCCCTGCTCTATGTCCCCCTCTAATATGCACCCCCCCTTTTGTCATATAAAAGAAAAACCTATTCATAACTCTATTAAGTCTTTGTTCTTTTTCTCTAGATTCAGGAATTTAACACGGCCTTGGCTGAGCAACAGTCCTTGTTGATTAGTAACATTTTCTAGAACTGAGAGTTTTCTTCTTTTGCTTCCCTATCCCTAAGTTCCTAGCCCTATCTACGAGCAGACTCACACGGTCTGCTTGTAAAGACACATTCATCTTAGTCCTTTCACTGTGGAAAGTAGTGAATGAATTCCACGTTTAACTTTGCCTCTATGCATGTTTTTCGCTCTATATATTAGCCTGTCTTTATCTCAACCCACAAGTTTTCTTATTTTCAGCCTTCTGATTCTCTCCTATACGGGGGAGAAGGAGGGTGGAGATTCGGAGAGGGGGAGGAGTGAGAGAGTATCTGCATAAGGTTTAAGTGCTGTCTGGGGTTAAACCATGACAAACCTCCAAAAAACAAAGAAGCTTATATTGATATGGAAGACAAGACATAGACACAGTTCTTTGTTTTAGTTTTTGTAATAGCTAGCTCCTTTAGGCATCTGTTAAGAGAATTACTAACTAGTTCTCTTACACAGTATTTAGCGCTTTATGTCTCTTCCATGGCTTTTCAACAGCTTAGCAGGTAAGTTATTTAACATGAAAAAGAAGCAATTTAGGGAGGACAATGAATCTTCACCTAGGTTATAATATCAACTGTTCTTGATTCAAAGGGAAGCTTTCTAAAATACCAATATAGCTAAGGATTGGGCCTCTGAATCTCAGTTTAGAAGCAGCTAAAGCTTTCTTTTTACAAAACATGCAATTTAAGTCGTCTACATTTTCAGATATTTCAGTAAGTTTAAAATAAAGCTTGATATAGGCTTGTTTTGAGGGAGGACTTTAATAGAACAAGTTTGTTTTAAAATATGCTTTCCACCCATTCTTTAAATCTAGTTCTTCTATTTATTTATTGGATATTTCAGGGCATGCACAGTATGACTTAAGTCACTGGTTACTTAGATGCTGAATTATAAAAAAATCTCATATCTAAGCCCAGGGATGTTCTAGAAATAAAGACTTTAAAAAAGAGAAAAAACAAACAACAACAATAACAACAACACAAAAAACCAAGCAAAACCAAGACGACATTCATCTGACACCACAGGCTTGAAACTCTCGACAGTAACACAGTGAGGTTTCCTAGCCAAGGTCTTTGCCATTTACACTGCATTGTGTGAAACATAATTTAGTGTTTGTACATTATTATAAGTCCTGTTGCCTTTTTTTTCTTCCTTAAATTACGTATAATAATCATGAACATAGCTAACAAAGCAAAAATGACAGGCTTGAGTATGGTATTTTATATAATGTGCGGTTTCATTTGGATGAGGGTGGCAGTGACAACAAATTAACTAAATATTGGCCAACAGCAGTCTTTCAGTTGGGTATAAATTGGCACTGCTGTCACGCCCATCTGTCCAGTCAGGCTGTGGGAACATTGATTATGTCCTGCTACAACCTTTTTTTAAAAACGTCAAATGCAGTCCTTTATTAGACTCAGAAAGCAGCATTTTTGAATTCTATTTCAAAAAGAGAGAAAAGTGCTTCATACATATACTGCAATATAAAGTAAATATTTTTACCAATTAAGAACAACTGTCCTTGGGTAGTTAATTATCACTACAAGTCTGCCAGTAAAGCTGTGCTTCTCTGTGTACAAATGCTACTAGTAGATTATCTATGGTCTTAACAGCCCCTTTTTTGCTAACTTAGGGAGGGGTGATCTTTCAAGTATAATTCCAAACGCTACTTTTTTTTTTCAAATTCAAAATCATGCTGGTAGGTACAGTTGGAAGATACTTTTATCACAAAGGCAGGCAGAACAAAATCATGGATATTCTTCTTCAGTAACCCAAGAGAATGGTAGAGAGGTTGCAGCAGCTGCACATTTAACCAGAATTTTCTGGAATTAAGGAAGGATGGTCTTTGTCAATGGGGTAGCATCCAGAAAATACTCTGTCTGCCTATTTTATTTCCACCTCTGAGTAGGTGAGTTGATCCTCATCACTCAGGTTCTTCAAAAGTTTTTACATGAAGTAGAGGATAATACAGGCATACATGTACAGAAAAATAGAGCATCTCAACACTGTCTTCTCTGAAGTGTTAGAACATCATTTAACATTTGATTTTCTGTTAAAAAGAATTAACATAATCCACTGTAAGATTTGTATTTATGAGAATGTTTAATAAAGTTGAAAGGATACCTGCAGTGGAAATTACTACTTGAAGCACAAGTAATACTTACATATATATATATATGTATATCAAGTCTGGCAATTTAAGCTCTTTCTTAAAAATTCTTCAATCTTTTACAGCTCTTTCTCGTCCATATTTAAGAAACTTTGGTAGAAGCTATAGTTTTGTTATGGATTTAACAATAATGATACTAATAATATGGTGTTCTACGGTCCTTGAATCTCATTATTAACTTGCCACACTTCTTTCACAGGAAGTTTGTTGAGTTCCTTATTATCTACAGAATTTTCCCACTATCAGCAAACACTCCCATTTCAAAATTAATATTAAAAAAGAAAATTGATACATATATGCATAAAGTTATTTCTCATGCATTTTAATAACAAAAAATTATAATAAAAATATCAAAGTAGCCATACTAATACAAACTCTAGGCTCGTCCTGCATCTTAATCCTTCTGGCAGTCTAGGTGATTTTGATTGCAGCAGATCTCTTCATACTAGTGCCACATTTAGCCTAGATGTATGTCATAGTCAAAAGCACCAGAAAAGCAAACCTGTGAGTTGCCAAGATTTTTAAAAAGACACGTTGAATACAAGATATTGAATTCACACTGCATCAGTGCATGCAACCCATTCAGCAAAGTAAAAGCATGTAGCTGTGCCAGACCAACCCTGGCTATGACGTTCTTTTTCAGAGGAGTATGTTAAAACATAGGAACCACAAGGAAAAATGTGTTCCAAACTTCCAGCTAATTACAGTTTTGCCATGTTTCTCCATGCTGGTTTTTTCCTTTAATCTTCTCCTTTCTTTTTTTTTTTTTTTCATTCCTATTTGTGGGATATCTGCTTTCAAGTGAGAATACAAGAGAATGTTTTTATTGGTTCGCTAATTAGTAGTGAGTGGGTGAGATAGGTCAGAAATTCTTGTAGTATTTTCTCCCACTTATATTTTTTCTTCCTCATCTTTCTTTCACTGAGTAGTGTTTTTATTTTTGCTTTTCATCATCGAAAGTGAAAAAAATTTAAAGAAAGTTAGACTTTATAATCTACTTTTCCAAAGAGAGATTTTGCACACCCACTGCTCTACAATATAAATGAGAAATTATTTTCGTGAATTTTCACTGCAGCCACTGAAATCGTTCTTGCAACATGAAAGTATGTTCCTTTATTTTGGTTTTCAATCAGTTGTTTGTAGTTAGTAGTTAGTCCCTTTGCAGGTGGTCATACTTTAAATCTTTTTGTCTTTCCGTCATGCCAGATCTGTCTCCATTTCATCCATTGTCCTCAAAGTACTGACACTTTGCTTTCTGCAGTATTTCACAGACAAGAAAAGAGAGCATTATAGGAAACTGTGGTTCCTGGGAGGCAGATGGAATAAAGGAGAAAAGCTTACAAAATACATAGATCAAGCTCTGTGCAAAGGAAGGTCCCTATTTCTAACATGATTTTACTTTTCTGTAAAACAAATTGGTTAATTAGGACTATCCTCTCTCAAAACTATGCTCTATCACCACAGGACTTTTTCTTAACGGAGCTCCTGGACACCTGTATCAGATTTGTTCAGTTGTAGTTTTCCTCTTTAATTGAAACTAGACTAAAATGAAGTAAAAAGCATGTTGGAGTTGCTGCTTCCTTTCTACTGTCTATTTCTGTGTGATAGTTATAAAAATGTTCAGAATTACTTTCTTCTCCCTAATCTTTATTCTCACACAATGTCACTAATGTGTCAATACTCAGAGCCATCTGCGTTGTTCAACCAGCAGAAAGAATCTCTGATCCTCATGAACTTAAGTGTGGGGAAGCAGCTCTCCTTTGACAATACAAATCCAGTCCCATTGATTGTTTTGGTCTTTTGATTAAGTATTTTTTTTTCCCTGGAGTAGGTGAAGAAAAGAAAAATCATGACTAGGCAGTCACAGCTCCAACATCAAACAAAACTTCTCAGTTTTCAACAGGGTAATGAATGTCACATTGGTAGGGACTTGCAAAACCAGGAGAACAACATAAGGCAGCACTCAGTCCTAGATATTCACTTAAATCACTGCCATCATAGCAATAACTGATGATCAATTTTGTTTCTAGAACCCTGAAATTTTAAAGTCTTACAGGAGATCAGTAAAAGTTGCATGGGGCAGACTTTGTTACTGTCAACAGTATTTCATGCAGTGCTAATTTGGTGTAGGAGAACTCGCCTGTTGTTTTCAGAATGCCAAAAACACACTGAGAGTTTTGAACAGGATAACAGCAAAAAAAATAACGTTCATAAATACATACTGCACTATTTTAATTAAACCTAGTTAGAGTACTAAATAGCTAGAATCAAATTAATTACCCAACTTTACTGAGGAAAGGAGAAATTATTGTAATTTCAATACATCATCTGAACCAGATGATGATTTCTGAATAAAACTTCACAGCACCAAACATATATAACCATTTAATCCCAACTACACCCTGAGACAATTTCAAACTCTCTGAATATCTGTACTGTGACTGATATTTTATCAAAGCTTATGTCTTGGTTTCTTCCAGTACTTCTCTTTATTTTTCAATAAAAATATCTTGATTTTTGACATCATGGTCATTGTGTATTGCAGTCCAAAGAAAGGTTCCTCTTGGATTTTAGCACTATCATCCAACAATTCAGTATGTGAACTATGAAAGCCTACAGTTTCTATTTCTGATCTTTCATTCCTTATATGCTTTGTCAGTAACATCTAAAACTTCCTCCATGTTTATTCTTGAGTTCTTGTTTTTGCTTTTCCTACCAGGAAAATGCATCCTGTTTTCACTTTGAAAAAACTGTCACAGTTCAAAGGTTCCTGCTGGTTTTAGAGAACACCAGAAGAGTTAGAGACATGCCTGACAGTACTGCTCATTTGTCCATAGGACACCATAGGTTTTTCTTGTAGATATGTTTGTGTTAATTGTTAACAAGCACTACCTTTTCTAAAAACCTTATTTTCTAGTTAACCTTTTCATTTAGGTCTTCCTTGCCACCGTTTTACCTGTGATTACTTTGCTTCATTTCTCATTCACATTACTGTTGCACTGTGCACTTGATTATAGTTCGTCAACTCAATAGTTCATCTACAGCTATGGTCTTTTAACGGTCACATTCCTGCTAGTGTGTTCATGCTTCAAATCTTCCTGATTTCTATTGTTTCTTCTAAATCATTTTAACTTCTTAGTTGTAGCTTGAACCATAATCAGCTGAAAACATTTGCAGACATCTGGGAAAGGTTCATTTCAATAACATACAGTATTTGCTATTGTACGTAAAGTATTTCTACTTCCCTGAAGCCGCCTTTTCATATACTTTGTTCCTGGAAATTACAATAGGTATCCATTAATATTCAATTATGTCTGTTTTGCTCTTGCCTGGACTCTGCCTTCCCCTTATTTACCATGACAATTAGTCTTTCCACACACACGTACAGTGAATTTCAGTAACATCAATTTTGGAAGAAAAAGTACCTGTGATTTTCTTATTTAAGTCCGACTTGTCCTTACAGCAATTCACTTTTTGCCTTTGGTCTTAGTTTTCAAGTCAAAGAAAGAGGAATAGCTATTCCTCCTTGATATTTGTCATGGAACATTGAGGGCTGGCTCCTCTGCACCATCAGGGACATCCAGATCCAGAGGGATGGGGGTGGGCTTGATGGCCTGGCCAGGAGTGCTGTCCTAAGATCTACCTGGAAATCTGTGTGGCACATAGCTCACAAAATATTGTCCTTTCTTCAAAGGCAGATAGTGAGTCCTCATAAACTCAGTGAAGAACTAAGGATTAGCCATAACCAAAACATTATCTGAACACAGGACTCACATCCATCTAATCACCTCTGCTTGAACAACCAGCTGCAGGCAGCCTCCTGGTGATGCAACTCACAGGAGACACACCTGGGCACAACAGACTCTGGAATTTCAACACATGGAGTTCACATACACAGGCAAGCTATAGAAGTGTCAAGCACACAATAGCCATACACTGATGTTTTGCACAACTTTACAACACACTTCATTCAACTACTTATTTAGAGCTTTTTTTTTCATGTAAGGTTAAGGTTTCCAAAAGCAACTAATACTGTAGCCATGTCTGGGGCATTTCTTGTCCTATGCCACTTAACTGTCTTGGAAATCCAATCCTAAGAACTTCATGGCTTCTCTCAAGGCTTACAAATCTTAATTATCTCTCTTTATTTTTTTTTTTTGTTTTATTTTCTATTTTGAATAGGTTGAAAAGTTCAGCTAATGTTATACATCAAAAAACACACAAAGAACAATTTTCCTGGTGGAAACATTTAGACAGGGAGCATACCAAAAAGGTAAATTTACACCAGAGACCAGAAAAGAAGCAAGCTTGTGGAAACAAGCCTACATATATTTCATATATGTACATTACAACACATCTGTAGCTGGTATAAATTTCTGTCTCTCGAAGAACTTCAGCTTTGATGGGCTAATTTACATCAGTAGAGAAGCTGGCCCATCTGACACCTGCTTCCCGTCCTCTCATCATACATAAATATGGAAATGCTACTACACTTTCTACTGAAGTTTCACCATTGTTCTGACTGGAATTTTGAGCCCTTTGCTTGCTCAGCAATGTTTTGTCTATCTCCTGTTTTCCAGATCCAGGGTAGGGTGTTAGGGGTGCTTTTTGTAGCGCTGAAGCAAAGTTATTGAAATTCATGGAACAGTTTTCATTCGGCAAACAAATTTTACTTCCTTATGTACAGAATATATACAATGCATATTCTTGGATTTTTTCTTAATCTTTTAAAATGGCGTATTTTAATTAACAGGTAATTAATATTCAGTAGTCATTCAGTAACTCAAAAACTTAGGCTCCTTTTTAAGGCATACCTAATTAGAAACAATAATGTTATAATCTAAAGCATTCTATAATCTAAATTACCCCCAACAGAGCTCATTACCTTAGAAATACAAGTGTCTTGCTAGAAAAGATACTCCATCCCAAGAGTCCTTTTAATGGTGCTCAAAGCTTTTACCTAACTTTGCCAGGCCCTCAAACACAGAATATTAAGAAGCACATTGCAACTATTACGTACTAAAAGCTACCTTTTATAGGGAATGTTTCTTCTACAGTATCATTGATTAATTTTCAAATGTAGTTAGAACATTTTTAAATTGGCCCCCAGTGCAATGGGACACATTTCGGGGAGGCAATGTGCATGCATCTCACAAATCCATTCAAGCTAGAGTCTTTGTGACTTTCTTATCAAATAATAAAGGCCAACAAACATGAAAGTACATGCTAGGATGTATTCATGCAAACACTAGACATAGGTTGGCATATGTAGCTATGATAGCTAGTTTTCCTCGTATATCATGCATTTTTTTCTCAGCATATTGTAGCTCTCTGAGTAACAACAAACCCTATTCCCAAAATACACACTATCTGCACGTGATCATCTGCACATACCCTTTATATTTGTTTTCCTTGTTCATAGTTGTACTGCTTTTACTTATTTTTCATACATATCCTGTCTAGGGCTGTACGTGCAAGTTCCTTTCTAAAAGATATTAAAGGAGAAAAAAGTACTGAAAAATCTTTTCTGCTGACCTAGAAAAGCATTTAATTTCTTTTCCACAGAGTACAGTCTCACTCCAGTTGCAGCTTTATGTGAAGAGGCAGCAGTGGGAGGAGAGATGTGTTCTTGAAACATCTGCACAACCTTGATGCTCGTGTTTCAGATAGTACTTAACAGATCTTTATTACATGTTTTTTCAGAAGTAGATACCTGTCTTACAACAGAAGACTTCAGACTTGTCAGACTTAAAACAGCTCCCCTGAAAATTTCAGCTAGAACCAGCATTTTCCTCAAGGCATTGTCTGAAGTCTTTGGACTAGTTATGTGTGCTTTTGCTTTGATTTGTTAGTTAGACATCCCAAATGAGATGTATGAACAAAAAATCACTTATTTCCAAGGAACACTTTGATGAAATTATCCACAAAATTACATGAAAGATTAATCATTTTAGATATATATTACTCATTTGATTGAGGAAGGAAAGAGGACAATGGAAGCTGGTAGGTTTATAGGGTTTTGCTGATTTTCTTATTTATTTATCTCTTTTCCTGAGAAACTCTAAAATAAAGTATGGTGTCTGCCTATATATCTGCCCATGGATGATTTTAGTGGCTTGAATGTAATAGAGATAATACTATATGACAAGCTGAAAACCTTCCTTTCCCTTGAGAAGAGGGCAAATGCTTTCAGCCCTCAGCTTTTAATACGTTTTAACACATCTTCTCACAACATACTCATATCTTATAATTAATTAATTTTAAGATTTTTACTTATGTAGCTTTTTATATTAATAATTTAAAATGCAGGAGCAGATAAATTTATTGCAAGCAATTTTCTCATATCTTCAGATGGGCTGTTGTCCTTTCCACAAGTGTTAAAATGCCGCCTGTTGTGAAAGGTGATCCAGATGAGAGTGGCAAATCAGTATGGCAATATATGATTTTTGTGCAGTGGTATCATCATCATAACATACTTCTGCATTAATCTTTCCTAACAGTGCTGCTTTGACAATATCACAGGGCACTGCACTATTGTGTACACAAGATCAGAGCTCACTCCATTTCTTAATAATTCAAAATCAAAAAGTGATTAGTTTCAAGGTCACTATTTTGAACCAATGCTATCAGCCCATGGTGAAGCAACATCCTGCCAAAGTTAAACAGATTAAAAGAACTTTCCAGAACACCAAGTTGAACCTCTCTAACCTCCTACGTTTTCATAAAGCAAAGATATTCCCACTTTAAAGTGGAACTGTGTTTTGCCTTTCATGTTTCTATATGAAAATTGTCCCAGAATAGGATGGGTCATGATTACAAGAACTGTTAATTTCCATTATTAACATTTATTCATTACAAATTTCATTTAAGATAAAATTTTCACATTCCAGCATTTATCTCTGTGTGTTTATAATTAGAAATAAAGTTTTTTCTAAGCTTCTGGTGTGTTAGCATGACTAATTACAAAAAACTCCACACATTTAAAAGTTTTGCCTTTAAATCTTTTCCATTTTCCTAATTGGCCTAACATTCTTTATGTATGTTTTTAACAAGCATTTCTTATTTTTTGGAGTAAGCATATATTGTTGCACAGAACACGATTTATAGAATAAGATTTCTCTTGCTACTTTTATTGACTTAATGCTTCATATTTACTGGTTGCACTAATGTTTCATCTTTACTAGAAAGGCATCAGCTAGATCTTCCTCCTCCATAACATATTTAACAAGATGTTACAAAGTTTTATATTTCCTAATCTTACATTTATATTCCATTTCTAGTTCTAATATTTCCACAAATGCACATGCAGGAACTTAAAAAATGGTTCTATGTTTTAAAACAAGTGAAAATTTCCAAAGTATTCATTTTTTTGTATACAGCTGTAATACAAAATTATTCATCTGTCAGTTTAAAAGAAAAAATTATGGGAAAAAAAAGATTAAAAATAAATATAATAAAAATTTTTGCTATAATAGAAACGAAATCCCATGATGTAAGCACATCATATAGAAGAGAACTATTTGCTAAAATTACTACTTATATAGGTTTAGCATTAGGATATCAAAGTCAATACAAGTGTGAAGTCATCATAAAAATTTTACTTTTATCCCTTTGGGCTTTATACACTATTTAAACCATGCAGCAAATATAGATTTCTCATCTACTGTTAAATCTAGGAAACGTAGGAAGAATAAGAAGACTTTCTCTTTACGTGTGATAGCCCATGT
Organism: Eulacestoma nigropectus; assembly: GCA_013397775.1. NCBI lineage: Eukaryota > Metazoa > Chordata > Aves > Passeriformes > Eulacestoma > Eulacestoma nigropectus. The sequence continues at coordinate 255,774 of VZTE01006233.1, forward strand.
AACTTTCAACGTATCTGAAACTTCTCATAAAGGGATACCTTGGAAAGGAGTAATAAGAAATTCATTTCAGGAGCAGAAAGAATTAAAGCATTAGGATTCGGTAGTACAAACTGTATTTTTAAATTCACGTAAAATAGTTAAATATGTATGGTACATATTAACCATCTTTAATATTTATTAAGGTGAAAATTATCATAGTTTGCTAGATTAGGCAAAGTTAGTAACATCCCATACTTGAATAAAGTACACAGTCAACTAAAACCTTCAGAAGTCTGACCTCACCTACACTACTGAATATATAGAGTGTGTGTTTTGCTATCATCTTTCCCACTCTTGTAGTGACCCATCAGTGTGATATGGAGTGTAACTTTCTTCAGTCTTCAGTGTAGTTTGAAAGAGAAAAAAGTTCTTCAAAATTTGGTTCTATATTAAAAAGTATCATTATTTATAGTGACTCTGAATTGCTTTTCAGGACTCTGTTGATCCTGAGAGATGCATTAGATCAGAGCAAAAGGATTTATTGAAGAACTCAATCAGAGCAATAGATAAAGCAGGTCATTGGGGCAGTTCCATGAAAGGAGTAAAAATTTTAAAAAAGGAAAAAACCACAAGATAACAAAGGAATTAGTTGCAGAAGCAATGCTGGAGAGCATTTTAAACACATACCACTTGCTGCCTCTCATTTTACTTGCATCCTAATAATTTACAGCTGATGTTTCTCCAAGGGATAAACAACCTTTGAGAACTAACATAAATTTCTACTGACTTCTGCCAGATTACAAGGAAAATGGCATACCAATACAATAACTTACAGCTTTACAATAAAAGCTGAGGATTAGCATGTCTAATGCACATAGAATTTTTCCAAAGTGGTTTAAGAAACCAGTATGTTTACTAAATATCTTTGTAGAAGTCAGTTTTGAAAACTCAGAGATTGTAGCACCTCAAAATTTTTCTTTTTCTTCCTTTTTCTGCAGTCACTTTTGCAAACATACAGAAGGCTCCAACCCATTATCTGAAGAGTAGGAAGGCTCAAAGAATTGTGAAAATTCCAGCTGTGTTTAACTGTGCTTCAACATATTTCTCGGTTTCTTTATTATTCAGAATAACAAATTAACAAATTCTCATCTTCAGGAATGCAAAGAATTAGTTGTTCTTTGTGGGTGCTCCATTCAGCAGTAGATTCAGAGGCCGGAGTTTCCACCACCATAAGTACTGAAATATTTTCTTGGTGACCAAGACATTCAAAATACTTGCTTTAAGTTTACCTTGTACTTGGAAAGTACTTTCCCTTGTAGCCAGCTGCCAAGATGCAGTGTGTAACATTATACATTAAGTTTGTTTGGAGAAGATGCTGGTTCCTTCACAACTTAAGTCTTGAATTACTGTTTCATTTTGGTTTGGTTTTTTTCAACTGGCTTTTGCACGGTACTTTTTAGCACAGTAAAAAGAGAAGGAAAATAGAAGAGGAAAAAAGCACAGATTCTTACTCTTGTCTTCCCTCATAGCCCATTGACCTACAAGGTAGTGCTCAAAGTGAACCACATAAATATGAAAAACGGTCTTTTCTCGTTGTTTTATTAAAGGAGTCTTCAGTACTACTAACTAAAGTCATTTAAAGACAGTATGAAACCTTGCCTTGAGGATTCAGTTTATTCCTTTCTTTTGCAGAACAAATGAGAAATCACTTAATTGACCTCAAACATGTTTTATTTCCAAAAATCCTCTGTTCACTGTTGAAGATTCATGGTGCACTTACTCACATTTCCTTAGGAAAGACTAGCAGTTTTAAGGAAAAGAAGAAAAATTTCCAAATATGCAAAAGTTTAATAGCAGGCTAACAAAGTTAAAACCCATCACTCTTCCTCCTAATATCCCTGAGTTGCTCTTTGGCAGTGCTGTGCCCGCAATCTACAACATCAGTTAATAGCATATTATTTTTATTGTTTCTGAGGCACTTCTGATCAATAGAAAGAAAGCAATTTACATATGGGTTGTCTGTTGCTCAACCATGCAACAAATGAATCATATAATATATTCTTTTATTTTATTTTTTTTTTACAAATGAAAAAATGTACAACCAAAACAAAGGATATCAAATATAAAAAGACTTCAGCAGTACGATCTCACGTTATATTGTCTTAGCTGCTTTACTAAAAATAAACAACAAAAGAACCCTCCATCCAGCTATTTTGCATGTTAGCAAGGACTTTAAAAAAAAAAAGAAAAGATAGATGGGAAACAAAAGTTAAAATTAGAAAAATGAAAAACTACCCATTCATAGACACTTCAGGGATCAAAAATTCCTGCTTTGTTGCCTCTGTGTAATTCTTGTTTGTTCACAGCTACTGTAACTTTTCATAAATGAGCTCTGCTCTCTCACTCACACTTGCTTTCATCCCTTCTGAAGACACGCCTTTCCCACCCCCCAAAAAATTGATCTTTCTCAATGTTAATGCCTTTTCTGCTTGTTAAAAATTATTTTAATTGCTCCTTTCCTTGTGGACACCTTGTTCATTTGAATTGCCTGTGATAGTTTTTTCTACATATGCCAAATATTGTAAAATACGAGTTTCTGTAGAGCCTGATACATTGGCAGATCTGTCATTAAAATATAAGACACTAATAACCACAAATGCATCACAAAGAAACAAAAAGTTTGCAGTTGCACATGTAAGCACGTATGTGTATTTGCGTAACTAAATGTAAGTACATAAAAAGTATCAAAGTATGTAACATTTGTTAATTCCAGTTTTCTTCCCTGTCATCATTATCCACCATATCCTGCCAATGTTTTATTTTAAAAATTATCAAGGTATTGTGGTTGTATTTTCCCTCCATAAGAAAATAATGTTTGAATCCTCTCCCAGCTTTCTAAATATTCTCTGAGGAGCTTAAAAATCAAAATAACTCGGAGAGTTTTTACTCAGCCTTATACAGAAAATATAAGTGAACCCATGAAGGGGGCACAGGCTTTCTTTTCACTGATTTTGACAGGAAAAGAAGCACCTCTTTGCTGAGTCTACGGCCTTTCTGTTTGAAGACTGTCTATCACTACAGAAGTCAGTTATGAGACTGCCAGGATAAAAGAAAGCTGTAAGGGTCAGTCAGGAACAACTCCGAAAGTTATATTGAAGTAAAACCTTGTGACAGATAAGTAGAAGAATGCTTTAGCACTTTAAGTGCTAAATAATAATCTAGCCATTGGCATTGCCTCAGTAAATGGAAAGAGGAATCATCCTTCAGGAGGGACACTGAGGTGTCGGAGTGGGTCCAGAGAAGGGCAACGAAGCTGGTGAAGGGTCTGGAGCACAACCGATGAGGACCAGCCAAGAGAGCTGGGGTTGTTTAGCCTGGAGAAAAGGAGGCTCAGGGGTGACCGTATCACTCCCCACAACTGCCTGAAAGGAGGCTGCAGCCAGGTGGGGGTTGGTCTGTTCTCCCAGGCAACCAGTGACAGGACAAGAGAACATAGCCTCTGGCTGTGCCAGGGGAGGTTTAACTAGAACATTAGGAAGAATATTTTCACAGAAAGGGTGTCTAGACATTGGAATGGGCTGCCACGGAGGTGGAAGGGTCACCATTCCTGAAAGTGTTTAAGGAAAGACTGGATGTGGCACTTAGTGCTGTTACGATCCGGTTTTAAACCCAGAAGAGCAAAGAAAACTAAGTTTCTGTGCATAAACCAGAAAGAACTTAGAAGGTTCAAAATATTCCGAAAAATGAGATTAAAACCAAACAAGGTTAGATGTTGGTGCCAAAAAAATGGTGTATTTTATTTAATAGTAAAGGAGACAAAGAGAAGGAAAAAGTAGAGAAAAGTTAGAAAAATCCAAGGTTACTTCAAAGGAAAAAGCATAGGATAGGTCACCACCACACTGTGCTACCTGTAGTGCTGCCAAGATGAGGTGGGGGCAGTGGAGCAGTTTTTGCCCTTTTTTTTCCTGTTGTTTGAAGCGTCTTATCTGCCTTCTCCAATCTCTGGAGCAGTTTGGCTGGAATGCGGCGGCCCGTTCTCCGAGATGCAGGAGCGGTGCCCGGTCGCTGCAGCCAAAACTTGGCCCACTCGCGGTGCTCTCGCACGGGACGCAGGAGCAGGGTAGGGGTTCCACAGCTCACTCGTGACTCCGGTCCAGGAGTGCAGGATCAGGGGAGTTCTCCTCAGGCGGGCAGCGTCGGCTCCAGGAGGCCTCAGGGTTCTCGCGGCAGGCCATGGTGGTGTTGGGAGAGGGAAAGGCAAAGGTCAGGGACTCTGCCCCTCGCTTTTTCCTCCGCGGCTTGCACCAGTTTCACCTTCCTTTTTATGGGCCTCAAGGTGAGCTACCCACGGTCCATGACGAGGCATTTTTGAAGCTTTTCAGGTGTTGAGCAGTCATAATGACGAAGCACTTTTTTGAGCCTTTCTCTTATTATTAGGCTCTTACAAGTGCCATGGTCTAGTTGACAAGATGGTGTTTGGTCATTGGTTGGACTCTTCCAACATAATTGATTCTGTATTTCTCAAAAAGGTGATTTTTTTTTTCCTTTCTTACCCTCTCTTTTATTTCTTTTCTTTTTCTTGACATAAAAAGCTTTATTTAAATTACTCACTGCATGGAGCAGATACTTTTTCCCATGAAGGTTGAGGAATTCAGGTTCTAATGAGAGAGCTGTTGTGTTTCGTCCTTAACTACAGCCATGTTTTCCTTTGTGACAATTGGTTGTAGAGGGAATGGAAGTCACCATCTTGTATAAAAGAAATGTTTAAACCTAACTTTTTAAATTGTCACTAGAGTCTCATAAAATATGAATTTTCTAATTATTCAGATATTAATTATTTATTTTAAAATCACTTATTATGTTCTGGTTTCATATGTATGTAATTTATCTTTGAGTGGTCATAAAATGTTTATAGATTATTTTCTACCTATTAGGACCTGATAAAATTCCTGTCCATCTTAAATGAGATGGTTTCTCTACCAAGTGTGCATACAAATCTTTCCATGAGATAAGTTTTCTGTTCTAAGAATTTTTATCAGATAGGGGGAAAATAATTTTTTTATAGTTTCATGCACAGCTTGGAGAAATTAAGACAGTAATTAGGAAGAAAAATGAATCATTGCCACATGAAAAAGAATAGTCATTTTATATGATGAATTTTGATTTGATTATCCAAGAAAATTAATGAACTCACATCATGGAAATAATCGGTGTTAACAGACTCTCATTTTTCATTATCAATGGGGGAAAAAAATTTCTATCAGTATATCAAAAGGACTTCATTTTAGCATTGCTTATTTTAAGTATAAAAGAACCTCTCAGTTTTGAGGGTTTTCTCTGAGTTTCTGTAAGACATTGCAGATTTTGAAGTATTGTACAAAAAAGGAAATACTCTGGTAGCTGATAAGACATGAGAACCCAAATAACAAAACAGAAATTGAAAGTACACCTCAAAGAAAAATGCATAATGCATCATCAGAGAATGGTTTCATAGAGGAATGGCAATTTTTTACATAAACAGTACTAAGTGAACTAGGCAGATAATGACATCCCTCCTTCCAATACTTTAGCAAAATTTTATAGTTCAAAGTAGAAAACACGGAAAAATCAACAATGATTGAACCAAAGACTTCCGTTCACTCTACTAACTTTTGGTACTACATTTTTATTTTCTATAAATACTTCTATATCTCTCTCACATATATATATATCTGTCCTGGTTTCATCTCGGGTAGAGTTAATTTCTGCTCAGCAGCTGTTACACTGTTGTGTTTTGTATTCAGAACGGGAATAGTGTTGATAACACACTGATGTTTTGGGTTTTGCCAAGTTTTGTTTTGCCTGAGTCAAGGACTTCTTTCTTGTCTCATGCTCTGCCAGTGAGGAGGACAAAAAGAAACTAGGAGGGAGCACAGCTGGGACAGGTGACCCAAACTGACCAAAGAGATGTTCCACAGCACAGAACATCATGCCCAGTATATAAACTAAGGGATTTACTGGGAAGAGGGACTGATCTGTGTTCACAGGGGGTGAGTCTGGCATCAGTCAGCATGTAGTGAGCAACTGCATTGAGCATCACTTGGTCTTCCTTTTTCATTATTGTTGTTATTATCATTTGCCGTTATTACTATATTTTAGTTTATTTTCAATTATTAAACTCTTCTTATCTCAACAGACTAGTTTTACTTTGAATTTCTTCCCCTTTCCACCAGAGTGAGGAGGAGAGAGTGGCACTTGAGTGAGCAGCCGTGTGGTGTTTAATTTCCAGTTGGGCGCAAACCATGATGATATCACATATATGTAGGTGTGTGGGTACGTATATCTATATATATCTATATAGACATACATTTATATTTATGGAGAAAGACAGCAAATTGTGCATTTGGTTTTGTTCGAGTTTGCTGAATGACACTTTAGCTTTAAATTACTGGACTGGAAAAATTTTGTTCAGCTTTCAGCATTTAAACTGCCATTCTTGGTGATGTGCTGTCACTGTAAAAAGAGAACCTGTAAATTCTATTAAACAATGATTCTGCATCATATCTTTTAGCTGTGACGAAATACGATTTTCAAAATGCCATAACCTGTAGCAGATTCATGAATTCTTTTTTTATCAATACAGTAAACTGTTGAGGGATAATAAATATGACCTTAAGTATTCACTGGAATTTAAAAACAAATCTCTTTTGGCTGCAGTTGTATTTTATCTGAATTTCTCTTCTACAGTTGTGAAAGTGATTCCGGTTTCCTACTTGATTATTTACAATAAATAGGTAATAATAAGATACGGATACTACCCAGATATACTGCAAGTCAAACACACACACTTCTTGATAAGTGTTTTTAAAGACAAGGTTCTGAATATACAACAATACACATGCAGTTTAGTAAAGCAGGCAAGGTTTTCTTTGAAACTTTGCAGTTCAGACCACATGCATCCTTTGTGGGTTTGTCATCTGGCACAATGAGAAAAAAATTAGCCTTCCCTATCACTTATTCCAGCAAAAGCTGTCATTCAGCAGTGAAGCTGGCTGACAGACAAAGAACCTCCCACGAAGAAATAACCCCAAAACACTTTCAGCCTTTTTCTATCCCCTCTAATCTTCTCTTTGAAGTATATCTTTTCCTGAAAAGATTCATAGGCATAAAGAATAATTATTTTTTCTAACCTTTACTTGATTTTTAGATCATTCCTGAAAAAACATATAAATGACCTCCAACGGTCTTAACAGAAGTTCCAGACAATTCCAGATTCTAACCACAGAGATTATACTAATTCTGCACATATAAATTTGAACTTCATGAAAAACATTCTGTATTGATATACTGGATGTTCCCAGCCTATAAATGAAAAATCTTTTACGTGTGCAACTAAAAAAGTTTATGAGCAAAGGCCATATTTGGAGTGGAAGATATTTGAGGACTGTGAAGACTGTGGCTTGTGTTCCAGACGAACACACTTACCATTACAGACACTACTTTAGAGGGTTTATGAATCAAAAAACGGAAAAAAATCTCATGTCATTAGTTCATGGAGTGCCATCATTGCAGAATACTGGGCTTGTCCAACAAAGGCAAAATAAATATAATTAAATCATTAGCATGAGCAAGAAAAATTATAAATATATTTCTAGAGATAGTAGCAGATTAAACATAACCTTAAAAAATGCTCAATGCATCACATGGATCCATTTTTTCATACAGTAAATTATCAAAGAGTATTCTAAAATGTTCAGTACACTTAGAATTATTTGATTTACTATCTGTCCTGTATTTTCTTAGCAAAACTGATAAAAATTCTTCCCTGCTTTTTCCAATTTTTTTGAATTTTAGAGAGATAAAACAACTCTTTCCTCATAGGATAGGACTGTCTAAGGGCATGACACTGGGCACAACTCATATGCCTACACTACAGCTGAAAGTCATTATTTGCCTCAGTTGCATGCATCGTCACTTCTATGAGGTGATAGCTCAAAGCCTTCAAAACAGTGAGATTTTTACTCAACATTGCCTGCATCTGTATATTCACAGCTTCACAGTAAATCTCCAAGGACAAAAGCTTCTAGCAGTTAAACCTTCTTAGGCTTCTCTTGAAGAATATATCCGTAACTGGAGCACATGCTTTTCAAGTGCCATTTCGTAATATGCCTGTACAAAATATAGGTTATATTCTGGCTTTTCTGCCCTTTACACTGGTGCTCCATTATGTTGAGACTTATTGTACTGTATTGTATTATAAATGGGAACAAACTGTAACTTTCATGCATTGAACCTATGCTTCACTGTAAAACATTAATACTAATATCCACTACATTGTAGGTGAGCATTAGATGTTGGTAAGACAGTCATAAACAGCAAAAATGGAGAATACACAATTCCCTTATACTGTAATTTTTTAGTAACTTTAATTCAGGGAAGCAGGTACAATAATGTTTCCTACAAGTTTTTTTTCTTCTGCCATAAACATGGGTTTTCCTTTTTACTTGAATCATTGTATATGTGGTATGCACGTTGATAACACTGTCTTTATTGTGGTCCTTTATAGCAGGTCACTTTGAATATCTTTTAGATTTTTCAGTCTCTTCAAACACAATTTATCTGACAGGTGGTTTCTGGTGTCACTGTCATTCCATAAGGAAGGATGTGAAAATTACTTGCAGTAAATATAAATAACTTCTGTTTAAGAACATGTAACAGCTTTTATTTCACATGGACATTTTATCACATTCAGTTCATGAGCTACTGTACACTATGTCAAAACACTGCTAATTAATAAAAAACAAGTCTTGAAATATATTAATTTTTTACTTGGCAAATTCTCAATAGTCCTTTAAGTGTTGAATGAAAAGGCCTAAATTAGACAGTCAAATCAAGTCTGTCTCTTTTCAGCTGTTTGTTGTTTGGTTTTTTTTTGGTGGGTGGGAGGTTGTTATGTTTTTGTCTTCAGTGCTCTCAAGCGGATAGTCTTTTATTAGAATTCAGGGGGACATCTACTGTTTCAAGGCTGGCTTTCAGTAAAATCCACCACATCCACCTTTATAGAATCATGTTCTTTCCAAATATTTTGTTTAAAGAGCATATTCTCACATGTAATTTTTTGTTTGTAGTTCACTCAGCCTGCAATGACAACCTGTGCATCATAATTAACAAATTTAGAATTCTTTCTTCTTCTCCTGCAAAACAGCTTCTTTATTTTACTAAAATTCAGTTACCAAAACTCTTTTGATTATTATGCCTTCAGAAAACTAAATATTGTTTCTCTGTGTCCCTGTTTGTCGATGTACTCATGGTCTGATTCTGGTCTCTTACGTAGAGACAAAGCTTGTGAGGCTTTTTTTGATGTGCCCAGTGACAGGTTATTGCAGTGGCATAAGCTGAAACACAGGATTTTCCTCCTGAACATCAAGAAACACTTTTTTACTGTGAGGGTGAGCAAGAACTGGCAGAAGTTGCCCAGACATGAAGCCTCCATCTTAGAGATTCGCAGAGATCTTCCAGAGCCATCTGTTCATGGTCCTGGACAACAGGCCCTAGATGGCCCTGCTTGATAAGGAGAGTGGAACCAAATGATCTCCAGAGGTGTCTTCCAACCTCAGACGTTCTGTGATTTTTTGGCACAGCCTGTGGCATTTTATTGATACTAATAGCTGTATATTATACCTAAAGGGCATTGTCTGAACACATCATCTCTAAAAGCCTATAGAAACAAACATCATTAAAATTTTAAGTAGCCTGCCACAGGATCAACATACTAAAGAATAAAAAGTCTTTGCACTTGACTTTAATACTTCATATTAACTCGAATAGCTACATCAAGACAATTTTAACAATATTATCCCTAGCTCAATTATCCGGTATTTCCGCAAACTTGTTTTGTTTTGCTATTAGTTCTGCTTGAGAAGAAGCAGCTTTCTGAAAACATTAAACAATGTTGTGAAAATTCTGAATCTTTGAAAAAAAAATGTACTCATATTTATAAGATATTTATTCATGATTACAGAAAAAAGAAGTTTTGATTTTAATGACTTGGTATTTTTTGTAACTTCTGATATAATTCTCCACCGTATCTATCTGTTACTGTTTTCACATAAGTTCATGTCACCTGCTACTTGAAACAGACAAAACACTATTCCAGTCTGCAAAAATCAACTCATAAAACTGATTGATTAAAATAATGAAACAAACAGACTTTCAGATAGTCTCTATAGTCAATATATCTAGACAAATAGCCTGCATATTTCAGCTGCCTGTAGACAGTTCATACGTATTGAGAGTTCAGCTTGTGTGACAGGTGCAGAAGGGTCAAGGTGCAGTTCCCTGCACAACTCAGCAAAGATTACCCACATACAACTACACTGGCATTGCTTGCTGCAGCCTGCTCAGGACTAGAGAGAATGTGGCATGTTTGTGTGCCATATGAGGGTAGCGGCTCTTATTCAGTGCTAGTAAGAGATATACCCCTATGTCTGTTCTCCCTGATAGGGAAAGCTGAACTGTTCAACCTGATTTCAGAATCAAACTGGTATGTTAAGTCTCAACAGAAGGTGAAAGCCAGAAACAAACAAAAAAAGCCCAAAGAAAAACAAGAGGAATTTTTAAGAAGACTTTCTAAAAACAACATAATTAGTTTGACTTAGAGAACTTCCTGCTGTGTATTTGAACATAGTCCTGTGCAAGACAGGGACAATATGTTTAAGTTGTACTGAATTTTATTAATCAGTCATTGACCAAGGACCAGAAATCACATCTCTGTATGTTTACTTCAACCGAGTTTCTAAAGAGGCTTAACTATCTTCTTTTTATCGGCTGATTAAGACATTTTGTATAGTATACTCATCCTTTTTTTTTAATGTGTATCATAATTCGGGGAACATGAACAACTAAAAAGTGACTTTTTATCTGTATATAATGCTTAGGGTATTATATTTCTGCACAATACACTTTAGAAGAAAAGCACTTCCAAGAAGTAATGAAACCAAGGCTAATGTGGCAATTGTGGTGTATTAAATGTGGGCACAGCTAATTGTGCATGTTCTATGTGAATCAGTCTTCTGACAAAATTCATTAAGAATGCCCATTAAAGAAATTGGCAATCACATTACCTTTTAGTCCAATGTCTCCTTTCTAAAAACATTGATAGTATTGTGAGAATTCTGTTTAGTGAGCTCGCTGCACAGGTGTATTGACAGCAATTCAGTAAAGCAATTTGAAAACCTCTAGAAAGTCTTCAAATTATCTAACTTTAAAGCCATCTAATAAGGCGTAGGAGTTCATCAGATTCTCACTCCTCCCTTCCTGTTTTTAAATACCACATTTATGTACTTGACAAAAAAAGAAATGCTTAGACTACTGGCTTGAATCAGTAAAAAATCTTACTATGTAGCAGCTTGCAAAAGGTAAGAAAAATAGCAATGATGGCAGTATCACACTTTGAAGGGTTTGTGGTCAATTTTAGGAATACAACAGAACATATGGATGGTATGCAGACTTTAGCACCTTGAGGGACCTGCAGAATTAGCATCATAATTGCAATAATCCAATTCTATTCCAGAAGAAGGGAGCATGCTCTTAAAAGCTAGCCTGTAAAAATGTCCCGTTTTCTGGGAAATCATCGATAGCCCAGTTTGCAATTCAGTACGCTAAACGTAGTTCAGAAAACATTGATAAAATAATGCCTCTTGTTTCTGCCCTATTACTTCTCTATTAGCAGTTTTCTGACTGAAAAATGGTTTAAGTATCAAGGTTGTATTGGTTTTGCATGGCCTGGTTTTTGGTAGCGGGGGGGGCCACAGAGGTGGCTTCTGTGAGAAGCTGCTGGAAGCTTCCACCATGTTCGACAGAGCCAATCTCTGATGGCTCTGAAGATGGACATGCTGCTGGCCCAATTAGAGGGGCTGGTAATGCCTCTTTGATGACATATGGAAGAAGAAAATCAAAACAGCATATATGCAGTTTTTTTCCAGGGGTGACAAGGTGCCGCAGCCACTGCCATTCTGGGCGCAGTCCATGGCAATGCGGCGCCGCAGCCACCGCCATCTCGGTGTGGCTCGCGGCAGNTAGCCAGCTGCACCGTGCGCAGGAGGGTAGGGGTGGCGGCGGCGGCTCCTCCTTCCCGGTGGCCCACATGAAGAGAGGCATTAAATAGCACCAGCACCAGTGTCTCCCTGCACTGTCGGTGAAAAAGAGGGAAGGGCTGGGAGAGAAAAAAGGAATTTTAAAGCCTTATTTTACTTCTCATTATCATCCTCTAACTCTATTTATAATAAATTTATTTTATACCTTTAAATTTGAACCTGTTTGGCCCTTAGAATGTTTTTCTCCCAGTTGTCATCTCAATTCATGAGCCCTTCATATATTTATTTTTTCCCTCTCCTCTGCCCAGCCGAAAGCAAAGGAGGGTGAGCGAATGGCTTTTATGGGTGCCTGGCATTTGACCAGTGTCAAACCACAACAAAGTGAAATTGCATTTTACATGGGGACCCATCAAAAAAATACCAGGAAAAATGGTGGGGTGTTCATGACAGAAACCTGTAGAGATTATTCAAAGTGTTTGTTTCAATTAAACTGGGTTTGTACCTCAGAAACACTGATTCATGCTCTAGAAACTCAAGTATCAAAATCTGTACAGAACTCTGAGATTTTCTCTTGCCTGAAAATGAAGAGCTGATAACTGTAGAGCTTTCTGAATTTAGAGCTAATATAGATTTGTTCATAGAACTTTAAGGTACAACTCATTAAGTGACAGAAGCATATAAAGCTGGCCTTAGGCAAAACTGAAGTACTTGCATTTAAATCCAAATCACCCCCAAAATGGCCCATGGACTTATATAACATTGGAGGTGCCAACACTTAAGGTGTGTACAAGCATTTTATACAACATTCAATAGATATAATACATTATAATGTTTCACGTAAAAATCCACCACTTCTATTTTTATGCTTTTGAGGATACCCATTACAGACTTGATCAGCTTATACCTCATGCACACCTCCAAGCCAAAACTAAAAATTTCTTTGCCAGTGCTCTCCAGACACTGAAGACTCAGTGTTCGGATCAGGTTTTTGTTATCATTTATTTATTAAATTCTGAGGTAGTTGTTTGATTTTAAAGCAGATATGAAGAAAAGAGCGGTATATACACAGAAGCTAGAGAACAGAGTCAGAGGTATCTCGTACTCAGCACTCTTCCTGGCCCAAGGACATTCAAGGCCGTATCTTTCGCCACCAAGGAAAACGCCAGGCTGTAAAGCAGGCCAAAGGGGAGCTTTCTCTTTGCAGTACTCACCTGCTTTGTTGCAACTGCACCACTTGTACAGGAAACAATATTTATAAGGAAGACATGTAGACCAAAGCTCTGATCTTCCTGGTTAGCACAGTCTTGGACAGAGGAACCAGGGCTTCAACTTCTGCACAATAAATTATTTCTATATTTTGTCCAGTGATTGTACTGGCTAAGGCAAAAGATTGACAAGAACTATCATTCATCTGGCCAGACCATTTTCACTTGTCTTCAGTAGAAAATATGCTAGATGGATAGTGAATAGTATATTGAACCAGAGCTCTAAGTGATACACGTTTGTTGAAGCTCAGGGTTCTAACCATCAAGCAATTTGATTTACTTGAAGTATTTCAAGTTACATACAATGTTGCATTAACTATCTAAATGTCAATAACAACTACAATCAATGTGTGAAACTCAGATTTGATACATAGTTTGAAAGGCAATTTTTTTTTTTTAGTGAGACACAGGAAACTGTCCTACCTTGGGATCTTATTTCATGTTTTGCTATTCTGTCTTTGAGAGACAGCTGGAAGCTAGGGCTTTTAACTGTAGGGTTTTTGTCTTTTGGGAAATTTAGTTTTGTAACTGGCCATTTTGTAACAGATGCGGCTTTCACTTACTAGCTAAATTAAAAATTGCACTTTTATTATTGGCATGCAACATGGAGGAAGATTATGTCAGGGGACCTCAGAGGAAGAAGAGCCTTTTTGGTGAAACTGTCCTACTTATGTAAAGATAGATATCTAAAGAACATCAAAATGCTTCCAATCTCTACACATGTATTTCATGAAAAGACAAAAATTACATGAATTTGGAATAAAATAACCCATTAAAAAAATTTTCCTTAGCCATGGTATTTTCTTTTCCTCAGGTTTTGCCTTCTGTTCTCACACTTTTAAGGTTTCCCTATCCAAAAAAAACCTATGAAGGCTCCTCCTTCTTTTCAGAAGCAGCGTCCTTCCCTTGCACTTGCAACCAGGCATTGATTTTTCCATCAGAAGCCTCCCACAGTGCTGTCTTCTTGCAGTATTCTGCCTGTTTAGTGATCTATACTGTGAGATTATAAAACACTATGCTGAGTACAGTAATGCCAAGTATATTTTCAAGACAGCAAAGATTTTAATTGCTTTGTGTAGGAATTTATACATGAATGTGAAGGGAGCTAAGAGAAGTTTAACTTCAAAAACTCGTCCTTACACATCCGATACTGATTGTGGTCAGATGAAATCCTGAGTCAAATATGGCATTAGTCTTCCCCACACAGAGGTTCTATTGTACATTTGGGGGAAAAAAAAGGGATACTATTTTATTTACGTGAAAGGTAAATTATTACTGAGTCTTTACTTTTTCCTCTCTATATGAAGCCAAGGAAGAGTCCTTTCAGGAATCCCAGAGATGCCAAACACTTTTTTCTCCACCTCAGCTCTGTATTCTCTGACCATCTAGGCTTCTAGAGAAACTGAACTACTCCAACACAACAGTCTCTAGGCAATTAAGTACAATTGTTTACCTTAACCTGAAGCACTGTCATTTTCTGAGGATTTACAATAAACCAAGATAAACAACATGTAATGAAATCCACAGCTGTGTGCATAAAAGATGCTTTTCAAAACAAATCCATCCTTGTTAATACAGGACTTTATGTGTTTATATATCATAACAATCTGAGCTCTGGAAGTAAAAGTTATCATTTAACTGATTATCTCAGTTATCCCATGCTGAGATTTATATTTTACCTATTCATTTTCAACTGTGTTAATACTTTCCTGAAATCCTAATCCATCAAACTGATTATTCACAGAATATACTCATCGCTTTTAATTGTAAATGTCAGCAAGTAGAATATAATTGAAATACTCTTTCTAACCAAGTTCACATCTCTAAAGTTTATTTTATGCTATTCTAAATTAGGCAGCTTTCTTGTGAGATGTTGAGAGGTGGGACGGGGCAGGGAAAAGACATGCTGAGGATTTATAATGCGCAGGAAAACATTCATAGCTCATGTTCTACCAATAATCTTAAACACCAGCCTGGAGCCCCAGAATTATTCTTGGAGCAATAACTATCGAATGTCAATGTTGCCTGATCAACCAATGATCTATTTTCAAGACTGTTAATTATGTGTGATAGCTACTGAAATGAAAAAGACTAGGCTGTTTTCATAAGGGCCACCAATATTAGGCCATTATTTTCCTTAACTGAACAATAATTCATATATTTTGCTTGGTTGATTGTTTTTTTTTTTCTGATTTCAATTGATTTAAAAACAACAGCTCAGTACACTGAAATTGTAGAAACTGAGTATATAGCACATTGGTTGGGTTTCTTTCCTCTTAATTCACCATTCTTGCCAGACATGTGACTACAAGTGGCATAGCCAGACTCACCAAAAGTCTATTAGGTTTTTGCCTAATGAACGTTCTTACATTTTGCTTTTGTTTAGGAAATTCTTTATATTATCATGATACACATTCTTGTTCTCCCTTTCACATTGGTTCAAACTGTCACTTCAGTACAGTGTCTAAATATCACAAGTTTAAAACATAAACAAGTACCTATGTGCTCTGCTAAACTAGGTTTTGGAGCCAAGTTTGTAGAAAAGTCAATTAGAAAGTTCAGGGGAATTAGTTCCAACATGTCTTTTTAACACTAGATGTATGAGTTTTGCCCTTTCACACTCCACACCAGCTTTCCTGAAGTATCTTCTTCAAAATTCACTCCATTATTAATAACTTTTCAAGGTCTTTCTCCATTCTACAATAGATCCTGCCTTTCTTCTGTATCCTACTTCCTTCCCTTGGTAATGTTCATGGACCCAGACAGTACTCTAGAGACAGCAGTCTACTCTTGCAGATAGATACAATGATATCTGATAAGAAAGGTAAGTGAAGCCTGAAAAACATTTTCACTTGCTGATCAGCAGGTTACAGTTTGGTACCATTTTCCATCTTTTTCTGTGGATATAAAATGATTTGTTATATATAAGAGAGAGATCATCAATGTAAAGAAATAAACTGTGAAGAGCAATTAGCGCATAACCAACTTAATGCTTAACAAGTAATGTTGTGTGCTTTCAGGTTTGTTGTCCACTGATCGAATGCAAGATGGACCAAGGAGATGATAAAGTAGATAATTGCAATGCATTTGGGTTACTATACAGTATGTAGTTATTATTTTTTCATTGAAGCTTTGGATATGAGAAAAATAAAATTAATAGAATATTCAGTAGTACTTCCAGCAAAGAAAATGCATCAGTTAATTAACTATACTTTGCGACTTGAATATGTTTGAAGAAAGACAGGGGGTGGTTAGAAAAACATATAGCCTCAGGCTTCATTGTTTGCATTTAGCCCAGATTTTTATATGCATAAATTATCGGGTTAAACCATTGACTTTTTCAAATTACAGTATTTACTTTGCCTAATAATTTCGAAAGAATGTTTCCTTTGTAATACCTTGTCACATTCCACAAGTGCAACTGATTTGGTTACATTTCCTGCTTGTGGCACACACATGCACACACACATAGAGAGTTTATTAACCAAATAAGTTAGATAACTAGATTTCATTAGCGCAAATGCACTGGGTGGAAATTTTTAACGCTGAAGAGATATTCAGAAAAAGTGCTTGCAATTTTTATAGCATTGACATTGGAACTAGGAAAAGGAGAAAAAGAGGAAGTGGGTGTCTGCCAGTCCAAATTCCATCACACATAAAGAATGACTATAGATGAATATAGCTCTGGGGGTTTTATTTATTTATGTCATTGTGTTGGCACATAACTCCAATAATTTGACTGGGGACATTCCACAGCTAAACAATGTCACTGAGTACATCATCAGCAAAAATACTCACAGATTTTACACTGAACCATAATCCATCCTAGCTCAACAACTGCATTTGATAATACATCTTTCTATAGAAAGTTCAGGCATATGCACCAATTATCTAACTTCTAAAAGCAATGAAATAATCTTCTAACCATATGTAAAATAACATTGATAGAGAGCTACATTAGGCCAAGTAGTTTGCTCACAGCAAAGGATTTTAGCATTTTTCTCTTGATTTGCATTTTTTTAGATACTATTTCTTGATATACCACTAATAGTGTGCAGTATGATAAATTTTATCAAGCCAGGCATCATTTCATGAGAAAAACTTGACATTACTACTTAATACTTTATATCCTAAGCATCTATTTTAACATGTGTGTAATATGATATGCTATGAGTTAGTGCAGATTAATCATCCTTACAAAAGGTATAAGAAGTTTATGGGATCAGCTATATTAAGCCTCTCTGCTATTTATCTTTATCTAATATGATATTTTAAGTGACTTTTGGACATTTTCAGTTTGATAAAACACCAGAATATCTATATCTTCAAAGTCAACTATGAACTGAGTTTTTATAAGCAGTGACAGAACATGATTTCGGAAAATATATAAGTGAATTATTCAGCAAACATCAGATCCATATTCTTCTACATATCTATTTCTAGAGAGAGAGAACAATGGTCCCATCAGAGTGAGGTATATTATATTCTAAATGCACTTGGGAAAAAAAAGCTCCAAAAGTTTTCATTTTGAAACATACATTCCTTATGGAATACACATAATTTTTGCTGAGAAAAATAATTGGTTGTTTTACCTTCTGTTTGCATCTAGGTATTATTCTGTAAAGGAAAATGGAGAAAGAATTAATGATATGAGAAAAAAATTAATCTGTAAATCCAGGAATGAGATTAATGATAACATCAGACATGAAGTGCTCAGAAACTAATTAATTCATTTCAAAACACATTTTTAAGAGCCACACAGTAGTCTTCTCTTTGAAAAGATAGGGGGAACAAAGAGGAGAATAGCAAAATCATATTACAATTTAATCTGAAATATTCTTCCCTTGAAATTGTGGGTTTTATCACTTCTACTCCCACTTTAGATTAGGTCTCAGAATACAAAAATTCTCAGTGTGGGAAGTCTAATGATTTTCCTCTCCAGAAATGTTCTGAAACTATGATATTTCAAATTTGTCTTTGGCCTAGCTTTGACACTTGAAAGATGATATGTCAATAAAACATGCATTTTGCAAGCAGGCTGTAATATTTATGTTGAATCGTCATAATGGTATTATATTAATTCAAAAAAATGATAAAGAAGATGTGAAGTGTTTGTGGTCTGGCAAGTGTTACCAGACAATCACTTAAGTAGCTGAACCCCTTGATGTTAGTATGATATTACTGTATAAATGGGAAAAGGTACAGGAGTGCCTAGTAACCTAAAAAAAAACAAGGCAAGCTTCTGATTTTGCATTTGTTACACAAGGATTTGTTAATACTGTCCACAAGTTAATTAATCACCATATAAATCTGAAGAATAATGTATCACTGCAATGACATTCTAAATTTAAGTTACGTATGATTCATATGTGATATAAAATGGAGTTAAAGTGAGTTAAATTTAGAGAAACCTTATTAGAGCAATTGTTTTTAAATTCAAGGTGACACATACAATACATGTTATTACTATACGTAGCAGAGGAATTAGGGGAAAGAAAGGACTTTCAGTCTTGAAGGAAGGAATGTGGTAGGATACGTGGGAAGATACTAATTTATATAGACTCATCTGATAGCTGTTCAAGAGGTACGGAGTGAACTGATTATCCATGGGATATTAATGCAATTCTGTTAGCACGGATGGAAATTTAACAAGGGACTGCCATCACTTTCATACCAGGCAAATCTCTCTGCTAATTAATACAGAGGCAAAAATAAGTGACTCTAGGTCTACATGAAAAGTTGCCAGGGGAGAAAACTTCATTTGTCTAAGAAAATGAGCTTTATACAGTTATGAAGGAAGTAGTATCTGTCATTGGGCCAGAGAGAACACATTGCTGAAAATGTAAAATAGTTTCTTAACTGTAAGATTACAAGAGGTATTATTGCCTCATGCAAAAGAGAGTTTCTTTAGTCCTGTCTTTTCTCTCTATTTAGGCCTCAAGTTGTTATATCATTATGTGGAGTATCCTAGAGGCAACCTCCTCCACCCACTCCAGCCTCAAAATAAACCCAAAAAACCAAAACACATTAAAATAGTGAAATGAATTGTGCATTTTCTTTACTGCATTTGTAGTTCAAAGTACATTTTGGTTGCTAATATCCACACTACATCTGTCTTTAAATATATAGAGCTTTTCAGCACACAGTTACTGGTTAGAAAATATGCCTATCCAAAGGCAATGTCAAGACGTTGTCTATCATTACAATGAATAAATGTTGAGTTCTGCAAGATTACAGAATGCTAGGGAGCATCCCAGGATAAAAAAAAATGTGGGGATTTATAGGACACAAGGAGCATGAAGTTTTTAGCAGTAAAGCTTTTTTACCATACACTCTACCATGAAGGTCTGAGAGCAACTGGCTTATTTACAAGGAAAACACATGCTGCTTTTTCTCTGGAGATTATTTTTTTTCCAATAGATTTCTGTTAATTAGTAAAGAAGTGCAACACAAAACTGAGAGGAAGAGCACCAAAAGCAGCACTTAGCATTTCTTAGCCACAAAGAACATAACCAGGTGTAGCATCAAGTTAACATGTCAGAACATTATGTCCTTCTTCCACAGTAGCCAATTGCATTATACAAACATTTTTGAAGTTCTACCAAAGTGGAAAGACAGAAACAAAGTTTCTGTTCTTAGATGAAAGGGAAAGAAAAAATTGCCAATTTGAAGTAAACCTCACAAAATTTACTAAAAAGTCCTCTTTGTCATTTATGGAAGTGGGCCATTAAGTACTGACAGGTTCTATACACGCATTTTTCAAAAGGAGAAAGCTAAAGTACTTCTATGAAGCTGACATTTATTGCTGGTACTCATAAGCAGCATATATGACAAACAGTCTACTGTTACAGCTATTGAGGTGTGGAGGCAGGTGGATCTGCCATGTCAGAGGCTGATGGGATCCTGTGGAGGGAAGAGCCCTGAGAACTGCCCCTGGTTAGGGTGATGAAAAAGGCCTCCCCCAGGATTCTCTGTTCTGTTATGTTAATGTACCCCAGTTCTGTTACCCTGGTTGGCCCGTTGGCCTTCCTGCCCCTCTCTACCCTATATATCCCTAATCTGAGATGCTCTCCCTTCTTGCCTCTCTCATTGGCCCCTGTACCTCAGCCGCTCCCCTGTTGCTTCCCCAGTGCCTCCTATACCCTGGCCCCGCCTGTGTACCGCCCTCGTGCCCTCAGACCACTGGCCCTGATGCTCTCTCTCTGCCCCTGCCTTCCCCGTGCAAAACCCCGGGACCCTCCCTCTTTCCTGGTTCTTCGTGCCTGGACCCCTTCACGTGCATGGCTGCAATAAACCTCCCCGTGGAACTCCACACGAGGACCCTTCCCGTGTCTCTTTGCCGACGGCTTCTACAACAGCAGCTATCCAGCACAAGTGGGTGTGTGTGTGTGAGTGTGGTACCGCCAAGCAGCTCCCATATCCAGAGACGCTTTCGGGAAGGTTGCAGCATCTTCACCAGCTCTGCCTGCGGCAACATTGAGGCATCACAGAATATATGTGGAATGCATGGGTTATCTGAGATAATCACTTCAGTTAACAGCCCAAGCATTCCTTGAGGAAAATCCTGCTGAAGATCACTATAACTTCTATGTATTGCCTGGATAAAACTGAGGAGCATAATTCTTTGTGCCTACAGAACTTTGCAAGCCAGCATACAGAAAAATTTTAAGTAGAATGAGGAAAGAAGAAAGGCAATTTCCTATTTCATTTTGATGCTACATCAGTAGTCTACAATCCCTAGGAAGTGACTAAATTCAGTGGAGGAAGAGATGACCATCCAAAGAGTGCTTTGCAATAGGCACCTGTTTTCCAAGGTTCTTGCAGCTGCTGAATGTACTGTTTCCTTGCTGTAGAGGTGCACCCGGTCTCTCAGCCTGAAGGGATGGGATAAAATACATCATACAAGTTAGAGCTGGTCTGTGTGTAACCCATTTGGTCGTGCTGCTTTACACGTCAGTTTGCACTAAAAAACACCAGCTGTTGCTTCTTTTCAAGACAAAATGTGTGAAGGTGATCTATCTTAAAACATGCAGCTTTTGTCTATTGATGCACACATACTCCTGCTTTAAACATTAAGAAAGGTGTAGCAAATCCAAGACTTCATCTCTCTTTATTTTTTTTTTCTTCAGCACTTCAGGTCAACTTTCCAGCAGTCTGAAATCATGGAGGTATAAACCAATCAATGTGGTCAAGAAATATACAAGGGAAGAACCTTACTAGCTATGCCACTGAGATTAGCTCAGTTGGTCAGAGCATGGTGCTAATAACGACAAGGTTGAGAATTTCTCCCCCTGATTGGCCGTTCACTTCAGAGTTGGAGTCCATGACCCTTGTGGATCTCTTCCAAAGCAGAATATTCTGTGATACTTCACATACCAATATACAGTAGTTGTAGCCTTCACTGCTTCCAGTTCAGTTAGGGCAGAATTTGGTAATTATTGCTGCACTGATTCCCTGTGCATACATAAATGAACGTAGTACCCTGGCTTGAGAACACTTATATGGACTTTCTGTATATGCTTATTATTAACTTATATTTACTATTTCCACCAAACTTTGGCTGTTTTGTGGGTCTTGGTTTTTTTGAATGTAAAGAATATTGACTAGAAATAGTTGAAAAACATGAGCAAGGCTTTTATATATATTCACAATTTCCCCGATGCGTATTGCTTTATGCGTGTATGCACCATGAATGAGTGCACACTGATTTATGTTTGCAATTTGCACTAATCGTAAAAGAAGGCAGTGGTTTTTTGGTTGGGTTTTTTTGCTTTAAAAAAAAAAAAAAAAAACATAGTCATAAATAGAAATCTTAGAAAAGCCTTGAAAAAAAAATCCCATAAAACCAGGTGCAAAGAGAAATATTCACACACATACACAGAGTTAAGCTATTTCATAAAAGGGAAAGCCTAGATAAAAATACATGCATCTAAGACATTTTCGAGAACTATTTTTTCTTCTTATACAGTGAGAATTGTTGAACAGGCAAATTGTTTATTTTATATTTCTCTTCAGAGAAAACTGCAACCAAGAAAATTATACAAGCATATGCATTCTCACATGCATATGCTCATGGGAGTAAATGCCAAAGTAATACATTATCTGCGACACTGTTGAAATTAAAAAATGGACTTTAGAAATTCCACGATACTGTGAAGGCTACCAAATGAATGTTTTACTCACGCTCAAACAAATAAACAGATCACATGTACTCAGAGTAGTATCTTTCCCAGTTGTGAAAATGTATAATAACCAAAAAAATAACCTAAGTAGTAACAAAGGTAAATTTCTTTGAACATTGATAGCCTAGCTTCCCAGTAAGCAAGTCTTACATGACCACTTATGATTATGCTTATGCAGCAATAGTAATTGTTAAGCTTGTTGGCCAGTATAGCAAACTTTGATGTGGAGAGGAGGAGGGGTTAGTCCACAAAATTCATAAGGTGGCTGTGAAAGTAGGTAATTAAACAGAGAAGGGAGGCTGCAACTAGGGAAAAGGCTGGAACCTAAGCATACACATTGTGTATCAGGATATCTACATAGGACAAAGTGAGTTCTTACCACTGCTGCAATTTTAAGACATATTTCAGTCATTGAGGAAAGAAAAAGAAAGAAAGAAAGAAAGAAAGAAAGAAAGAAAGAAAGAAAGAAAGAAAGAAAGAAAGAAAGAAAGAAAGAAAGAAAGAAAGAAAGAAAGAAAGAAAAAGAAAGAAAGACAGTGAAACACATGTCCGCAAGAAAAATTATTCATTCCTTCTGGTTTTCATACATTTAATTGGTTTTATATTATTTTTATTTTAATTTGTCTGGTGAAATTCCTCTTCATAGATGCCCTTTCTTCTTACTAAAATTATAACTTCCTGCAAAAAATTTTTAGACACAAGCAATGTCACCAAGTTTTGTTCAATGATGACAATGTACATAATCTGAATTTTTTGCTTCCTCGGCTAGTCGCAAATTCAACTCTCTTTACAGAGGCCTATCAGACTATATGTCAACCTAACTTTAATCACTATGAGCCTAAAGATTTGCTGCTGAAGATACTAGAATTGCCCTGATCATCTGCTCTGAATATTGAGAAATCAGGTCATGTTCATCTTGGCTTGCTATAGCAACAAAGGAAAATTGACTTCATTTATTTGTTTATTTTTGTGTTAGATTAACAGTAAAATGAGACTGACTTTATGTTTACCTTTTTTCTGATGAAAGGTTGTATAATACAGAAGTTGCAAGGGGAACTAGTTTGACTGCTAACAAAAAATAATCATCTGCTTCAATATAAAGGCAGGCTACTTTCCCCCCAGATATTAATGCTTAACTTAAACATTGTATTTTAGATAGGACAAAACAGTCTTCCCCTTGATAGATTCCAAATCAGACTCTTCACTATGTGGTAAAACCTAGAAGTCAAAAGGAATACTAAGATTTCCACTTTAGGCACTACTCTTTAAAAAGCAAGCAATGTACTGCATAGGTGTGTAGTAAACACAGCTAAGATGTGGGATGCCACTGATTAAAATGACAGCTTCACCTGTGCTCTATGTTTTCCTGCCATTTTCCTGATTTAGAGAAGAAGAACAAGCATGAGTCTTTTGATAATATTTATCGATTATTTGTGGCCTTCCAAAGATCTATCCTTGTATAGTTTAGCTGAGAAGGAGAAGAGAATGCAAGATATATAGCACAGCTTAATAACCATGAAAGAAGATAGTGGAAAGACAGTAGTTAAACCATAAGTAAAACATCCAAAGTTACTACTTGAATATAGTATGTGGTACAGACTTTTTGTTTCACTAACAGATGTGCTGTAATAAACAAGCCAAAGCACTTGAGTTTGATTTATCTATCAAAGATCTACTGCATCTGCAAAAGACTAGGGGTTATTTTTTAACGTTAATGCTGTCCTAAATAATTTTAAATGCATTGCGTGAAATTCAGCCGATACACAGTCAATGAGAGCTCTGGTGTTCATTTCTATAGCACTGTAATTTTATGTCTAACTGCTATCTGCAAAACTGTTATTATTATTTATTTTTAAATTTTGAAAAGCTAGAATATTCAACATCCCAAATTGAGATCTATCTAGCTATTTAATTCATCTTACATCAGATTAATCCAAGTCAGAAAAAAAAATACTTTTTACTTCCTTGTTTTGAATATTCATATATCAACAACTGATATCATCAATTTTGAAGTAGAAAGTTTTTTTCTCAGGATGATTGATCAAAAACTTTCACTAAACCTATTCTGTGTGGTCCCTTTTGTGAACTGATGAAACCTAAAGGACCAGTGTGCTGGTTTCATCTGGGGTAGAGTTAATTTTCTTCACAGTGGCTGGTGTGGGGCTGTGTTTTGGATTTGTGCTGAACACAGGGTTGAAAATACAGAGACAGTTTTGTTACTGTTGTGCAGGTCTTGCGCAGCACTAAGGCTTTTTCTGCTTTCCATACTGGCACAATGTCAAGGAGACTAGGGGTGCATGGGAGGTTGGAATGGGACACAGACAGGACAGGTGACCCCAATTCACCAAAGAGATATTCCAGACCAGATGACATCAGGCTCAAGATATAAAGGTGTTGGGAAGAAGGAGGAATGGAGGGACATTTGGAGTGATAACATTTGTCTTCCGAAGTAACCATTGTGTGTGATGGGGCCCTGCTTTCCTGGAGATGGCTGAACACCTGCTTGTACATGGCAAGTATTGAATTAATTCCTTGGTTTGCCTTTCTTGTGTATGTGGCTTTTGCTTTTCCAATAAAACTGTCTTTATCTCAACCCATGCATTTTCTATCTTTTACCCTTCCAATTCTCTCCCCAGTCCTCCTGGTGTGGGAGTGAGAGAGCAACTGTGTGGGCCTTGGCTACTAGCTGGGGTTAAACCATGACAACCACTTAAGAACATTTTTGCCATTTTATGTAGATATGTAAAATGCTTATGAAAGATCTTAATATAACACATTGGAAGCAAGAAACATAGATTGAAAAGGCTGTGACCTAATAGAAATACTCCACTTCTCTGCACATTTCTCATCTTTGAGTACCAAAATGTTCTGTTATGCCTGTGCCTACCTCTTCTTGCAAAAGAATCTGTAATCTCACAGCACAGGTTCAAGCCTCCAAAGTAAAATAAGTTCTGATAGCAGGAAAATAGAAGTATAACATAAGTCAAAATCTCTCCACTAAGAACCTTACTGTGAAACATGAAAGATACCAAAAATCCTAGGCTATCATTTGAATATATAAATAATAATGTGTGCTACCTTACGTCTTAAATGAAAAGTGATGTCTCCTGTCCTATCTCAGTATGTACTAGCTACAGAGATGCATATGTGTAGAAGGAATGGCAATGAATAAATGAGTAAAATTTTAGACTCAGTCATGTGATTAATGAGTAAGATTTCTCTTGAATCTCATAATGCAAAGTATATTACTCTGACTTAAGCTGTAGACGGGATAAAATAAAAATAAAAATAAAATAAAAACAGCTAATTCTGTTTCATTGCTGGCTCACCTTGTTCCAACATCACTGGCTGAAGTGTCTACATGAGGACTACTGCCCCTTCAAAACATTCTGTTGGACACAGGAATATAAACCAAACACAAGCATTCAAAGAAAAAGGGACGTATGCAAATCTAGCATGAGCACCTCCACTACCACGTGGAAAAGACAAATGTTGACTCTGTTTTGCCTATAGTTTGTAAAATTATTCAATTTGAATTCATAAATATACAAATTAATGTATGGAGCTTTACGCATAATGTTTTTCATCTACAGCAAAAAAACGTAGGCCTATAAGGGTGCACTGTGAACAATTCAAACATAATACTTGACCATACTGGCTTTTTTTCTGACATAATCATGTAGAGTTTTCAGTAGAACATGTGAAATTACTAACATGCTGTCATCCAGTCCTTTGTATAGCATTACACAGAGTAATTGGAAAGAGTAATTTTAAATGGCAGAAGAATTTTTCAACTGACAGGCTAGGTTTCATCATCTCTCAGGCCTTTATGTGACTTATATACATATATAGAGACTTTTTCTTCAGTCTTTTGATGGATTGCACTGGTGGGGATTTTGTTGACAAAACTTTGCAGTAATTGTCTCACTCCCCATGAATGTGTATATAAGTATCAGCATTTTTCCACCGTATAGTAACTACTGGTGTGGCTTCCATTCCTGATTTTTTTCTAGAGCTTTATGACACTATTAAAACCTATGTGAGACGTAATAGTTTTCTTTCAGTCCCTATCCAGCTAGGCATTTTACATGAACCTTGATACCATAATAACCAATGGTGCATCTGTATTTACAAGACATGTATTTCCTACTGTCAGAAAGTGTCCTAAAACTAATTTGTAATACCAGAGAAAGAGAATCAGCTTACTGTTTATTCATCAGATAGGACAGTCTTCTCAACAACATACGCCTTGAGCATGAGAAAGATACTTAAGAAAATTTGCTAAGAAAGTAGATGTTCCACTGGAAGTAAACTCTTCTGTTAGTATTGTCATACTAAAGTTGCTGTCAGATAGGAGAGAGGGTTGATAAAATTCTTGAATCACTTTATTAATTCCCTTTTTTGTTACTAATGATCACAATTAATATTTATTTTTACAGCTCCCTACTGTATGTTACAAGTTTCAGGGGTCTTATTTCACATTAACTGGTTAGCATATGAATTTGCAAGCTTTTTTTATAGTGTAGACCACAGTCTGAGGCAAGATTACTTCTTAGATCATTTCCTTTTCCACTCATGACATTAATATATTGTACTCTGGTCCCTGTGATTATTACAAAAACTGCTTACAAAGAGAAAATTACAAGGAAAACATTTAATGGATAATTTCTGCCTATGTAAAATGAAATATCTTTGATACAAGTTGTATTGGGTCTGGCTGAGGTAGAGGTCATTTCCCCTTAGCAGCCCTCACAGTGCTGTGCTTTGCTTTGGTAGCTGGAAGGGTGTTGATAACACACCAGTGCTTTGGCTGCTGCTGAGCGGTGCTGTCCCTCTAATATTCCCTCCACATCAAGGGGCTGGGAGGGAACAACATCCTGGGAGGGGACACAACCAGGCCAGCTGACCCAAATTAACCAAAGGGATATTCCACACCGTGTGGCATCAGCTCAGATATGAAAGGTAAGGGAAGGAGGAGGAACGGGAGGACATTTGTTGTTCTACAATGTTTTCCTTCCAGAGCAACTGCTATGTGTGCTGAAGCCCTGCTTCCCCGGAAGTGTCTGAACATTGCTCGTTGATGCGAAGCAGAGACTGAGTTTTCCTTTCGCTTATGCAAGCACAAACTTTTGCTTGTCTTTTTTATTCCTATAATAAAGTGCCTTATCTCAACCTGCTAGTTGTTTTCCATCTTAATCTCTCTCTCCTGTCCTGCTGGGAAGGGGAGTGATAGAGCAGCTTGGTGGGCTTCTGATGCCCAGCCAAGGTCAAACCACTACACAAGTAAAACACTACAGAAGACATTTTCAACTAGCTTACTGCAGACCACCAAAAAACTTTTCCAATACTTCTGTATAAAAGCCTCTAGCCTACTAAGAGTGTTGCACCATTTTCTCTATGGTAAGGTTTGAAAGCACATTAGGTTTTTTCACCAAATACCTAACACAACCTGCTGTTGATACTAGACAAAGATTTGAAGAAAAATTGAAGGCAACATTGGGCTTACATACTAAGCATAACTGCCCAGCTGGTAAAAATTACTGCTCTGATTACTATGACTGACCTGAGATCAAATAAAGTATGGCATTTCAAAAAATAGTTTTGTCTTACATTCTTTAATTTCTTATGAACGTCCAAGACAGTTATCTCTTGACAATTCAAAAACATAAGTGTTTTATAAAAACATATTAAATATTTCAGGTTAGTTATTTACATAGTTAGGTTTTGGCATTGAAAGGTCTCATGGAGAACATTCAGGACAGGAAAAATATCCCAGGAAGAAATATTGTGACTATTGATATAACAGAGTTTTTGTCTATACAAAACCTGAATCTTTCATGACATCAGACAAGTTCATGAACAAGACGATATGTTGATATTGGCAAGGTGTTTGACATCAATGACAAATTTTAAGTGATGCATTAAAATTTATTATGTCCTTAAAGTCTTTGCTTTCCCTGAATTTAAGTCACAGTCTTAACTTCCTGTGTCATTAACTGCATGAAGACAAAACTCATTTCTGACAATCAAAATAAATGTTAAAATGACAAGTGTGATCAAAAAGTTGTAGCAATAGTTTATTATAGCTCTTCCAAACAGTGGCAGGCACCTGTGTAAATCCCAAGCACATGGATTAAAATAAGAAATAAGGAAGTAATTATTTACATTATCTTTCAACGTTTTTTTACCTTCACCAAAATATTGTAAGCATCCACGATCATGCAGTTTTCTAACTTTAGGAAATCAATATAGTACAGTTTTTATTCATTCTAATTATAACTTCATTTAAAATTTATGCCCACACATACATGTGCATACATAGGGATCATAGATATCATAGACTACATGGAAACTTGTTCTACTACAAACCTCAGCTAAAAATAAAGATTTGAATGCCTGTGTGCAATTTTTCTCAAGAATATTTTCTCACCATAGTTGGGGGAAGCGGAAGGAGAAGGAAAGAAGATAGGCAAAGCAAAAATACTCAGCTTACAAGCTTTCTCCTGAAAAGGCAAAACTAACATGATTTGGAATTTACAGATAAAACAAATCTGAAAACTGAACAGTGTCAACAGGTCACTTGTGCTGCAAGAGTGTTACACTTTTGCTTATGCTTCCAGTATGCTTTTTTATTGCCACTGAACAGTGAGTTGTTTTCTGACAATCTATTTCACAAACCCTTCAAGTAATTATGAAATAAAAGTGCCCTGGTGCTATTACAACATACCTATATGATTATAGATGAGTAGTATTTGGCATCATTTATGTCCTTCCTGCCAGTTCCAAAACCTCAAAAAGAGTTGTTCTACAATCTTTGCCTTCCTCAGTGATATTTGCTTGGACTTTGTATGTGTAATCTTTAGCACATCACCTTTTAGTAAATTATTTTGGTAAGGCACAAAGGTCAGAAGATACTGCAAAAAAAACCTCCTGACTATCTTGAATTATGAATAGAGAGCTGAGAAGTTTTACAGAAGGACTGAGGATGATTGAAAATCTGGTGTGCTGCTGAATCTGTCAGTAGTAGCAGTCCAAGTTGACCGAAAGCTTCAAGGTCTGCCTCATGGTCGAATGTAGCATCTGAACACAGATATCAGTGCATGAGAAAGTAAGAACTGAAGACATGGAAAGAAAGAGAACACAAAACTTGATTCTGAGGTGTCAAAATCTCCTCAGTTTGAAAATGTAACTCTTGTGAGACCCATCCCTTCCTTATTCATCTACCTGTATATGTGAGTCAGAAAACAGAAGTGTATAGGGAACTGTAACTTCAAGATTGTCAGTTACATCTTAATTGAAAATCAAACTATTTTAGATTTTTAGATTAAATTATGTAGTTGTTTTGTTTGTGCGTTTGGGGTTTTTTTTGAACTTCATCATATACAATTAAATAAGGAGCAACTTACGTCAGAAATGTGATTTTAAGTCTTTCCTAAAGATCAATCCTTAAAGACACGAGAGAGAATGCAAACCTGAGTGAAGCTTGATTAAATTTCATTATAATTAATTGGTGCTTATTTTGTAATCACAGCAGTTCTTACTTCTTTGAAATGAACGTTTTTTCCTCCTGAGGAATTCAGCCTGCTCAAACAGCACCAATCTTATTTCACAGTTTGTGAAAGTTGCATAAGTTTTGTGAGCCTTTTTGCATTACATAATAAAACATGACATTGGGGTATGAGTGGCATAACTTAATGTGACTCATTATATATCTGCTTGTAAAACATATGGACTTATGGACTTATAAAACATATCTTAGACCAATTTTTTTCAAGGTAAAATAAGGAATCTATTTAGGAAAAAAGTGTGTTTGCCATTATTCTCATGCCTGCTTTCATTGATAATTTTCTGCTAAGCATACTTAGATTTCCACAGCAGCTGAGCATATCACTATTAAAGTGTTGCAAGGCTGCTGTAAAGGCAGTGACAAGAACACCGACCTCAGAGAAGAGTAAAGAATTAACAGCTAATGGGATCTGCTGTACTGGAAGCCAGGTATAGCTTTCAACATACCTGTTCTGATTTTGCCTCAGACGGAAAAAGGTCAGCATAATAGCTCATAGTTATTGACAGCTACTTATTTAGGTTCAGATAATAGCTTTGGAAGTAAAATCACAGAGATATTTTGGATGAGTGCTTAGAAACTTGGCAGCTAAATTGAAAATGCTCTTAGCTTGCATTTGTTGGCATTTTTATGAAGTCATTTTGTCGTTTTCTTTTATGGTGACTTGAATGTTGTTACCCATTATTCACTAAGATCTTATTTTGAAGAGCATAAAAACTAAATCACATTAAAAAGCTAATATGCAAAGCTAAGGAATGCTCCAGTTAACTAAAATGTAACTTTTGCAGCTTTTATGTCTCACCTATTTGTTCAGTTTGTTCCAAAGTGATTATTTTTATATTCCTTTAGAAAGAAACATCACCGAGAAATTATGAAGAGATACTTTGAAATTACATAGGATGTAGCTTAATAAAATAGTATTTTTTTGAGTTGTAAGGTTCTTGAAAAATAAGAAAATTGAGTTATACTTTAGTGCAACTTTTTTTATCAGAGGGAAAAGGCACAATTCTCCTGAAGTGAGACAAAGCAGCAGACAGCTTCCTAGTGGAGGGTCAGCATTACTACCATTCCCTTCAGTTTTCTCCATTGTCCTGCTGACTGAAAGCAGTATTCCAGTGGAGGTCTTTTGGCTAAAGAGAAGGATGAATATTGTAATAGAAGCATGAAATAAAGAACTGAAGGACAAGGGTTAGTATCTAAATGCAAATTTCTAAAGAAGGGTTAGAATATCAATTTTTGCTAGTACTAGTTACAAGAAAAAAATATTCTGAAGAGTTTGTGAGATCAATATCTTCCCAACTTCCCTGTTGAACTAAAAATAGGCAGCATATTCTGAAATTATGTGAAAAAAGTGCTTAAATTAAAAAGCCATTAAAACCCTCTGATTTCATTAAGCTTTAGAAAGCTGTTACTTCATTTATATATTTAAAAACACTAATAGCTCCATGAGATTGCAAGTGTTTAATAAGCCTTTCAGTCTGGGAGAGGGTAAAAGGCTCCTAACATCCCTAAATAGCTGTTTCTAGTAGTTAGTTATGACCATCAAAAGAATCTCTTCTTTACAACAGAATTTTTCCAGCTTTTTAGTTGTTGTATTTTATCAGGCTTTTGACTGCAAGATTAAAAGCAGTGTGTTAGCCAAAAATGTGGATGAAAACTAGGTAATGGATAGACCCTAAAGGTGTCTTGAAGACTAGGAATTATCATAGGGAAAGTGTGGGATGAAGGTGTGCTGCAGCAACTGATGATCAGGAAAAAAAGTCATAAAAAAATTAGCAGATTGTGAAGAGGTTTGTATGTAGCAAAGAGAACTGTCTACATCATTTAGTAAACAAGTTATGGAATCATAGAATCCTGTAATGGTTAGGGTTGGAAGTGACCTTAAAAATCATCTAGTTCCAAACTCTTGCTATGGGCAGGGATACCTTCCACTAGCCCAGGTAACTCAGAGTCCCATACAGCCTGATCTTGAACATCACCAGAAATGGGGAATCCACAGTTTCTCTGGTCAACCTGTTCCAGTGCCTCAGCACCCTCACATTAAAGAATTCCTTCTTATCTAATCAAAAAATGCCCTCCTTCAGTTTGCCATTCATCAAATACAACTCAAGCTAACTTACATAAGCTAGGGGTTCCATTCGTTTTGTGGGGAACATGATCAAGGCAATAACGGAAATCTGTACTGACCAGTGCACTCACTAGAACTGTAAAAATATTCCAGAAGCAGATACAGTTCAAGAAGAGAGTTGAAAGATGTTACAGAATCCAAAGTGTCAAAAGAATGACTCAGTCTAGGAAATAAACTTTGCCAACAGAGCCACCTAGCTTACTTTACACAACAAAAGCTGTGCAAGCACAAACACAAAAGGGTCTTTAGGAATAATGTTAACTCAACAGAAGATTTCAGAATAGAAATTTTAACCTCCTTCAACAGACGAAAGTTGAAGCTGGATGAATAAGCATCTGTCAGAGGTGCATGTTTTTCAAGCTTAATGCCTTGATTAAGTCTTGGGAATGTTAATGAGATTATTTCTCTGAAAAGAATCATTCATGAGTGGAATGTCTGATAGAAAGTCCACGACCAACCACGGAGTGGCAGTATTTCAAAAGCATCTTGAAATCTGCAAAAGTACAGATTCAATATGACTAGTAAAATTTGAAATATTTAGAGATGACATCTTGAGCCTCACTGAGTTTTCAGAAAGAAAAAATGCTTCCTTAGATATACTACACATAACCTGTGCTAAAATGAATACTAATATTAAAATACATACAATAGAGATAAAAGGGATTTATGGCACTTTTTAAGAATACACTAAAGACAAGCATCTAAACAAACCCATCAGGCAATTTCTGAGTTCATGTAGCAAGCTTTCCTGCGCTATTGATTATACCTGTTCATCTTTGGCTCATGTTTCTTTACTATTATTACAACTGAAAATAAAATACTAAAAGGAATGAAACTCTAGATAAGGGTAATAGTTTGTTACTGCTGACTCACATATCTAAGAAATACAAGAAAAAATTTTAATTCCCTGACAGTAGAAAACTTACCAAATATCATGGTAGTTTCTTTTGTCTTGCAGCTCTTACAGCAAGATAGGAGATTTTTATAGTACAAATATTGCAGCTCAATCAGTGCTACTGGCCATAAACTAAGAAATAATTTGTTCTTTTGAAAGTCCGACTAGATGAATGGAGCATTCACTTCAGTTTTTACATCTGTTTCCTATCCTAAACATGGCATACTCATCCTTTTTACAGTGATACCATTTTCTACAGTCAGGATGCACCTGCTATAGTGAAAATAACCACTACTGAATGATATTTTAATTAATCCTAATTTAAAGAAATATATTTATTTCAATCACATGACATTCAGTAACTCCTTCCTCTTCAGCCATATGTTCCAGGATCATCTGTTTAATGTGGAACTATCCCACTGCACTCGAAGGGTAAAAAGAAGGGCATAAATCTGTATCCATTAAGCACCTGCGTATGTTCTTGATGCATCTCACTGCGTAGCCAGACTGTTGACAACAGCTGAAAATAAGCCTGTGTGCAAATTTTCATGTGGTCATGTTTGGATTTTTTAGGACTGTATCCTTTTTATCAGTTATGTCCATGTGTAATCAAATTTTTATTAAAAAACCTTGAATACAAAGAGGCTGCCTAGAGTTCCATTTCAGAAGAGTGCTAGAGCTGTTCCATAAATCCCTGTACAGCTAACTTCTATAGAAACATTTTGGAAGTTATCCAGATATTCTACTGAATATTCAGTAAATAAAAGAAGACAACACAATGTTTATACCACCAAATCTCTGGTAATTAAATTATGTCTTCATTTTTACGGATTGTGAGGAAGATCATACACTTTGACCTAAATCACAGAGCTAAACAGGAACGATACATGTATGGCACAGTTCTTACTGAAGATATCCCAGTACATTTTAGCGGTTGTTAGACACACTGACAAGCCCTAAGTTTATCTTCCTTACCTTCTTAAATTTAAATAAATTTGAAATATTTTCAAATTTCACAGGTTTGCTTAATCTAAAAGTTTTGTCATTTAAGTTTTTGCATAGTAAAAATACATCCTACACAGCCAAATAGTTGGCAATAACAAATCCAGAACCTGAGTTCTTCTTCAAGTTCACTGGAATCATTTTTGTAATTCTGCTGTAATAACCAGGTACAGTTGTTAACTACAGAATCGAATATTAGGAATTTTTTGTGTTTGGGGTTATTTTAATTCCGTGGGTGAAAGTGAACATTATACAATGTTCAGATAGAAGTTAACTGTTTTATATGAATAAGCGCCTGTGTATTAATTCAGAGTAATATGAACCTGAAACATGGCCAGTGACATGAAAGTAGAAGAATCGCTGGGCCAATGGCAAGTCACATGATGACTTTAGTACACCAAGCAGAGAAGCTTTTTTCAGGACTTAGCACTGGAGCTGAACAGGACAAAAGTGGTACAGACCATTAGGGAAAGAGTACAAAAGAAAATTTAAGTTGTCCTCAAATGACATGTCTTTCTACAAGCAATGTGAAGCCCTCTGACTGCTATTTTGTAAACCTAATTGCGTAACAACTGTTGAATATAAAAGTCAGTGAAAATTACTAATTTTTCATTAAAAAAATTCAATTCACAGAGATGTTCTTTGTATTCAAGGACCACTGTTGCTGACCATCTCCTATTTGTCACATGAATTATTCAATAGATACCAGCAAAATTTGTAAAGTGATTTATTTATGAAAGCACTTATTTGGTATTCAGCCAACACTCTGTCTCATGCTTGTTTGTAATGTCTAAACTGGAAAGTGTTCAATATCTGGGAAACAAACTGCTGCCTTATTTTGCACCATGTTTCGTCCTGATTTTCTGATGACCATAGTTCCCATGGACTCAAATTTCAATCCAACCACAAGAAGCATCTGTGAGAGTACAGCAGAGGTCACTTTGTGTTTAGAGGATGTAATTCTAAAACAATGGAACTCCTTCAGAATGTTCTCTTCATAAATGTTATTAAGAATTGTGCCAAAAAATTACATAAAAAAATTAATTATCATCTGTAGATTTTTGTAGTGCCAAATTTGAAGATTAAATTCAATCATTAAGGAAAGAAAAAAATCTACCAGTTTTAGTTCTGCATTCAGAGCTAGTTCCACTTGTACCCAAACTGTAGAGCTACTATAAAAACAGAGAATTTGCAAAAATATGTTAATTAAATAGTTCCAACAAGAGCTCGGGGAAATAAGCAAATTAATTTGCATATTTCCCTGGCGTTCAAAGGGTTAATTAAAGTGCTTTAAAATATTTTTATGATGCCATTCAGCTGAGATGTGATCAGCTGCTGATTTTTTAATTAGTTCTATTAACTTGGGCTTTGATGATATGAATGGAAAAGAGAAAAATTCTACCACAGAAAGCAAAAATTGCTACAAAAGAGATTTTTATCCCAGAGTAGCTTTCCTTCTTAGCTGTATTTTCACATACTTTGGCTACCTGAGTTTTTAGAAGCTCTGGATCTTTGTAAAAGGTGGAATGTCAAAACAATGGGAGGAAAAGAAATTACATTAAATTGCTGGCTGCATTATAAAATAAAATTAATGAACTACGTTAGTGATAATGCAGTTTTGAAAAAGCTTTATAAGCGCATCATAATAGCTGGAGGGAAAGTGGTCCATTTTCCTGCTAAAATATTCTTTATAGGTCATTTGTAGGTTCTGATTTTATAATAATTATACAGAAGTGTAGGATTATTTTTCCCCTAGTTCAAGCTGCTTCATGAATAAACAGGCAGAAGTGAAAATGTATCTTGTAGGAGACAAAAAAATTAAACTAATTACAAATCTCCATCTAAGTATCAATTATATAAGAGGAACTTTGTTAACTGCACATGAATGAAAACAGAGTGCATAATTTGAGCAATACATTTCTGAAAACTACACACATATTCTTCGATTTTTATGTTGGAAAAAGTCATGTCAGATAAAGGCAAGCACTGCAGGGAGAGAAAGCAAAGCAAAAAAAAACCCAAATGCCAAAAAACAAGCACAAACAAAACCAAATCTCATCCAATTTACAATCATTTAAAAGAAAAAGGAAAAAACACAGCCCATATATGGCCAGTCTGTCATTTTCCACTGCACTGCCAGACACAACAACAAACTCCATATGAAACAACCTTTATTTAGCCCCATATTGTAACTCATTTAATCTCCCCACTTTTCAACCAGTCCTATGGTTGAAGGGGCCAGTTTCCCCAAAGCAGTGAAAGTCCTCGCTAATAGATTGTGATCCTGCACAAAACACGTACAGTTAAACAGTAAATTGTACTAATAAACAGAATATGAGAAAGGAGAAAGGGTTTACGGGCTCCTCTCACCTAGCCGTGGCTTCCCAAATTTCACATGACCATGCCATTTCATACCAGAATGAACACACAGTTCACAGCAAAGTCTCTGTTTCATGAGGCACATTCTCAACTGAAAACAGAGAATATTCTTCCCATCATATGTGAAACCCACATTTACATATGATTTGTGGATAGCAATTAGTTCCTTCAAAAGAAGAACCATCTTGGGCATATTCTGTTGTTGACCTAGCAAGAAAACCCTGAAAAAACCTGCTCTTGACAGTAGAAAGCATCAAGGAAAATTCGTAGAACTGATTCTCACACGCTACTCTGCTCTCTTAAGACCCCTCCTGGAGTACTGCATCCAGTTCTGGGGCCCCAGCACAATAAGAATGTGGACCTTTTGGAGTGACTCCAGAGGAGGGTCACAAAGATGTCTGAGGCCTGAAGAATCTCTCATATGAAAAAGACAGGGTGACAGAGCTGTGGCTGTTCAGCCTAGAGAAGAGAAGGCTCCAGAGAGTCCTTATAGCACCTTCCAGTACCTAAAGAGCTCCTGCAAGAGAGCTGGAGAGGGGTTTTTTACAAGAGCCTATAGTGATAGGAGAAGGGGGAATGGCTTTAAACTCAAAGAGTGTGGAATGACATTAGTTGTTAGAAAGAAATTCTTTACTGTGACGGTGGTGAGGTACCGGAAGAGGTTGCCAGGAGAAGTTGTGTGTGCCCCATTCCTAGAAGTGTTCAGTGCTAGGCTGGATGGAGCTCTGAGCAACCTGGTCTAGGGAAAGATGTCCCTGCCCTTGGCAGAGCGTCAAAATAAGATTCTCTCTAGTGTCCCTTCCACTACAAACCATTCTATGATTTTGATACTGTGATTCTTAAAGTCTAAAATTCTATGAAATATGGACAGAAGGTAAAAGGGCAGAAAGTAACTACCTGCCCCTTAACCCTCTGCATGAAGTGAAACTTGAAGAAGGGTTTTGGAAGAGTGCAGAGTGCTAAAACTGAGTATGTAGAATGCAAAAATGGAAAAAAATTACCAAGAGAAGTTTCACGAAAACATGATGATAAATTGTCATAAAAAATAGTGATTAAGACTGTTTGGTGACAAGGCGACAGCTGTAGAACTGAAATTTAAATACAGTCTTCATCATCAATATTTACTTCAGGCACAGGCTTTAATATTCTGGTATTAAACTCACATTGCACTTTTTCTATAGAAAAGAACAAGTTATAGCTGTGACAACACAGTCCTATTGTCAGCTGAGGTAAGAAAAGCATGATCTTCATTCAGTCACTGAAAGATATGCTAATTTAGAGTGAACAGGTTCTAGAATGTAAATATAGGTTCTAGAATGTAAATTTAGCTGTGTTCATAAAAGCTTGAGCTGTGTGTTTCAGATAAGAGAACAGCAAGAGCTAAATGAAAGAAGATGCTATTTCTGGAAAGGGAAACTCTGGGAAGGTGAAGGAGAAAGTCAGCATTTGTATTAGGTAGAAACTTCATCCACAAATGAATTGCTAGTGACTCTTCAAATCAAGTTTAAAAACTCTCCAATTCACTCTTAACAGCAGCTAAAATTTATACTTTAGGTGGCTGGTAAGGTGGAAAAGACATAACAATAAAATTACTTTGAGGAAATAATTGGAAAAGAGATGGCCTTAGTCTAGATTACCCTTGAATCAGATTATTTCTTCAGGCATTGTCTTCTGAAACTTTTAATAAGAAGAGGAGATAATGGAGAACACACGGTATATTTTTCCAAACAGTGTTTAGAACCTATCTCAAAATTTTCAGTCCAATATATAGAAAAGTCAACTTAGCCTACTTTCAGACTACATGAATAGTCAATTCACAGCAGTTCCCATCTTCATAATGATCTACCATACATTGTTAGTACTAAGAGTAGCAAGTGCTACAAAATTAATATATATGAGTGATAATGAATAAACAAATCAAAAAATCCTTTTGAAAAGGCAGATTCACATGGCAAGTATTTGTAATTCATGTAATTGGTCATGATCAATATCTTCCTGGTAAGAATTGCTTCTCCTTAAGTTTCACACTTTTTTCTCCCTACTATAATGCTTTAAAGAAAATAAACCCTATTTTGTGACTAGCTCAATAGAAGACAAGTATTCCTACACTTGCAAGTGGATGGATACACAAGCAGAAAGAGCACAGTAGAAGACAGTAGCCTTTGTGGACACAAAGGCTTTGGCTACCAGATAGATAGATAGATAGATATACCTGAAATGAAATTTTACATTTCTTACAGTTATTGACCATCCTTTACGTAGCTCCTTCAATCTGATGAGATGTTCTGACCTATGGCTGAGAGATGTTATGCGCTTATGCAGTGAGAGTTCTAAAATTTTATGGATATTTACCAAGAAAGGGTTAATGTTCCTTCAGATAACTCCCTTTGATACTTTCACTACTGTACGTCTTCGTTCTACATTAAGATTATATTACAGGCTGATATTCAAAATTAGTTTTCTTAGTCCTGCAAAGATTTCCTATTTATAAAACATGATCAAATTTTAAAGAAAAAAAACAAAAAACAAAAAACCAAAAACCAAAAAACCGCTGCCTCAAAAACTCCACCACTGTAATTAGAAATAAACAGGTTTTTATGTGCCATGTTGTGTTCTATGTGGGTCAAACTTACTGTGGCTTTAGGCCCACAGATCAGTAAAAGTATTTCACCTTTCCACCTTCTAAACTAACTTGCTTTGTTTACAGTCTGTCATCACTTTTCAGAGCAATTAAATTTTTATCTGAAAGCCTCACATTCAGGCTCAGGTTCTTGTATGACACTGTTCAATGTATCACTTTTGGCACTGTTCACTGTTCACTGTGTCAAAACTCTTAAGAGTGGACCTACTTGAAGCAGATTGCCCTTAAGGACACAGAAGTAGGTCATGCTCACCAGTAACGATGATGTAACTTTAAGGAAAATCACAACAGAAGTAAATAAATACTTGAATCTCAAGACAATATCATTCATACAGCATTCGTTATCTTGAATATTTTACCAGATTTCACAGCTGTTGACTGCCCAGAAGAGGACGTTGGCAGACTCATTGCATGACACCATTATCTCAATAACAAGCTGTAAGGAGCCAATTTAATTTTGATTTCTGCCTCAACACTGTTTGTCACAGGCATGTGGGGGAGGGGTTGCACATGTGCCTCTTGCAGGAGGCAACTAGGAGGAGATGGGAGAAAGCCTTGTCTCTAGGGAGACTTTGCCTGGCAACCACTTCATGTCTCACATGGGATAGGCAGTCAGCAGACCACCAAGAATACTGTACCCTCCAGAGAGGTTCTCCAACCAGATGGCAAAAGATCTCCACCAATGGACTGCAGTGGAAGTTTGAACTGGGCCAGTGGTGTCCTGTCAGCAGACAGACCTTGGGAGGAGCCGGGGGGTATACAGGTAACTGCGTCACAAACTCTGGGGTCTTGTCTTTTTGGCCTTTTGCTCTTCTTTTTGCCCTGTCCCTAGCCTGCTTTTGCTCTTTTTGCCCATGCTCACTCATCCTCCCTCTTGCTGAACTCTTGGCTGGACACCAGCTGACCTCCAAGCCTCCTGCTACCTGTCCTGATGCCCTGTGTCCCTGTTTGACGCCCTGCCTGCTTTGTCCCTGCGTTCCTGGCTGAGCCACCTGCCTCTAACCTTGCTTCGCTGATCCAGCCCGCCGTTGCGATCCCTGCCGCGGCCCTGTCCAGGGTCCTGTGCCTCCTGCCCGAGTGCCCACTCATCTCATGTCCAGCCGCCTGTCACTGTGGGAGCTGTATCTTTGGGGCTGCACCTCTCCGTGAGCTCTGAAGGCTCCCCGGCAGGCAGCGTCCACACACCCCTGCTGCTTGGACATTGATGGCATCCCCTGACCTTCTGGTGGTAGCGTCCACTTTTTCTCTCTGTCTCCCCTCTCTCTCTCTCTCCCCAGCCCTTTTCATTTTCCTTCCTCCTTTTCTGTCTTTTCTACTCTTCTTTAGTGTGGCAACACCTTTTTTACCAATAAACAGTTCTCAGATATAATATCTGTCTTGTTTGACTTAATTTCATCCTAGAGCTTCCATTTCAAATGAACTCCCTGCAGTCCCCCATAGTGGAACACAACACAAACTGACAAAACATAATGACAAAAAAGAAAAGTCAAAAAATATTTCCGCACGAAGAAGTGAGGAAACAATGACTTCAGGGATAGGTTATGGAAGGTTTCTCAAAGTAAACCTCCATGCACACATCTCCCCATAGTGACCTTGACACGTAAAGGATCTGTGATTGATTTTGCCATCCCTTCTGTTTAAGTAGAAACAGAAATTAGACATAGAGGGTGGCAGGATGGAGAAAAAATGGAATTATGTGATTTGAAGAATTTTATTTTGGCAAAATATGGTTTTTAACATATTCAGGACTAAAAAACCACAAATAATGTTACCTTCATATCTTTCTAGTTCAGTATTGAAATTCCAAAGCCTTCATGGGAAGCTGTATGAGGAGTGGCTGAGGTCACTTGGTCTGTTCAGCCTGGAGAAGAGGAGACTGAGGGCAGACCTCATTGCAGTTACAACTTCCT
This sequence comes from Eulacestoma nigropectus, assembly GCA_013397775.1. Taxonomy (NCBI): domain Eukaryota; kingdom Metazoa; phylum Chordata; class Aves; order Passeriformes; genus Eulacestoma; species Eulacestoma nigropectus. The sequence continues at coordinate 296,793 of VZTE01006233.1, forward strand.
CATGAGGGGAAGAGGAGGGGCAGACACCCATGTCTTCTCTGTGGTGACCTGTGACAGGATCTGAAGGAATGGTCTGCAGTTGTGTCAAGGGGGGTTTTGGTTGGATATTAGGAAATGATTCTTCACCCAGAGGGTGGTGAGGAACTGGAACAGCTCCCCAGGGGAGTGATCACAGCATCAGCCTGACAGACTTCGAGAAACATTTGGACAATGCTCTCAGGCACATGATGTGACACTTGGGGATGGTGCGGTGCTGGGAGTTGGACTCGATGATCCTTGTGGGTCCCTTCCAACTCAGCAGATTCTGTGATTCTTGTGGAGGGCTGTGAGCCCTCAAGGCAGGAACCTTTTGCACTCCCCTGGAGGAGCCAGAGATAAGCAACCTTCCTCTGGATCATGGTGACTTCCCAACATGCCTTGTTTGCGTTCTTTAGTGGGGGGGCAGATGGATACATAGCAGGGCATAGGGGTTCAGGTTTGGGGGTGGGGGGAGGTTCCAAGACAGCTTGGCCAGAGGTGTCTTGGGAGAGAGAGAATCGGGAAGTGTCAGGGTGTCCATAGCAACCCTGGTCCGATTCCCTCTCAGGCGGAGGGGCGGGCTTGGG
>VZTE01006233.1:300709-357163 GCA_013397775.1 Eulacestoma nigropectus
TCACAGAAGTACTGTAAAATGAGGGCCAAGTTTAGTTCTACTTACTTAAAACAGAATGTCATTTATGTGTGCTTGAGTTCTGCAATGATATCTTAATGTTCATCTACTTTGAAAATAAAGCTCCATTAGAGTCATGCTACTTAATTTCACACAAAGAAAAATTCTTGCTTAAGCTTTTGTATTTATTTCTTGAATGTGTATCCAAAAAATTTTATTCACTGACAACCTCCCCTCAGTGGTACTAATGGACAATTAAAAAAGACATTTTCCAGAGTTACGATGTTTCATAAAAGACAAGTTCAGAAAGGAATGAAAAATTTCTTATTTAATCTCCTGTATATAACAAGCCATTACAATTTACCCACATTAGACTCAATAAGTTTATGAAGATGAAATCATTCCTCAGAAGATAACCTACTACCAGAATTTCTATTCTCAGAAACTGGTGCAGTCAGAGGTACTGCTATGTATGCATTTGGCCTTACAAAAGGCCTTAGAAAACCATGTTTTCCCATGTCAGTCTGGTTGAATGTGTTTTTGAACATAAAATTTCCACATTGATTTGACCTTTAACATCTGGAAAAGGCCTACTAAGAGGACTATGTCTTTAGCATCTAAATATATGAGCCCAAATCCTTTGGTTTTGTTTCACACATTGGCAAATACCAAAGTGTTTCAAGGCAAATACTGGAAAGAGAGAGAGACAGACAGAATGATAACCAAGAAAAGATGTATTAAATTAGGTGTTTGGCTTCCTACGTCATGCTTAAACATGTTTTCACATGACCTTCACATAGAATATTTGATTTTTCAGATTATCAACTAGAGTTTCTTTGTAAAACTCTGTTTTACCTAGAATATGGAAAAAGGGATAAAACCAGAAGGTCAAGTCTGATCGAGCATAAGAATTTAGGTAGATGCCAGCAGAAAGAATTGTGATGTTTCTTCTCCATGAAAAGTGATGATAGGGTAATGGCATAACCTCCAAAAATAGAACTTGGACCCGTGCTTTCTTTTTTCATGTATTTACCTATCTAGTGTCATTTATTTCCTTATAAGTTCCTTTACCATTAGATATTATACCTTAAATTAAGTCTTTAGTTCTGGATTAATCTTCAGAAGACTTCATAAATAAAAAACTGAGTTTTATATGGGTTTTATATGCACTCAGAAAATTTTATTTCGCCTGAAAAAGCTCATCATTCAATGTGTAATATAAAAATTCATAACAGTTTTCCACATAACACGTTGCTATCACACAGACATTAAAAACCAAACATGCTTCAATGAATAATATGATCAAACACATAATTTAACTTCAAATACAACTGACAATGGGCAAAACAAAATTGACAATGCAAGACAAATATGCATTATATATCTTATGCATTTTATCCAGAGTTATTCTCATCATTCTAAAAAAAAGCAAAATAATCTGCTAAGAACAGAATCAACTGATGCCTGAAGAAGCACTAAATTAAAATCTAAAATAGCAGTTTCCTGTCCCAGCCACCACTGAGTAATGAAAATTTCAGTGTGCATCAGTAAGAAAAAGAGCACAAGCTGCCTTTCACATATTGATTATTGTGCATCTGATCCTGCATTTCTTATTTGGCTGTTTGTTAGTCTTTGACTTGCAAATATTCCTACCTCAGCTCCTACCCTCAAACCCACACTCCCTTGTTTGGCCTACAAAGTATAATCTTAAAGGGTAGAGTCAGAGGAGCCTACAGTTTTTCTTCTATGTAATTAGCCAAAATAAAGACTCTACTCAAAAGCTATCCAGATTTCTTCTTAATGAAGCAAAAGTATGAGCCCAAAAGTCGATACTGGCTAATGGTGATCATATAGGGCCAAATGCATCTGGGTTTTTAGGTTTCAAAGGTTTTGTCAACTTGAGCAACAAGATTAAAAAGGTAAAATAAAAGAATATAGCTACAAAACACTGTTTCTAATATATTATTATGAATAATCCTAAGTGAAAGAAAATTATTTTTAAAAAAGAAAATAAATTAGCTATTGACATATTTAAACTGTATAACTTCAGGGTATTATTCATGAAAAAGAAATAGTTCATACCTTGAATTTTTCTTTTTTCGGTGGTGGGACAAATTTGAATTTGCATATTCTCAGGGGTGAAGAGAAAAGTAGGGTTTTTAATAGGTAGAAATTGATATAAAATTATGGAGAAATTATGCTTCTCTAGGTAACCCAAAATTATGTTAAATCTCTGTTTTAATGAAATTACAGCACTTCAAATGCTGTCACAGATGGGAAGTCATAGTAGTCTGCATTGAAATGCCACACAAAATATTTTAACATAATACCTACACAGTCACCTTTCACATCTTCAAGGATAAGACATCAAACACGTCATAATTAAAAGGTAGTTCAAGGTATCAAGACAGTAATTGCATTTCACCGTGGACTCCATAACTCAAATATAATAGCAAAGTGTTTTAATTTTTAATCAGCAGAGACTAAGACATATCTAGATGTTTATGATGCCTTCATTCCAGAACAGCAACCACAAAATACCATTGAAATACATTGAAGGAAATGCAAGAAAGGAAAAAAAAGAAATCCAAAGAAAAATGTTTTTAAAATTTCACAGAAATTTTCTTTAATGCATTCAACACATTTGTATAAAGGCATGGAAGAATGATTATCTAACTATAGTTAGTGAACTTGTCACTACTCAAACGAGGAAACAATGTTAAAGATTGGGTAAGGGAGACATATCTGAGGAAATAAACCTCTTTCTTCTTTTTGTATGTTGACAGGGCACTTGCTAGAATTCCAGAAAAACAGATCATACATTTCTCTGCTGTGCGCTCTTTCCACAGGCTGCCATTTCAAAGACATTTAACACTTCACACCACAAGGCAGTTGCAAAAAGTTACAGCAGATGTTTGATGGCATGGAGGGCAACAGGGTCCAGACAAATGTTTTGATCTAGAGAAAGGAATCCTTTTCTCACCAGCAACAACTATGAAATGAAGGAAACTGTTGAAGATGCTTTAGAGAGTATCTATCTATCAAAAGACAGGGGCAAAAATACATACAGCCTTTAAAAAAATAACTGCAGAAATATGTAGGTAGCTTATCCCTCAGAGCTGAAGAAAAATCCAGCAGTTGACCAACTCTGCTCTTTAAATGGAGTATGAGGCTGACATGGTAACAGGTCTGGGGTTGCACTCAGACAGCTTTTTTTAAACCAACAGAGCAACAGTACAAACAGAAAATAAACAAGTACAAACAAGAAAAAAAAAAAACGAGAACAGTAGAAAAGATACAGTAGAAAATTATCAGAAACCAGTAATCAGAATTGCAAATGCAGGCTTGCAAATACTGGAGTAAAAGCAGATTCTTCCCCAAGAGCCATGCAGAAGCTGTGGTGATCTTTCAACTGTCTTTCAGGTTATTGTGCTCATAACTAGCTAACAGAAGTTATGCTTAATGTCTCTTATCAAACCAGGTGAAAAAGGTTAACCATATTTGAGGAATGTAGCCTGATTTAGACTATGTTGACCATTTACAGCATCTAGTCTTAATAAATTAAGCAGTCTTGAGTTGTTAAACTATGAGATACAATTTCTTTAAGGACTTCAAGTAATCTTAACCATTTAAACTATATTAACAGGAGAGATGGTAGGGTTTTATAAAACTCTTGATACATGGATTCTTGAAGGATAAACTAGCATCTGAAAGTCCTACTGATTTCAACAAAAAATATCTGACCTTGAAGTCCTTTAAGAAACTCTTAAAATCCTGAAGGTGGTTTACATTTTCATTTTTCATTTAAAATAATAATATCAAAGACTCCCATATCTGTGTTTTGTACTCTTTGTCCAAAATATTTCAAATCAGTCCGGAGCCCGCAGCTGTGGCTAAAGTGAAGCCATTCTAATTATGTGTCCTACCCCAAACAGGAATTATGATGGAAGTAACTCTTTTCTCCCACTCTTTTACAGCTTTAAAGCTTTGTTTACTGACCAAAGAGGAGCAACCATTACATTTAATTCAGATGTATTTTAAAAAATGCAATGAAATACACAGTAGAAAATTTCTTCACACCATCAGATAACAGGTAGCAGCTAGGCAGGTGGGTACCACTTGGCAAAGTCTAAGCTTTGGAGATAATTTTGCTGTTTACATGTTCCAAGATACACATGCTTCTGCATTCTGAAATTAAATTCACAGAAAAAAAAAAAATCACAAAAAAAAAAAGTACACTACTGTGGATTTCTTATAGCAGTTAGTCCTAACAAGCAGTGTGAACTATTCCCATGAAGAGATCAAATTGTCTGCTAGGATTTACCTATTAAGGACTTGAAATGATCAGAAAGAGATATGGTGGGAATATTTGTATATACTTGTTTACTACTGTTTGCATTGCTTCTTACTGTCTTGTTACATTAGGCCAGGCATGAGATTGCTCTAACAGAATTTGGCAGTATATGGCTAACACACTGCAAAAAAAAGGAGAGGTGTAAATAAAGCCACTACAGTTTTCCTGCCCATTTCCCTTTCAGTCTTTCACATGTAAATCCAAAACTCAAAAGCTTGCCAAGTAAAACCTTCTACCTCAAATACAAATCAAAATTTCAGGTGCCATGATTCTCACAACTGGCATTTCAAACAAAGAGAAAGGTATTTATTCCACACAAAAACTCAAAGAAATCTTAATAGGGATTCTTTGTCATATAGCAACTGTTGGACATATAAGGTTGAGTCAAAAACATTGTGAGTATATGTCGTGCTACACTATTAAACTAATAAAGCCGTATTTTTTCCTTCCTCATAGACTCTTTCCTCATTTAGTATATAAAATGGATTGTTCTCATTTAACAATCAGTTATTTGATATGCTGTTCTTTCTTCATCATTAATTGGATTGCCCTGGATCCAGTGCTGTTCTGGTGACAAAGCTATTAATTTCCTCATGTGACTTTCTATGCCACTTTTAGATCATCCACTAGAATTTCTATGCAATTCAGTTGCAACTGAATATTAGTTCTGAGACCATTGACAGGCTGGCACCCAGAAAAGAGGTTGGGATGAAACTCAGGTTTTGCTCATTTGGGGGGGCTTTTTTTGTTAGAATAAAAAAGATGGGGGGACAGGAAGGAAAAGAAAGAGACAAAAAGAGAAGAAAAAAGAGGAGAGGGTAGGAGAGGAGAGGGTCAGAGAGGAGAGGAGAGGGTCAGAGAGGGTCGGAGAGAAGAGAAGAGAAGAGAAGAGAAGAGAAGAGAAGAGAAGAGAAGAGAAGAGAAGAGAAGAGAAGAGAAGAGAAGAGAAGAGAAGAGAAGAGAAGAGAAAAGAAAAGAAAAGAAAAGAAAAGAAAAGAAAAGAAAAGAAAAGAAAAGAAAAGAAAAAAGAAAAGAAAAGAAAAAAGAAAAGAAAAGAAAAGAAAAGAAAAGAAAAGAAAAGAAAAGAAAAGAAAAGAAAAGAAAAGAAAAGAAAAGAAAAGAAAAGAAAAGAAAAGAAAAGGAAAAAGAGAATTCATTTAAGTAGCATGAGTAGTGTCACAAAGGATCTGCCCAGGAAAATCAGTTCTATCCTTGCTTCTGCCACAACTCACTGTGAGGCAGTTACTTCTGTTTTAATCCTCACCTACCACAAGCAGGATTCATGAATGCAAGATTCTTAAGACAAATTGGTAGCAAAGAAAAATTTCCTTTTTTTAATAAATGGTTCACATTATTTTGCACTTCTTGCCATAAAAATACAGCCTTAATTTTTCACAGTGAATCCATTAAAGGCCAAAAATTTATGCACTGTGAGACAAAACATTTTTAACGATCCTTATTTTATCTTTACTTTCTTCTTACCCTGTGGGATAGAATAAAAGATGTTTAATACTATTTATAGTCATAAATATGAATACTAAAAAAAAAAAGATAAAAGTAGCATAGCGAGTAATGTTAGTTTTCCTACAAAATTTGCATCCAATAGATACAGAGACAGATGAGAGTCAAAAGAGTCTTAAGAGAGTTCTGGTAAGTAAACAGTAAAATCCATACATGTAACCACTAGGAACTTTTTATCCACATTTCTTAGAGACTTTTCTTTCCATATAAGCTCTGAGATTCTGAAATTACAGAGAGGGTGAAAAAGAAAAAACACAGGAATTCAGTTCTTGGTTGTCCAAGTGAAGAATCTGGCATAAATTACATCTAAAAAATGTTAGAAATTACAGACTATGGTGCTGCACCTACCAGTGTTTCCCTTGGTCTCTCTAGTTTTAGTTCCTACAAGTCATTGGTATCATGCATATCTGCCTACCTCTGGCAGTTGATATAAGGCTGTATAGGAAACCCTGAGAAGCTTGAAGGAAATGCAGGTTTTATAAAAAGAAGGATTTTAACAATATTGAAAATTGTCTTAATATTATTTAAGAAACTGTTTGGCAGTCTCACATATAAAGAGGCTCTAGTAAGGGACATTAATGAGAAAAGTTTCCTCTATTTAGCCTATAAACGTCATCTTATTTCTGTCAACAATTATTTTAATTGCAGCTGAAATTAATTATATCTATTTTTATATTATCATGAGGCAGCACGATACAAATTGCTTTATAATATGAAATCAATATTTGATTAAAACTGTATTATTACAAGTGTGGCAGTATTTTTGCTAGAGTTATTCTGCCTTGCTCATAGTTTCTTTCCCCATTGTCAGCCATCTTACCAATTCAAATGAAGCACTGCACAGCAATTCCAGTATCTCAGATCTGAACTACCTATTTCAAAATGAAACATCCCATTATGAGGGAAACGCAGGTTTCTTTCATTGTCTGGAGACAGTAGAAGAAGATAGATTTATTTATAACTTAGTCTTCTGATTTTTAGCATGTTATTTAGTCCATAGGAAAAAGAGCTTTCAGACTTCTTCACTAATTCATTAATTCTGCACTGTCCTGTTTACGAAGGTTATAAGAAAGCCGTACTGTTTTCCTGGTGTAGCTGTTTCCTGGTGCCTGTTCGTAGCCATGGTTCCTGCATTCTGTGACTGCAGCCATGCAGCACAATGTTGCAGACTTGTTTCAACCACCACATTTGCTTGTTTAACCAAAACAGTCAGGCAGATCCAACTGGCAACATTTTTTATTTCTTTGCAGACTTGATGCTCCATGAAATAAAGGAAGCAACTTTAGCAAGATATGTAGATTTCATCTTTCAAACTAAGAGGTGAAAAGGGTTAGTAGGCTGAGACTTTAGAAATTGCCAGAGTATAGGATTAAAGAAGCTTTGTAGTCCCTTAATTTTTTTTAATAATTCCATTAGAATTACACTGAAAATATGTATTATTTAAATTCCTTTGTTTGGTTTCATTCTATAGATCCTTTCCACAAAATAAAAAAAAAGGCAACTACATTTAAAGACACAAGAGTTTGAAGAATGAAGAGTTGTCACTATTATGCTATCTTTTAAGAATGAAATTGTAATTATCTTGTTATAAAGTGCATGTACAAATTCAAACAGCCAATTCGAATCAGTTACAAAGTAAGATTTATTGAGCAAGCGATAGCAAGCAAAACAGCGCACTGGGTGACCGGGGGAGTCTCCGCTCCACCAATGGTGTGCGGTATCTCCTGTACAATCACGGGTTATATACTCTTTGGTTTCTTACATATATGGTTCTTCCAGGGTGCTCTGCGCTTGCGCGGCTTGTTGCTAGGGGGTCGTTTTCTGCCTTTTGGTGGTCTTGAGGATGAAGACTCATCATCTTCCTGGGTGTCTTCTACTTGACCTTCATAGCTTGTTACATAACTTGGCGTTACTTCGTAGATTGTTTGTTCTACCGGATACTTGTGGTTTATCTTACATGCACAAAAAGTCAAGGCAGTGTCAAAGCAACAAAACTTCAATACTTTAAGCAAGCCTGTAGTTTGTCTTACATGTCTATGAGCAAGATTTAATGAATACATGTTTGTGAGCAAGATTTAATGAACAAACAGATTTTACTTATCACAATCTTAAACTATTTCAATATACAGTGGTTGAAGACTGACTTGAAAGATGGAGCTTGTGTTGGGATCTTGTTTTCTGCATTAACCTTAAATTCTATTTTCTGGAAAGAAGATTGTCATGTCAAAGGGGAAAATTTCCTCAAATCCTTTGTGTTTGATTAGTCAGCCCATGCCTCAGGAAAACTGAAACCCCTGTGCCTGACGGTCAGAATCCCATTAGGGGGACTCTCTACTTAGCAGTTTGATAGAACAGCGGGCAGTTTGACTAACTTGTTCAGGATCACATGCCAACAGAAAGACTCCTGTTGCGCTGGCCGCCCAGTGGCCTGGCAGGTGACAAGGTCTGGTGCCCCAGCAGTGAGGCAAACAGTGTCTTGTCTGGCAGCTGGAGGCTCTCAGCAGAGCTGCCTGCAGGTGGCTCACGGAGGAGCTGGCCGCAGCACTGTTGCTTAGCAACATGCGAGGGCAAGAAATGAAAGAGGGACCCTTCTGTTGTCTATAATCCCAGCTTTATTGCTGCCCCAGAGAAAATCAGAAGCACAAGCCAAAAACGGAGACACAGGGCCGCGAGAGTATGTGACAAGCCTTTTTAAACAGGGACGGAGAAGGGGAGGAACAGAAGGACAAACCAATGGAGGAATGACGAGAAGTGACAGGGAGCAAATCACAAAGGGTTAGGGGAGGAACACATTTAAACTCGCCAATGGGACATCAAGCAGGACAGAACTTTCCAGAACATAATGCATAAACAATGAAACACATGAATAAACATAGCGATCCGAACCAATGAATCTTGCGGGAACAAAGAGGTTTCTAGAAAGGGAGAAGGAGATGCTACGAGAGTGACACCCAGTGGGAGGTAACCTCAAACCTCGGCCTCGCCCTCGGATCTGCCCTCAGGGTCGGAGTCCTGGGTGGGGAAATCCACCCACTTTATGTCACTCAGCCCCAAGGTGGCCTGGGTCACCGCAACAGACTCCCTCTGGGACTCCACAATTTTGAGTATGTTACCCACTACCAGCAACTGCTAGCGCTCTTGAAGGACTCATACTGACAATTCAGAGAATAACACTCTTTATTAATAAAATTGTGAAAGGCTGAGGTTGGAGGATTTCTGGTGATAGTATCTCTTTGCAAAGATATATTTAAAGCAATTTCTATCCCTAACAAAAACTAGCTCAAGATAATTGCTCAGAACACACAGACTATGGTTCTCCAGTAGGTGTTCCTATGGAGAAAACAGGTTCAGCCCATTGACTAATCCCAAAAGTTATGATGGAGTCTTCCATAACTTCTCCACATTCTAAACATACATTTATACATATATTTCTTACGTTTACATGAAGCTTGAGTGTCAAACATCACACTCAGTGAAGGGTGGTTGTATCTTGTAGGTGGGTAATGTCAGTATTATATCTGAGCTAACCTTGGGATGGAGATATACATAAGGATCAAATCTGAGGAGAGTGGTTTCATCCCAGCTGCTGGTTCAACAGCAAGACATCCGCTTATATCTCGCTTGGTTGACAGCTGCTCTGCAGCTTATCAGACAAAAGTACAACTGAGTTCCCTCCTATAGAAGGATTTCAACAGGGTCTGGCTGCGGTGCCTCCGCTCCACTCCACCCTCCATTTAATCCCTCCTTAGCCTGTACTGTGTGTGGGAAGTTGGGCATGCTGACAGAGGAGCAGCAACCTCATTTTCCCCTTTACCATAAACTAGGGGGGAGGGGGGAGGCGTCATAGGGCATCCTGACCAGAATCTCTGCCTGTTAAAAGGTAATTTTACCCCCAGTCTTTTTCCCACAAAGATACATCACAATAAGAGGTATTCAAAAGTTCCAAGATGCTGGTCCCATATTTTACTGAGTGGAAATAGTAAACGAGAACCTCACTGTAGAATCCCAGAAGATAAGGGGTTAATGTGTGAGTCTCAAACACCAATCACTGGATGGTTGTGGAGCCAGCCAAGGATTGTTGGTAATAACTGACAAGGATTGTTAGCACTAACCAAAGATTGTTGGTAATAACCAAGGATTTTTAGTAATAACACTGTGGGAAAGAGCAAGATATGGTTAGAGAAGGGGGTCATGCAGAGGTAGGGCAGCAATTTTCCAGGGCAACATCTTTCTTGTAGCTCCTGGAGAAAAGCACAACGTAGTCCAGCACAAGCTCAGGAATGAGGCCAAGAAGTGGGCATGGACTGTAGGAGGGATCAAGACCCCAAAAGCCCTTCAACTCATATCCAGAAATGCCTAAAAGAAAGAACTGGTCATGAAAACTAATTGTCATAGAAGTTTCTCTTTTCTTTCTCTTTTTCTTTCCTTCTTTCTTTCTTTCTTTCTTTCTTTCTTTCTTTCTTTCTTTCTTTCTTTCTTTCTTTCTTTCTTTCTTTCTTTCTTTTTCTTTCTTTCTTTCTTTTTCTTTCTTTCTTTCTCTTTCTNTGGAGTCTTAGTGAGAATCAGTCTTCCTTCCTTCTTCCCTTCCTTCCTTCCTTCCTTCCTTCCTTCCTTCCTTCCTTCCGTCTTCCCTCCCTCCTTCCGTCCCTCCCTCCCTCTCTCTCTCTTTCTCTCTCTGTCCCCTCTCTTTATCTACTCTCTGTCTCTCACTATTCCTGTCTTTCTCTGTAATTAATCTCTTCCCTTCTCACTTCCTTTTAATCTTCTTCCTTTATTCAAAACACTCTGCCGTGTGTTTATATAGTAGATCAGGAATTAACATACCTATTTCCATGCCAAGTGTGTTATTTACTAGTAAAACTTTTTTTGTAGTCTGGTTATGCAGACCCTCTGACTTCTGTGCTTTCTTTCAACCACAAGCGTTCACAAATCTTGGGTGCTCTTTTTCCCTTAAGGGTAGGGTGTCACACGCACTGCAGGTGTCCTGTTATGCTTTGTTTTTTCAGTTACTCTTGTTTGTGAAATGAGACTGTCACATGCAAGACATTGCTCAAAGATTGTATTTGAGGATCACCAGGTTCCTCAATTCCTTGGCCATCCTCAAGGGTCAAAATGGGGTAAAATCCCTACAGATAGTACAGGAGACAGAAATAGCTTTGCCACCACATAAGCCTATTTCTCAGGGAGCTACTATTTCTGATCATTATTAGTTCAATACTACTCTCATAAGGAATCCCTTTGTTAAACATAATGCCTCTTGAGGGCTGCCACAGGAAATCACTAGAGCAGTGTATTGGTCCTATTCTAGAAAGAGCCCTGTAACACAAGAGGAAATATTTAAAGGAGATTAAAGCTGTTGGCAGAAACTTTGCTTTCTGGAATTTCTCACCAAATTTAGAATCAGCTTACATTTTTAACAGGCATGCTGCCCAACACTAGCCATGCATGATGCCTCGAATGACTAAAGAACAAAAAAGAGAAAGAAAAAAACAGAAAAAAAAATTCTAGAGACAAGCACAGTTGCACCCAAAGAGCAAAAGTAAATTAAAACAATAAAACTAATGAAAAGGTAAAGTAGTTTCTCACATTTAGTGTGTAGCAGCCAGCTAGCAATGCTCTATTTGTGCAAAGTAGACCAAATTCAAAGAATTGAAAATGTGTTTGGCAATCCCAGTAGAACATTCATTTGTCTGCAGCATAAACCCTCAATTTTGTACAATTTAGTATGTCGAGCAAGCATCTTGGCTCAGGAGCAGCCTAGAAATAAACGAGACAGTTGATATTACAGAATAGGATTGAAGTGCCTCAGCAGAGTTGTGTGGGAGTTGTGTATAAAGCATCTGCTTGCATTTTGACTTGCTCAGACCAATTCCATTTACCTTTTGCTAAACTGCCACAAAATTCCTGCGTAACGATTGGAGCAAGGGAGGTAAAAGAAAGAAATCAAAAGTGCCTCGTAAATGAACATCCAAATCCAGAACACTATGCAGCCAGCAAAAATTAACGGGCTACTTTTTGTCTACTCTGAGCCAAAAATTCGTAACATTGATAACCGTAGAGATGCTCAAGGAAAAGGTGTTTTACAAACAAATGGGAACCTTATCACACATCGGCAAACTCAGAAACTTGCAACAAAAATTTATTCTGTTGTTATTAACTCCTCTTTGTTTTCCCTAGACAGGGTGGCAACAGTTACCTTATGAGGTGTGTGACTTCTGGGTGCTCTGGGCGATGTGCTGCCTCATGCTGTCACTCAGGAATGGAGCAGATCGTCCCTATGTGGTGGCAGTTGGCACCTACGTGTAAGTAACCAAATGCCACCCTGGAGTAGAATTATTTTCGGTGACACGGTCTATTACTTTTCTGTAAATTTTTACTCACCTTGCTTGGCAGTTCAAGGAGAAAAACTGATGTTGCCAGACCATGTGTGTGCATGTGTGCATTAAGTAGAATTAAGCAGGTTAAGTGGAATTAAAAGCAGATTTCATATTTTGTTTCATGTAACTTTTAGAACAGTGCAGGATTTAGGTTTTTTTCATGCTACTGTATGAAACAGAGATAACAGACTGTTCCTTTATTGCTATTCCATATGGATTGAGGAAGAAAATGTTTAATAGGCAAAGCATTTCAAGTAGGAAATCAGCAATCCCTGAAATTTTTGCAAACTTTATATTAAAAGATGAATCAATGAAAAAAACCTACATTATAAGACCTAGAGAAAAAAAAACCTGAATGGGCATACTGTCTACAGGTGTTCCATGAAATCCTTTCCAGTTTTTAGTTCTATGGTCATGGGTCCAAATATTATAATCTTATATTCTCCATTGGGTTGCATTTCCTGCCTAAGAGTAATTCTTTAAGAGACATGTAGGTACATTTGGCCCATGAGGCAACTCTGAACCACACATCATTTTCCATGTGGAAACAGGCATATGTTGCTATGAGCACTATAAACCACACACATGCATGCTTTACAGGCAAACAATAATAAAACAAAATGCTTCTATAAAATGTATAAATTCATCTTTGTATGATTAAACAGCATGAAACTTTCAGGCCTGTATAAAGAATGTACCTTATTACAATGTTAATTCTTCTAAAGAAATAACAAAGCGTGATTATTGAATGAAGTAACACCATTTAATGCTTTAAATTAGCCTTCTGATGTTAATTTCAGAGTTGGGAAAGTGTCCTATGGCTTGCTGTAGTTCTTCAGTCTGTTTTGAAATCTGCTTGCTCTCATTTTTTGCTTGGCTACTGAATAATCTCCAAGGATATTACCGAATTATACAATGCATGATGCTTTAATGCAAATAACATTGATTTCTTTATTAAATTTTTACAGAAGATACAGTTCAAATTTATAAACAATTTCGTTTTTCAGGTGTGGTAAGTTGATCTTGGCTGGACCCTGTATTCCCGCCAAAACTGCTTTATCCCTCTGCTCCTTAGCTGGACAACAGAGAGAAAGTATAAGAAAAAGTTCCTGCATTGAGGTAAGAATAGGTAGAGGCTGAGAACAGGCAGAGGTTGCTCAACAATTACTTGAGCTAAAGAGACTGAAAAAATTTGGGAAAATTACTTTCTTGTCAATCAAATTACAGTAGGATAATGAGAAACAAAACTCAAACCTTAAAAATCCCTTCTTCCTCGGCTCAACTTCACTATCAATTTCTCTACCCTACACTCCCACACCCTTTCAGTGGTGCAGGGAGATGGAATGGGTGTTGTGGCTACTTCATCACATTTCTGCTGCTCCTTCTTCCTCATAGGTAGGGCTCCTCACACTCCTCCCCTGCTCCAGAGTGGAGTCCTTCTCATGATAGATAGTCCTCCATGTACTTCTTCAACATGAGTTCTTCTCACAGGCCACAGTACTTTACGAACTGCTTCAGTGCCAATCCCTTCCACAGGGCACAGTCCTTCAAGAGCAGACTTCTCCAGCGTGGGTCCCTCACCATGCTGGTCTTCAAACTGCCTCACCATGGTCCAGGGCCTGGAGGGGAACTTCTGCTCCAAAACCTGAAACACCTCCTCCCCCTCCTTCTTCGCTGGTGTCTGCAGGACTGTTGCTCTTATCTATTCCTCTCCTCTGGATACTGCTCCCCAGCAGTATCTTTTTTCCCTCTTCTTAACTACATAGTCCCACAGGTGCTACTAGCATTGCTGATGACCTCAGCTATGACTGTTATCAGGTCAGTCTTGGAGTTACCTGGCACTGTCTCTGTTAAACATAGCAAAGGCTTCTGGCATCTTCTCATGGAAGCCATCCAAGTAGCCTTCCTGCTACCAAAACTTTGTCATGTATGCAGAACCAATATAGCACTTCAACAATTAATAGAGCCAGACTGTATGAATTTATAATCAATTCCAGGTGAAAACAGCATGCTAGAAGTAAAACTGAAGTTGCTCTGAGGAGGCAACTTTTTTCACTTCCAAATTCGGTGAACACTGATTGACTGTGTTATTTTTTAAATAATCAATATTGTTATTGGAGAAGAGAGAAAGACAGAATAGTTGTCCATTTGAACAAGTCAATAAAAGTAGAAATGCTTAAAAAATTCCTCAAGAGGAATAATTACATTGAGAGGATTTCATTAGTGTGGAGATTATCTTGAAGTAAATTTCAGCATCAGAAGTCAATAACTACCCTGAGTGTTTTGTCTGTATTTTGCCAGTTTTCCACTAGAGACATATGTCTGTGGTAAAGACAGGATAAGATAAATAACTAAAATCTGCCACAGTATTTTGAATAGGAAAACTAATTCTGTTTCTAATTGCTGTTTTATTTTATGTTGGTGGCGTTTGCTTATGTTATACCCTGCTTTGACAGTCAACAGAAGGGGTGAATTGTCACGTCAACAAAAAGCTCTAGTTCGGTCCTGTATTCAGCTATGAAATATGTTGTTCAGTATTACCTTAAATCTTCAAGCACATGCTTATAATTGTTCAGACAGTTTCAAAGCCTGAGAAGACTCAGTCCTACAACAAAGCAGAGTTAAGAGAACTGGTGTCCTACATGATTTTTGGTCTGATAAGAACCTGTTGGGTTAACTTTCTTATTTAATACTTGGCTTTATTTTAAGTGGTTTTTCATATTAGGAAGGATTAGAATATTTCATAGCTTTTAGCTTGTGTCTTACAAAAAATATTGTATGAATTGGAATAGACAAAAACAATAAAGGAAATTATGGCTGAAGGAAAGCAAGATTTTTTTCCGAATCAGCAAACTGGATATTGTCATGGTTTACCAGTACTACATATATCTATATGATATCTTTTGTTCAGTTCTGGTTTTTTGGTTTTGAATTCTTTGGCTATGTGTATCACAACATATATTCATAATAAAGGCAGAAAGAGTATATATCAAAAAATACAGTGAGATACTCTTAAATTTTAATACTCTACTGCCTTATGATTAGAAATACAGTTAATAAGCAGGCATGTTTATAGCACTACTATACTACAGCACTACTATACTACTATTTCTTAGGTACTTGAAGAAATTTCTCATCCATAGATTTGGAAGCCACCATATGTTCCTGAAACAATGAAAGGTTGTTTCTTTACCCAGGGGTGGAACTGCTTTTAAATGCAAAAACAAGACTAGACTTTTTAAGAACTAGAAATTAGTACATCCAATAGAAACAGATTAGAATCATGTGTCTGTTTGGCCATAAAAATAATTAAGTGAGTTTAAGTGGCCTCATATACTAGGATGAGTTTTTCTACATGAGTCAGCCAGACTAACAGTGACAGTGTAGGTACTTTTGTAGATGTTGACCAATATAATAACTATTTTTGAGACAACTACACTTACAAATAAATGCATCCCTTCCCACACTAAGAAAACAATGTTGATACTCATAGTTAACATCATTTCACTAATCTATTTAAATTCAGCCTTTTTGTTAATCTGTGGGAGTTTTCATACTTTTCAAGGCCCACAGTTTGAGATGCAATGTACTCCAAAAAGACCTAGGAATAATGTGAGGTTCTGTAGACTGGAGTCTGCCAGTACGAGAATGTTTGGTTCCCCTGCACTCATTCATTAAATTTTACTAAAAGCATTTACGTTTTAGAAAATTATTATTAAATGTTCAGTTATTTCCATGCAAAGTTTATTTAATTCCAAATTCAGTTGTACATGTCTCAGTTCTTATTTTTAAAGACATTTATATCGGCAGAATTGAAACATAAGTAGTTTGGGCTAAATGCTCAATAATCATTATCCTGCCCTTACTTTTCTATAGGTAGGGATACTCAGTCTGTTTGAATGATGCACCTCAACTCAGCACTGAAGCCTGTAGCTTGAACACATGCTTCAGGAAATGTCCTCTGAAGATTTCCAAACTCTTCTCATTCAGTATCTTTTTTTAGCAGCTCGCTACTGTCAAGATTACTTTTTTCCTTTAAAATCTGTTTTTTGCCCAGAGTGACAACTTATTTTTACGGGCCTGAAGGGCAAAAAGATAAGTAATCAGACTATGTTTGCAGATACAGTTTTAGAGGAAAGACGCTACAAAATTCTTTTTTAGCAATTGCTGCTGAAAAACCTAGAAACCATTTGATCAATATGTGGTCCTGTTTTATATCAAATGTCTACAGAGAACTTCTTAAAATGATTCAGTTGATATTGTGTGTCTTAAAACCTACCTTATTTACCTGTGTGAATTTGAGGATGACTCCTAAATAGATAAAGAATTCTCTCATAGAAGCAGATGAGTTGTTTTTTCCATAGGAAACAGAGCTTTCTGTACCACAATTTAATTTACCAAGAAAGTATTTGGAGAAGTATCACACCAATCCATCTCTACATCTCCTCTGATTGATAGAAAGACTTTCAATTAGAAAAGGGTAATTCGTAGCATCCTTCACTGATTCTTAGTCTAAATTATCCCTTGGAGTATTTACCTTCCCTCTTTTTCATTTACCTGTAAAGGCAATTAGAGAGGAGAGGGCAAAAATGTTGTCTACATTGACTAAATTTATTGCCTGCTGGATGGTAGGACAGTGAGTTAAAACTCTTCATTTTCTCTCCCCATTCCTAATTGCTGTTGTGGCCATAAGATCATCTAGTTACACATACCCTTGACCAGCTTGTTTTGTATCACTCAAATACAGCTGCATGAAATCTGGTAGTTTATTTTTAGCTAGTACCTTCCAGAATGCAGATGATATTTTTTAAGAGAGGTGAAGGATCCGCTACTGCTTATTGCAGGGTTTAATCGCTTTCACTGTTCAAAATCTATTTCTTGGTTTCATTCCAGTTTCTGCCTCTGGGTTTTTAATGTCTTTCTCTGCCTGGAAAATTGCAAAGTACTTAAGCAATTGGCTTTTTCTCTCTGTGAAAGTACATAAAAAACTGCGATCAAGTCACTTCTCAGGTTTTTCTCTTAAATGTGAAGTGTGAACTCTTTATGTATCTCTGTGATAAACATTACTTCTGCCTCTTGGAAGGGACTCTTCTTTGACTCTTTTTTGCACTTTGCCCAATTCCATGTGTTGAATTTTAAAATGTGAGTGTGTGAACCCTACATACTTGTTTCAATAATGCCTAATTTCTACGCAACAGAAAAGGTCACTTATCTCTTTTAACTTTGTACAAGCAGATGATAAGGTCATAAATCAAGGTCAAAGGGAGATTTAAAATCAAATAGTTATTCAAATTCTGTGATCCCTTAATGTGTATTATTTCTTTGCTATGCCAACTTAAGCTTTTATGTATGCTAAATTTCACAGAATGTGTTGTTTCCAATATTTTGATAGAGGGAAGTACAACCCCAAAAATAGACCATCACCAGTTTTCTCTTATAGATCTCCATTTATAAGACCAGTACCTTAAAAACAAAGGGTGAATTATTGCTCAGAAAAACTCACAAAGATAAAAAACCTCCATGTTATGAGAAACTTAACCACAAACTGTACTTCATTATGCAGAATATACAACTCTTTCTGTCTTATGTGCAAGGGGCTCTATTTTATTAAAAACAAAAAAGTCACATTTTATTCCAGCAAAATAAAGCAGACCCAGAGTTAAGTTACAGTTAATGTAATTTGGCTAACATTTTCACGATATCAATTGCTGCCAATTATATACTCTGCACAGTGTAGTTGAAACAATCTGCATAGAATAAATTACTAGTTATTCTGAAACTATTTTCTCATAGTATAGCACTCTAGATGTGCTATAATTGCCTCTGATATCTCTCTGACAGGTTTTGGTATTTCATACTCATTGAATGAACAAAGCATGCACTCTATCCAGCAGGGTGCATTAAGAATAAAACGAATCTGGCACTGACATGCCACTTCCATTGATATTCATGAAGGAAAATGTAGTTTAGCAGCTCAGTCCAAGACTCCTCAAAGTGAATGGGAAGAGTCACAGCAACATCTATGACAGCTGAATCACAGAGGCCCAGCAGAGCCAAGCTACCTATGGCACATGAAAATGAGACAGCAAAATACCCATAGTGGATGAAAAATAACAAGACTGTTCTTAACTGTGTTAATCTGTCTTGCAGTAAATATATAATAGCCTTCTGCTTAAGTTCAAATAAATAACCAAGTCCTCTAATAAACTATTCAGCCATTTCTATGCTGCTGGTTATGTACCAGACATATTTCTTTGACTGTCAGCACACACACTCCATTAGCATTCTTGTATCAACTTTTTATTTTTGAGTGAGAACAAAGTCCATTTCATTTCTCCATTTATTTTTTTCTTTTTATGATTTTTTTTTTTTTTTTATTGCTGTGGTAACATCCAATGTCACTGAAACCAAAATAGCAACAGAAGTTTATGCTACCAAATGAATGGGATTTTAATGAATGTTTCTGACATATAAAATGGTACCAGTACCAGAAATAATTTCTTCTTACCTTTTTTTGATTGCATATTTACAATAAAATTTTATGGATTTTGGAACAGTTTAAATTTTGGAAAAATATATTCCAAACCTCAAAGGTGTTTTGAGAGTCTCAGTTGTCTGTATTTCTGTATGTGTCTTTATTTCATTGTTTCCAACAAGAGTTTGCACCAAGAATTTTCAATATTTAGACAGATATCTATTCTACTTCTTGGGCATGATTCCTATAAACACACTGGGACACACCTTGCAAGCTACCTCCAAGACTGTAACATTAATTCATAAGAATTTCTCCAACTTCAGTGCTTTCCCTAAATTATTACTCAAGTTATTACTTTAATGGAATTGGTAGAACTAAAGAATGGCCTGTGTTGAAAAGCGCCTTAGAGATCATATAGTTCCAACCCCCCTGCCATGGACAGGGACACCTTCCACTACATCAGGTTACTCAGAGCCCCATCCAACTTGGCCTTGAACACTGGCAGGAATGGAGCATCCATAGCTTCTCTGGGCAACCTTTTCCAGTGCCTCACCACTCTCACAGTAAAGAAATTCTTCCTAATATCTAATCTAAATCTGCCCTCTTTAAGTCTGAAACCATTCACCCTTGTCCTGTCACTACACGCTCTTTTAAATAGTGTCTATCTGTCTTTCTTGTAGGCTCCCTTCAGGTACCAGAAGGCTGAAGTTGGATACTCTGATGCTCTTTTTCAGGCTGAAAAATCCCAGTTATCTCAGATGTTCCTCACAGGAGAGGTGCTCCATCCCTCTAATCATCTTGGTGGCCTTCATCTAGACTCTCTCCAACAGGTCCATGTCCTTCCTGTGATGGATCCCAGAGCTGAATGCAGCTGGATTATTCACAGAGTAAAAGTAGCATGTGCACTTAGGTTATGAATCCAGGTCCAGTTATTTGGTTTAATTTCGCTACGTGTAACAAAAATTTTCCATTTAATTTAACTGAGACTTGACATAATCTTCCTGAATAGCACTAATTCTCTTTCTCATTTTTGTGAGGAATTTGTTGGCTTTGACCAGCTTAAAGCTGGCGTGAAGTTACTGACCTGTTAGTGTCAAGAAGCGCAGCTTACACATATGTCATGTCAGTGAGTGATTCTTGTCAACAAGCTTCCTACTGATAATAAAGCAGTTTTAGGCTTGCCAGAAGTGTAGTATTTTCAACTGTGTTTATAAAGTAAACACTTCTGGGATAATCTAGGATGCTTCACTATGTGACCATCTGGTTGTAAAATTAGGGAAAAAAGCTTCTGCATTGCTTAGTATAATCCATTTTCCAAAAACTGCTAACCTTTTTATTGCCATTTAAAGCTAGGGATAATAAAATCCACACAATTATAGTAGTGCAAATTTTAAAAAACTGGGGGAAAATATGTTTTTTCTATAAATACAAATATCTTCTTTAAATCAGGGTTTATTTTTCACACTGCATGGAACTTATAAACCAGACAATTAACCTATCTTTTCCTCTACTTACACACCAATTCTTGGTAAATGTAACCCCTATGCAAGTTATTAAATAGGGTAATCACTATACAAGTTATTAAATACGTAATTAATCATGAAACAAACTATTCTATTGGAAAGATCAATTCATATTTCATACTGCTTTGAAAATCTAAATACAGGGTTTAATATCTTTGCCTGCTTTCCACCGCATATTGCAGAGTACTTGTTTTAGAGACTATATAATGCTTTATATTAATAATATATGTGATATTCCTTTGAGATAAATATCTACTAAAGTAAAAAGTCTTTATGAAGTCTTACTGACTGTCAGTTTGAAGGCAATTTCTTGAGAAATAGGTCAGAAACTTTGTTTTCAAAACCTTTAGCAACACATTTCCTTAGTGTTAGGTTATTGACCGACACTAGAAAATAAATTACTTCAAAGCTATCCTTTTCCTAGACAATGTTGGTTTTGTAAAATTAGAATAGTCTGCAGCAAAGCCCATTTAACTTTGACAAAAGATATAATTCTTTGCCAAGAAAAGAAAGGTCATTTATTTTAACCTGTAATATTCTCCGCCATCGAAGTATTGCAAATCAGTTCAATACACCTAGATTTACATTTTCCATGACATCTCCTGTCTTCTCAAATGGCAGAGAACTTGCATGATCTCAAAGGAGATACCTTACAGCTCATACATCATAAGACTTGTATTTCCTTCACCAGCCATAGTAGACAGAAGTCAAAACTAGTTTCAGAGCCTCAGTAATTCAGTCAAGCATATCAACAACTTGCAAAAATGCAGTTCACATACAATCAACTTGAAATCAATTATGTTAATCAGTTTAAACCAAATTTTAGATTAGAAACAGGTCTGAATGAAATGATTATTGAAGGTTTTGTTCTCAGAAAAACCTTTTTAGATTTTTATATTAACCAAAGATGTCTACTTATCCTTAAGGAATATAAATTCTGAATTTATTTCAGCTCAAACAGATGCCTGAAAATCTTCAGAAAGAATAATACTAATTATAACTTCATAACTCTTGTCATGTTCTAGATGCTTTGGAAAAGAAAACATATATCTTGTGTTACAAAATCTATTGTACAGGGCATGAGCAAGGAATAAAGAAAGTGTTTTGTCATGCATTCTGAAATCCAGAAACATGTTTGCCATTCTGTCTCGTACATATAATTTCCTTCAGTTTAAGGTTTTTATGCAGACAAACACAATGATCTATCATTTATTTCTCCATGCAGAAGAAAATAACCTACAGAGACAATAACATACAGAGTAGCTGCAGTGTGAAAATTGAGCAGCAATATAAGGGAAAACCAGACTCAGTGCCACATACATGCAGAGAAGCCACACACACACACAGAGGAAACATTTCAGAGACACTAAAGAGCAGAAATATCTCCTGGAAAAATGTGGCTCAGCTGACTAAAACCTGTCCCTTAAAAGCCTGCCATAACCATGGGAGCTCTAAGGTTGTACTTTAATGTTTTGTGTGTCTATTATAGTGTTATTTTACAACTGTGAAGTAGATTTTTAGAGCAAATGAATAACATTCTGCTAAGTGGCTTTTAACCTTATAGCTTTTCCAGCTCTAGCTTTGCACCCTAGAATTCACCAAATTATCCAGATTTAATCTACCTCTACAGAAGAATTTTAAAAATGAACCTTTTAGTTTTATCCCTTGAAAAATGGAAAATTATTTGAAAAAAAATTAGAAAGAATCTCTGGATTTTCTCATGCTCAAAAAAAAAAAAAAAAAAAAAAAAAGGGAATGATAACTTTTATTATTTACTATGTTTTCCAGATTTTTCAGTTCTGACACAAAGTTCTTACAAAAACTGCTGCCTTGTCAAGACCCTGGGACAAAAATGAGGGAAGTATATACTGTTATACTATACTAAGTGGTGTAGTATAACACCATTTCCCATTAATATGCTGAGCTTTGTGGGCAATCTGCATTCCCTCTCCTTAAAAAGGCAAAACCATCACACTCAGCCTGTGAGAGTTCTAGAATCTTCAGAAGACAAATCATGAAATCAGGCAAGATAATTGTTGAGGAAATGTTAGCAGAAATATTTTTGTTAGTCTTCAGCAGGCCTAGGCTTTTCCTTTATTCATGTCATAAAACATAGCATAGACCTCCTTTTATGGCACAGCATTGATCACTAAGTTGATTGTCAACATACGAGGTGTTATTTCATGTCTATCCTACAGTTTTGACAGGGACACCTGAGCAGAGCACCTCAGTGAAAACCAAAGACAAAATACAAGCTGTTCCTGAGATACTACCACTCGGAATGGGCAACAGTTGATCTGAAGCAGAGGTTATCGATAACCATTTCCATTTCCCAACACAACAGTTTCCCTACAATACTGTGATTCACACTGTCATGAGAAGGTTATTTTAAACCAAAAGCAGCTACAAAGGCAAAAATATCAAAAAACCCACGAGTGTTGTCTTTAGTAGCATGTCCCAAGAGAAAGAGAAAGAAAAATAACAAACAATATAACTTGTGCAAATTCAGTTGGCTGAACCATATTTGAATTGCATTGAACCTGGCAGCAGCAAAGGCAGGTAAGAAAGACTTCTCCTTCCCCCTTAAAACCTTGCTTTAAAAGACTACAGTGAGTGTGATACAGCCTGGGGCTAAGTACCAGCATGTAGAGAAATAGATGACAGCTCTGTTCATTTCAGATTTTCAAGCTTCATCTCAAAGCTCTCATTCTGCATGTGTTGAGAGCAGAAAAAACCACTGCAACTATAATTCTAGGACCTGCAGGAAAGCATGCATACATAATGTGCAAGCCTTCAGCATTTTCTATGTATTGTTCTGATTTGATGTGCTCACAGAACTTGAATTGAAGGGGAAAGCATATGTACATTTCAGCCCATAAACAGACAAGAAAAGGAGTGTCATGTACCTCATATGAAGTAGTAAGGCAAAACAGTCTTTTCCAATCACTATTGGCAGATATGTGTATTTGCAGGTATGCATGCAGACTCATACTGTCAGTGAAATTAAAACTGACAAATGATAACTTTGCACTGCATGATGTTTTGCAAATTTGATGAACCCACAGCAGGACCTAGAAACTCTTAATTTATTGCATTTAACTTCAGATAAGTAATTGCCTTTTATTAAACTATGAGTACCAGAGACTTAAATTTCAGCTAGAACCTTGAAGTTTCATGTTGACCTTTGTTCCAAACTACCAATGTAAAAACCCAGTACTAGTGTCACTTACAAATAGATGCAATACAGATAGCAACCTCGGAATCTCCTCTAGATACAGTTTATGGTATACTTATTGGACTGGTTCACAGTTCAGACTACATATACCTTAAAAAACACAATAAATGTTTACCAAATCCAAATCTAAATTTAAGATTTGGAAACAGTTTGTAAATGTTTGTAATGACAGTCTTCTTCAAATTTCTCTTTTAAAAAATAGATTGTTCACAGAGCTTCCATATATGATTTATGTTCCTGTTCTCAGGTATGTTTAGAAGAAAGGACACATCCTTTTATTGGCAGCCATTTTTGCAGGATTCGAGAAAAGGCCTTTTTGTTAATAAAATAAGAATTAAGGGTATCCATTGTCCCTTTGAGAAATTCTTTCAGAAATGGAAATCTTTTTGAATGTTTATAATGCACGAGACCAATTGAAGACGAGGTGACTGCTATCTCACAGATCAGACTATTAACAATAGCATCTTTTATTAGGAAGTAAACTACTATCTAGCTCTAAGTTTGGGGTTTTGAGACCAATACCAGGCAATGCTTAGGAGCTGTTAAAGACATCCTCCTTATTCTCCTTGGACCATATTGGTAGTACTTTTATAGTTATTAATACAAAATCTGGAACAACAGTGAAAACTTCTAAGGTCTCTAGGTGAAGCAGAAGAGCATAAGAAATAATTTCAAACTCTTGGGCCACATCTGGATCTTTAGATTATGGTGTTTTTGACATTTCCTTCTCAGTTCATATTATTCCAACTTTGTACATGGTATTTGTTTTACCTTCCTGTGATGCTTCTTAGTCTTCATAGATATTCTCAATTCTTGTGCTTGCACCTACTTGCTACCACACTGAAAGTAATTTGTCAAGGTGAAGAGGCTAGCACAAAGCACTGCATTTTTTTTTTGATAAGTGTTGATTTTTTTCTTAATGATGTATGCTCTCGGCTGTCCTGTTTATTATATTTTGTTTGCAACTGAACCACTCTCTGAGAACTCATCCTTATCCTGACTGGTCATCAGAGGTTTTAAGGGTGCAGCAATTTATGTTTTTTACTTAATAATTCATCTGATACTTAAGAGGTCAATGTAAATTACCAAAGGCCTGTAATTTAAACATTTGCTGGCTTTCTGCTTCACAAGTTTGATGGACATCTTAATGGTATGACTAAGATTATTTAGGAACTTAACGATCCCCCTTTATAAAGAGCTCACAGCTGCAAACAATCTCACAATAAGCTTCAAATTACAGTTGTGTTTTCTGAAACTAGACTTGTGTTTTCTGTCAGATATACTTAAAACCTGCAGAATGCTTCTGCCACACGTGTCATTAACTTCACCTGAAATGTAATGATCCATCCCTTGTAAAACTACATCAAATGGGCTGACAGTTTCCTGCAATGAACTCCTGATATTGCAAAGGTTATGCCTTATTGAAGCTTTTCTTTAGGATTTCTACTAACAAAACTGTGAGAAACTGTTGATAGTTTCACATGAAATGATTTGCACACACAATGACAAATTCTTGATTAAACAATCTGGCAACGAATTTTCATTAAATTGAAAAGCTATTAAATTATATAGACTTACTTTGCTTTGGCACTCAGGCTGCAATCTACATTTAATAGTTGCTAAGCATTCTTCTGATGTCTAAACCATTTCTAGACAGAAACAAAATGGATTTTGTAATAAAAGCAGAATTAAAGAAAATAAAGTAATAGGAATCTATTAATTTTTATTGGCTTTATTTTGTACCATCTGTATGCTAAGGACTTTGTAAATGGCATGGTAAACAAGTGCACATATGGAGAGGAATATGTGCCAAAAAATTCTGCAAAAAACTGAGAAGTTAAAGTAAAATGATAAGTAGGTAGATACCTTTTTTCTGTTAACAGGTGACGTCTATTACTGGTGCATTAACTAGATTTTTGGGATTTGGGAGGTTTGTTTTTAAATTAACGTCATCCTTTATTTCATCCACTTAGGAAGACTTTGACTTTGTCCCAAGATTGCAAAGAGAGCAGAAAGCAATACAAAAACCCCTTCCTCTTCTGGAAAGGACTCGTAAAGACTGCTAGCTGTACTAATAATTATGTTTTACTATGCTTTGCAAGTTATGAATTACAGGGATAGGCACTCTACCTGTACTCTGCTAGCACTGTTTTGTGGGGTGTCCAACTGATGCTAGCATTATTCAGCATACATTTGATGGGAAGCTTTTCCTTGCTCTTAATGCACAGTGCAGCCAGGTTTACACAGCACAGAACATTTTTCCCCTCAAATAAGAACTAAAGACAGCAAGGCATTAGCAATTTCAGGGTGTTGTTGGGCTAACATCCACAAGTCATGTCCAAATGAGGTGACAAAATTGCCTTTCCTTCTAGCTTCATCCTGTGCTGAAGTTTCTGTTAAGGGATGAAGAAGCTAAGTGCAAAGGGCTGGACCATGGGGGAGATCAGAGTGTCTGGTCACTACAGCTTGAAAGTCAAAATGCCCATGCCCTAAAGGCTTACTGGCCTTAGAATCTTGTATCAGTACTATCCAATATGGAAACGAATACTCAAAAGTATCCACCTCTTATGAGGGGCATATCAATTTGGCCTCTGATATCTGGGTTGGGAAATAATAAGTCTTGCAGGTAACATTCAAGCTAAACCTACAGAAAGCCACTTTAACTCAGGCAAAGACAGATATAGAGTCCCTGTCCACCTCAGAGCACAAGAGATCTGAGGTAATAGGAAACTTTCCCTCCTTTATTTTGCTGAGAGCTCTATGGAGCGTCTTCAGCCAACCCTAAAAGCTTCTTCAAGTTTCACCAGTAGAAACATGCCTTTGCCTGCTTAGATGTAGGGTACCTGCTGGTAGCAATAAAAACAAAAAGCAAAATTAAAATTTCTTCTGTTTTCCATTTTTTTAATGTGACCAACCACTAAAACATGGAGTAGAAAACCTGGTCTGCATGGGTGAGAGCCCTGTCCCTGATCCTTCCTATGTCAATACTTGTGCCAGAGCACTACTTCAGCCTCCAGGACAATCATTTACAGCTGTGAAAGACACTTGTACCTGAAGTCAAAACACTCATGGCAATTCCTAAGGAGATATAAATAAGTTCAAGGGGCATCTACAGAGCAATAACAGTATGTTTAGGCTCAAGGAGATAATGATAGCTGCAGTCTCTTTCCAAGTCCCACGAGACAGTACTCGGGCCCCCAGTCCACTCCACAGAGCTATCACAGTAGCATTAAGCACTGTTGCTGTGAAGGCAGTTAGCCATAAAATCAATGTTTTCAGCTACCAGAAAAAATCCTACTCATCTTTCGCTTGTGTAGCTGCTCTTTCTCCTGCCGATTTGCAAGCAGGGAAGAGGCATGTTGAAGCAAGTACCAGCAAACCTTGACCCAATCTTCAGCTTGTTATACATAGGCACTAAGGCAGAAGAACTAGGGAGTTATTTTTCATCCAGTGAAGGACAGGCACATGCATTTTCTCTTTTTCTCTCTAACAAGTCAGAAAAAAATGAGAAACCAACAAGTTTAATGCACTTCCTTTGTGATTTAGTAAATCTCCAGGTTGTTCCTGAGGCGATACAGTGATGTACTACTTTTCCTTCAAGGGAAAGGGAAACTCACAGCAGAGGCCCTGCTTAAATGACATTTCAGGAACACTTTTTTCAGTTGGCATGGCTCCCAACAGAAAATACCAGCTTCCTATTTCAAGAGAAATATCCTAACGAATTTGATCCAAGAAATACATTTTAAACTGTGTAAGTCAAGCCCAGGAGAAATAAAGAGGGAAGAACACATAGCATAATCAGTAAGTTTGTGTTCTAGTATAACCACAAACTACAACCTTTTTTCAGTGCAGCTGGCACTAGACAGGTTGCTGAATCTCTACTAGTAAAGCTATGTTAGTCCTGTTCATGTATATGTTACTCAAGAATTTATTGTCCTCAGGAAACTACAGCAAAACACAATCCAGAAATTATGAGGGGAAAGGACAGGATTTAAAGAGCAAATGTCGAATGATATTGAGACAGACATATTGTTGTGTATATTGGAAAGAAAAAAATACACTGATTTTTCTCACAATTATCATCTGGTTGCAAAGAAAACAATAAAGAGTGAAGAAACTTATATATTGCTGACTTAGAAGACGAGAAAAATGACTGCATATTTGAGTTCTTGGTAGAACTCGAATGGCTGGCAGAGGTAAAAGTTAAAAAGAAAGGAGTTACAAAAAAGCTTGATTCTATTACCTTATTAGGCCTCCTTCACCCTGCATTGTTAAATGTTTTGCCTTTGAGTCTTAATACATCATTGGGCAGCATTTTTTTTCCTGCTGTTTTCTGTAATCTTCCTCCAATCCGGCTGTCTGGTTACAACTCTGTATGTATATTTTTCTAAGCAGAAAACTCCTGCATGGTGCTAATACACCATGTCATAGACTTGAGACAAAATACCTAGGAGAGGTTAGCAAGATGGGTTCCATTTGTTGGAGTTAAATTGTTCATGCTCCAATGTACCGACAAGTCTCAGTAACAGACCTTAGAAAATTCTGTTTTCAGATGACACTCAGTATATTTTGCCAAGAAACGATATTTGAAACATATCAACCAGCCGCCCCATAGCAAATGTTTCTCTCATTCTATTAATTTGCAGTGTTATTTCCTCCATCAGAGCAATTATAAATAACATTTAGCAGCAAAGTGCCCCATATTTCTATTTGCCATGACCTATTGATAGACCACGTAATGTTAAGCCTTTACTCACCCAGACAGCTTTTCTGCCTAGAGCTCTTGAGATGACATCCTAGCAGACAGCCTTGCTTTACAAAAGCGGTTACAAAGGGTTTCACAAACAGCAATATTTCCATAAGATGGAATAAGAAAATCTAAAAGCTGAAGTTTGTTTTATGTTTTGACATACAGTTTTTTATCAGTCAACAGGATCATGACACTGAGAAAAATTTGTAAGAAGTTTAGCTTTTGGGCGTTTTTAAATACTGTTTAATTTCTCAGCAAATCTCAGTGCAAATTAGAATATAGCTTTTCTTAAATCATCATGAAAAACTTCAAGTGTTAAAAGAGATGGTAGGGTCTTGGCCTGCCTGTCACCCTGTGTCTTGATAACAGTGAATTTTATCATTCTCAATTTCATTTTAATGCCAGAGCAGAACTTTAATTACCCAAATAAAAAGGTGAAAGAGGGAAGAAAGGACAAGAACGTGAGTGGCAAATAAAATAATTGACATAAAAAAGGTATGGGTTAATTAGGGATTTAACTTTCATGAGTTTAAAAGCACTGCTTAAACACGTATATAGAAAGCCCAGTCTATATCTCACTGACGTCTACAGAGGAAAAATCCTCTTCAGCTTTAAAGGATTTTGGATCAGCCCCATAAATGTTAATTTTGCTTTACATAAGTCTGTGGACTAAGGCTTTCCTTCCTTTCAGGGGAAAGCTGATCCACTAACGGCATCTGGCAGCTTTGAGATAGTGTGGGTTTTCGCGTGTGCCTGCTTGCCCCAGGCCAGTTCTATGTTTATACGCCTTCTCCTGAAATGCCTCACTGTCTCACAGGAATTACTAAAAGGATGCACAGCATGCCTCCACCCTCAATTATGAAAAGCTTATCTTTCTAAGTGGCATTTATCATCCTTTATAACAGTCTTTCATCTGGCCAAGCACATGTAGTGCTTTATAGGAGACAAAGTCTAGGCAGTAATGTGGACACTCAGGAAGCAGCAGAGCATCAGCAATCTAAATATCTCTCTGAGAAGATTTCTGTAGTATCCCCAGTCCAAACCATTTCTGAAAAACATAGCACAGAAATGATCTGATACAGAAGGAATTTGATCTTTTCATGTCGTGCTTGAACAAAAAGCCTGAAAGAATAAAATCTAGTAATCAAATTCTCTCTCAATAAACATGGGTTGTCATTACATTGTCTTCCTTCTCCTACAGTCCTTACTTTTCTAAAGGATGATAGGACTTTTCCAAGAGAGAAAAACCAGAAGAGAACACAAATTTGATTAAAATGTGATTCACAGACACCCAAGCAGCCTTGGGATGATTATTATTTTTCACTTTATTTTAATTTCTCCCCCTTTCCCACAAAATTATAAACACAAAGCATGGAAGATTGTTTCTGTTTGAAGGTACACCTACAGACACACACACACAGATAGATGGATAGATCGATCGATCGATCGATCGATCCCAGATGTTTTCTTGCGCACCTCTATCTACCCAATCCTGTCTATTTCTTCCCATAAACTTCACTCTAATTTTCTTCTGTCCTTGTGCTCCTGCACAGGGTTCACTCCTCAGGTGTAAGAGAAAATAAGCAAGTTCTAAGCCTCAGCTCATCCTTCTCTTTGCTAAAATTTACATCATAAAATCCTCATGGAGAGTTTAAACAGGCTCAGACAGTCACAGCTCAATTTTCAATTGAAAGAAATAAATATTTTTCCCAGATCTCATCTTTTACAGAAGTGTTTAATAACCTAAGTCTAACCTGTAGTGAAAAAAAAGTAAAAAAGCATTGCCTTTTTCTCAAATTCTTTAATTAATCACCTCTTAATCTAACCAGCTGCTGGTTCCTCTTTGCCTGTTTTCCAGAAAAACAAACTTTCTCTAGAATCACTTTTCTTCTTATCAAAAGCATAGTGTCTTTCCCTTCAATTTTCCTTTTGACTACACAGTAAAGACCTAAAATCCTGGGTAGGCTGACAACTGCAGGGGAGTCACTTTTGCGAATGCCTGTACACCTGATCCGAAGAGTGGGGTTTTTTTACAGTGTAACTTAACCTGTTTTCCACTCTTCAGAACAACCTTTTTCATACCTGTCGGTAGTCTTCAGGCAGTAGTCATTCAAATAAACCATGTTAGCAAGCAAGCTTTGCTTTTGATTTTGTATTTTACTGTAATTATACGACATTCATCTATTCTCATTGTTTAATACTTGATGAGGGCTGCCTGAAGCTCTGCATTTCCATTTCCACAAAAATTTTTAACTTTTATTGTCAACTAGAACACAGAGATTGAAATGGTCAAAACCACACATCATCAAGCTTCTAAAAATGAAAATCTTCAGTACGTTTATTTTAGCTACATATACTGATCTTTTTAGTGTTAAATCTTACTAAGCAAGATCTCATCTTTGACCTTATTGTATTTTTCTTTCTTAAAGTACCAATAATAATACAAATACGTAGTGATCATCGCAATGAATTTTCGGACTAGCTGCCACATGTAGAGTTAAGGAGAACAAAAACTTTCCCTCAGCATAATAGTTCCTTGACCCTAACTAATACCTATAAATTTTAAAAGAAATCAATCACAGCAAGTTTAGAATCTCATTCTGTGCACCTCAGCACAGCTGTCTGGGTATACTTCTGTACCAGTCTGCCTCCCCCAGTGTGGTGAGCTACTGACCAGAGCAGACTTTCTCCCAGCTGATCAGATTTCCTACCGTGTGCCAAAAATACTCTGAGCCTCCTGAGTCCCTTTCTAGCATAACTGATGGAACCTAGGCAGAATTAGAATTACTTGAAAATGAAATGTATCTTATACCTTTTTTGACTACATGAAAACATGACACAGAGGGACTTGTAATCAGATTCAGGGGAAAGTGGAGAAGTCAAGCTCATGATTCACCCATTTGAATTTCTCAACATGGGTAATAAATGAGGCATTTCTGGAGCAACTGAATAATTTGTACATTTTCACAGTATATCAGACTCTTACAGCAAAAGCTGGTTTTGTAATTGTGACACATTGAGGGAAATTCAGTGACTCAGTGTTCAGTGATTTTCATTTCCACCTGGATGGCATCCTGTTGGAATATGGGCAGGCAAATCTTACAAAATAAGCCATGTAGAAACACTTCCTGCCTAAAGGATTTTACTTTCTCACACTATCAGTGATTCTTTAGTTATATTTCTTGTGAAAACCCAAGTCTCATAATAAGCGACACAGAAATTTTTATATAGTTTTAAAAACTCAGATTAACTTTGTATCTAAAGTCACTTTGATCACTGATATATCCTTATGCCAGTAAAGCAGAGAATGAAAGAATTTAACACTACCATTTTCTGAGGAGAACACCATAACCTTTGAATTAGAATAATAAATATCAGTATTAATTTATATAGACTGTTACCCAAGGAAGGATAATGCAAATACAATGATAATATAATAAAAGAGGTTAATTGCTTTGCTCCCTTCTGCACATGAAACCCACAAAGACAATGTGACAATGTGAACAAATTACTTATACCTTAAGCTGGAAAATAAGTTTCTTTATATGTTTCAAAACAAAACAACAACAACAAGAACAACGACAACAACAACAGTGTGACTTAAAAGCAAACAAACTAACAGAATATAAACGTTTTCTTCCCTGAGTGGATGTTTAGAAAGAGATTGTTGAGTAACAATGTCACTAGAAGGATTTGCATTGACATGAGCCGTGGAGAAGATCCTGCGTATTAAAGAGGAACCAAAACAGCAAGAGTTCATAACATAGCTGACTGACAGAATCTCTTTATGTCTGTGCAGATGTAAGTTCAAACATAACGCCTTTAGGAAGAGAACTCTCCACTGTGTGACCTGTTTCACAGAATGGCATCAGAAAGCAGTTAATTCATTCTGAAGAGTAGGTATTAATCTACCTTAGGAAATAAAAACGAACAGTTGAAAGATACCATAGCATAGTCAGGTTGATTTTCTTCTCTTATCTATTTTTCATTTCTTTGAGATCTTATGCTTTAGCATAGCAATCATTCTTCACCAGTTTCAAATCTGAAGTGTAGATAATTAGTCAATGCATAAACTTTTCTCTTCCTCACTTGCCTTAGACAAAACTAGTTGTTGTGAGGGTGCTTCTCAGGTCCTCCTCTGGCAAACTAGGCTGCATGACAACATGAGGTCAAATTGGAACCTACACATACCAGTGCGTATTAATGATGAACCTGAAACCATTTGAGAGGGTATTTGCCCAAAACATGGCAACCGAAAAGTCCGAAAATCAACAACCATATTAAGTAGTCATGGAAAAACTACAAAGAGGCTTTTGCAGTAGAAGAATCAGTCTAAAGAGAGGTCTAGGAGAAGCATGAGGGCTGCAGCAGCAGCAGGCACGGTGCTGCAGGAGCAGATGCCATCAGAGCTCAGTTTGATGCCACACAAGTCACCCAGGGGTGTCCTGGCCTCTGCCCTCCCAGGGGTGCCGTGAGCAGCCTCTCCTCCCGTCTGCCTGGTCCAGGTGCAGGGGGATGAAGAAGGACCCGTGCTGGGCTGCTGGCTGGGAGCTCTCAGGGCAATTCCACCCCAGGAGGGTTTGCAGCCAGGGATCTCATGAGGGGGGAGCCTCCATCACCTGGGGGCTTCTCCAGAGGGGTTGCAGGGGATTGCACTTCCTGGGATTAGTGACAGAGGGGTGCTCAGAGAATGGGGATGTTTATCAGCATTTTCTGAAGGGGTCACGATGTATGGTTCATGAGTTGCATCACTGACACTGATCTCTGTATAGCTCATTGATTGCCAGTTAGTTACATGTCGTTAATAAATCAATAAACCACTTCAATCCCGATTCAGTTTAACAACACGAAATTACAATCTTTCTCCTGTGAAAGCTCGTCATTTAGGGACAAGAAATGGATTCCCTAATGTTTTATACTGTTACATTTTAAGATGTATTGTAGAGATTTATTCCAGAAGAACAGAGTCTTTATAGCCAACAAAGTTTTGCTCATTTTATACCACTACGATTTAGAACATGGTGCCGTATGCCTGTGGCTTTGAAACTTCTAATTAATGTTACCTTCAATACTTTGGAAAGGGGCTCAACTAAACCTATAATGAGAGTATCAGAGTTAAAGCAACAGGTATGACAGTAGAGAGATTTCTCTTGCTGGTTTTTTTTCATTCACTTTTGGCCAGATCCTTTGCCAATTTTCCCCCCCTTTTTTCCTTTACTGTGTCTATCTAATTTTAGAAACAGAAAGTGAAGTACGCTTTTAAGCAGCTTGTGTTTGCCCTTTTCAGAATTTTTTCCTTCATTTCCATGAACTCTCCAGATTACATAGCTCTTGATCTTTTGCAGTCACTTGAACAGCAGGTGGGAAAACCAGCTAATCTTAGAGACATATTTTAGAAACTGCACACAGATAAATATGTTCTTTAGACATGATTATTTTATATAATTAAAGCAATGCTACATACAAGGTCTTAATAAAAAATGTCATAAAAATCCCCACATGCATATTAATAAAGAAGGAGGAGTTTAGTTTAAAAATGCAACAGGAAGAATATTTTATTGAAAGGACAGAAGTTCATGAATTAAATCTTACATATTCTCAAGATTTCTACAACAAAACTACTGCCTCACTTGATCCATAACAAACTATATGATGAAATCTCAATTAGGAGACATCCCCAAGGGGGTCTGTTCTGTCGCATAAGAATCTTTTCATGTTTTTTATATTAAAACATTTGTATCATATCTGAAGTTAAGCCTAGGGGTCTATTAAGAAATAATTTTTCTGGGAGACTGAGTCTGATTCCAGATATTTAATTTTTTTTTATTATCCATTTTACAAATAATTTGTTTTCAGTCCTATAGTTTTTTCTTTCATGGAGGAATGCAGTGAATAGTTTATATATTGTGAACCTGGATAGTTTCTGAAGCATGGAAAATGCAGACATCATAAAAGGTGACTGAAAGCAATTTGAAAAAATAATTGTCTTGACCCAAACTGAAAGATCCCTCAGGGACAGTCATGTCCCTTGCCTTAGGGTTCATGTAAATCTGATGGGGGCATTCATTAAGTGTCTCTCAAGAACAGGAGTGAAAGTTTTCTTCGCATGTTTGTGTTTCATGTAGGATCACACAGGAACGGGCAAACACCAGCACCGTGACACCCAGAGCTGAAAACAACATGGCTGTTTTGTTCCAGATAAATGCACACTAGCTCCTTTAATGAAGCCACATGTCTTCCACAAAAAAGCCAACTGGTACATTATTTGTCATGCATAAACGGTACCAACATACAGGGTGATCTCTTGGTATGTCAGATTCAACATCCACCCATCCATGCTTCTTAGACTTACTCCTTGATTTAAAATAAGTAAATGAATTAATAAATAAGTTTAAAAGTTAGTCTGATACATCATTGTGCTGGGTTGTGGTTTTGGGGCTTGGTTTGGATTTTGGTATTTTTTTATTTTAATGCTTTCTATATTAAAGAAAAAAAAAATTAATAAAGGTTGATTTTCGGTCCTCAGCCTGTCAAAGCATAGTGAAAGAAATCCTTATAGCTTGCATGTTAAGTCTGATGCAAGGTTCACCTATTTGTAAACAAATACGGATGTTCTTCAGCAAGTCCAGAAACATCCCTTGCTACACTCGTACTGTAGGAGTATGATATAAGGAGAATACAGATTCCCTGCAACTAAACCAAATTCAAATGTACTGAATGCATAACCAGCGGGCATCAATAACTTACACTGATGAATCTGAACAGAACCAAAATTTCAGGCTGCAGCTCTGCCCGGGAAATTAGATACAAAATGTAATAGCCAGAGTTTGTTAAGAAATCTTATGTCAATATAAATGTACAGACATAGGGAATCTAAAGTATTCTGTTAAATTCTGATGATTGACCAGAGGAACGTGAATGTGACAATTGACCCCGATGTTCAAAGTATCT
The DNA here is from genome assembly GCA_013397775.1 of Eulacestoma nigropectus. Taxonomy (NCBI): domain Eukaryota; kingdom Metazoa; phylum Chordata; class Aves; order Passeriformes; genus Eulacestoma; species Eulacestoma nigropectus. The sequence continues at coordinate 335,893 of VZTE01006233.1, forward strand.
TGCAATAAACTAAATTTGCCCAAGCGTTCCATTATAGCCCCATGCCAATGCACCACTTCTCTTATAGTCTGAAAGAAGAGTTACAGAGGAAGCAAAGACTCATCTGCTGACCAAAAATGATGAAAAGAAATAAGACATTTAACAAATTATATACATATTTTTAAATTCTTACAGACATAAAATCTTAAATTCAATCTTATTTTAGTGTATTTTCATGCAATTATGCTATAAAATACTCCCTCCACTTCTGCTACATCATATTGTGATTTTAAAAGATGAAGCCCTGGTTTGATAGTGTTTCAAGAGCTGAACATGCAGAAAAATGCTTGGCTAACAAAAGACAAAAATGCTGTTGTATGTCAAATATTAAACTATTTTTTGCTTTCTTCCCTGCTGTATCACTGGTATCAGAGCCCATTTCTTACATCACATCCACTTGAAACTCTACAGAATCTTGTTAGCCTGCACTCTCTTTTGAAGTAGGAGACTTTTTATTTGTGGATACCATTAAAACACTGAAGTGTAAATAAGTGACTTCTGTCTCAGAGAGCATTTTGAAACTTTGTTCTGAGATATTTTCATGGAAATGATAAATCTCTTTTGTCCCCAGACTGTGAAAATATGTACCTTCAGAACCAGAACATGTCAAGCGCTTCTGAAGAGCTGGGACTCATTTCAGAAATCTGTTGAGGGATTCTGGCATTTCAGACTGCTTTCCTCCAGTTGAACAGTTTTTCTATTCATAAAGTTAAAACAAACCTTTCAAAGTCTGCAAAATTACTGGTTTTGAAGAAAACACAACACTTTGAGAGATTTTTGAGACTTACAATAAATAATGATCATAATCTATTTTAAACACTGTCATTTTATTAGTACCTCAGTAAGTACGGGAAATTCATGAGTTCTGAGAAGGCCAATTATATAATGGCATTTCTAGCTAGCTAAATACTGTTAAAAAGTTGTCTCTTCTCTATATAGCATTATAAAAACATACAGCTAGTTTAGGTTCTAGAAAACCAAACAGTAGACAAAATTTTAAAGTTGAAAAAAAAAATTGAAACATTATGTAGATACTAGCCTCCATGAGTACTTGGAATTAATTTCTTTGTTGGTTAGTTTGTTTGTTTGTTTCTTGTTAAGAAGAAAATGAAGACTTGAAAATGTCTGGAAAATGAAGACAATTGTAAGGAACAATTTGGTGACAGCTTTGAGGCCACCTGGTGCAGGTATGCCTGGCACATACTACTAGATGATACATTAGGAATTAAAAGATGTTGTGCATACCCATAGTCTGAATACATTGCTGAAAGTGCTAAGTATCTGTAGGTTCAGCAGACCTATAATAACTATCTGGTCTCCCTTTTTCTTTCTTTTTTTTTTTTTTTTAATGTATCAAGCAGCCTGAAGTTTCCCCTGCAAGAGCTCTTTTCTGTTGTTATGGAGAGAGGTCTCTTGTCTCACACTCCAGTGTGGCTGTAATTGCATTCCAGCAGCACGGAGAGCAATGGGCACAAAGGTATGTACATTTCTCTATTTATTTGTTTAGCTATTTCTACCAAAGTCACGTTTCTACCACTTTGTTAAAGGTCAGGTTTCAATAAAAAGGCTCTACTATCCTGCTGTCCATCACAGTTAATAATAAAGCAGATAAACAAGTCAAAATGCCTGCAGTATAAATGTACAAACATTGATTTCCATTTTCTTGTCCTAAACACACACCTTCTTGTGATCCTTTGCTGCATTCTTTCATTGTACATGTTCTGTTATGTCAACCTTCTGGCCAGCAACACAGTGAAAATCCAAGGTTTTCCATAAATCAGCCAGTTACTCTACATAATTTAATGTCTCTATTTTAAAACACATTTTTTCAAGTAAGCTGTGCACTAATATTTTCAATAATTTAGGCTGAAAATCTCCTTTGAAAAATTATTTTAGATGGAGTGATTTTTCTCTGCTAAGTATGTTTACCATCATAAACTTTACTCAGCTTAGAATGAAAGAATATCAGATTGCCGACATTTCATTTTCTAGGCTATTTTACCATGTTCCTTGTTGTAGTTGTCTAAATACTGCTGTAAATATTATGCACAGCAGTGTTAATAAGCAAGCCCTTCTGGCCTTGCTTACTTACAGTGCCAAACAAGAAAACATACATATGCTACCTACACTGATGTGGTGACTGTCAGCAGACAAGAAAAGGGCTACAGATGTCATTTATCTGGACTTCTGTAAAACCACTGACACAATTCCCCACAACAGCCTTCTCTCTAAGAGAGGTGAATTTGATGGGTAGACTGATGGAAAAGCAATTGGTTGTACGGTTGTGTCCAGAGGGTAGTGGTCAATGGCTGAGAGTCCCAATGGACATCAGTGACAAGTGGTGTCCCTCAGGGGCCTGTACTGGAACCAGTGTTATTCAACATCTCCAGCAATGACACGGACATGAGGATCAAGTGCATCCTCAGCAGCTCTTCAGATAACACCAAGCTGAGTGGTGCAGTTGCCACACCCGGATGGGATGCCCTCCAGAGGGACCTGGGAAAGCCTGACAAGCAGGTCCATGGGAATCTTATGAGGTTTAACAAGACCAAGTGTAAGGTGCTGCACCTGGGTCAGAGCAGCCTCCAGTATCAATGCAGGCTGGGGATCAAGACCAGTCCTGGGGAGAAGGACTTGGGAGTGCTGGTGGGTGAGAGGCTGGACATGACCCAGCCATGGGCACTCCCAGCCCAGAAAGCCAAACGTGTCCTGGGCTGCATCCAAAGCAGCGTGGGCAGCAGGGCGAGGGAGGGGATTCTGCCCCTCTGCTCTGCTCTGGTGAGACCCCACCTGGAACACCGCATCCAGCTCTGGGGTCCCAGCACAGGAAGGACATGGGCCTGTTGGAGCGAGTTCAGAGGAGGCCACTAAGCTGATCAGAGGGATGGAGCACCTCTCCTATGAGGAAAGGCTGAGATAACTGGGATTGGTTATCCTTCAAGAGAAGATTTTGAGGTGTCCTAAGTGTGGCCTTCCAGTACCTGAAGGGAGCCTAAAAGAAAGATGCAGAGACAATATTTACAAGAGCATGTAGTGACAGGACAAGGGGGAATGGATTCAAACAGAAAAAGAGTAGGTTTAGATTAGAATTCAGAAAGCAATTCTTTACTGTGAGAGTGGTGAGGCAGTGGAAGTGGTTGCCTGGAAAAGCTGTGAATGCCCTGTCCCCAGAAGTGTTCCAGGTCAGGCTTGGGGACTCTGAGAAACCTAGTCTGGTGAAAGATGTCCCTGTCCATGGCAGTGAGATTGGAACTAGATGATCTTTAAAGTCCTTTGAAACCCAAACCATCCATGATTCTGTGATTCTCCCTATCCACTCCCTAGCTCAACCCCTGGAAAATCTCTCTTTGCTAAAGATGTAGAAAGCATTCCTGTCTTCTGAAAGGTCAGAATCCAACTTCTGACCACACACAAACGAATGTGCAATCTTGGATTTTTGTTTTTGCAAACACACAGAAATTTTTCTGAGTCATGTAGTATTACATACTGAAGAATTTGTGTCTGAGTTTTGAAAACCTATACTTTGTCAACTTGTACAAAAGGTAATAAAAGGCACATAAATTAGCTCCTTTTCTTGTAGCAACTCCATTCTAAGAAATACCAAGTGTCTACATATTTCAATAAATTGCTTAGATAGTTAGAGACTCTTGTGCCATCTCCACTTTAAATAACCAGAGAAGCATATACCTACCATGTTAGATCATGCTCAAGGAAAGAAGAAATTCTTGTTGTTCAAAACCAAGGTATATCTCTCATTTTAGACAGCAAAACTAACTGTTTGTCAGAGGGGCTGACATTCAGAAGTGATAAGTAGTTTACATACAGCACAGACATCCAGTGTCCACTAGCCACTGAGGAGACTAAATGTTATACGAGTATCATGCAAACATCTACTGAATTTCAAAATCAGGGAGAATTAACTAGGAAAAAAAACAAATAAAAAAACAAACAAATACTCCCCTCCAAAAAAACTCTCACATGCCTAACATTTTCAATGTGTTTGAAAAAAAATTTGAAGCCTGTCTTTCCTATAATGTTTCAACATTTCCCTTTTAATCAGAAAAAGTATTTTTACAAATCCTTTTTGAAATGAAAAGGAATTGAGCTACTAATTCTGGAGGCCCATAAATATTCTAACTGAGTTCTAGAACTGCCTAACCCAAAATAAAGACCAATATGATGGGAATCTAGGAAGAAGGCAATTGTTTCCTTAAATCTATTTTATCTTCCACACTGGTGTATTAATTCTGTCCTTTGCCCAGTAACCACCCACAGATTTTTTTTAATAATAAACTAATATGTAGACTGTTCCAAACAATGGACACAAGAAGCACAAACACTTTTAAACATCGCAAAGACAAGCCCAAGACTCTTTGCTCTTGATTTTCTCTACTTCTGCTAATCCAAATTTTGCAGAGAACTGAGCATTACATGTAGACTGACTTGACCTTTGGAGCAATGGATCTCCTAGGTCTTTCAGTTGTAACACGCATCTCAGTACGAGGGAAAAAATGTCACACTTGCAACATTACTGAGAACTAAATGGATATAATTATGTAATTTTAAGACCTGGTACGTGGATTTTACTTCATGACAGCCAAACCTAGATCTAGTTGAACTCCTAACAGTGTTCAGAAAACATGATTAAATATCTGTTTTTCTTTTTCTCAGAAAGGGAAGTACCTTAGAAATGTTGGTTTCTATGAAAACAATAAATTTTGTAAGACTGCATAAAACAGAACGATGCTGATTCTGCTGCGCATGAGGAAATATAATTCTTGAATTTAGGTTCTTCCTTTAAGATACAGTTTATTATCCATCGAAAAATATGACAGGATAATAGTCTGCATAGTAGGAATACCTATTTGCACTCCAAACAAACTCTAGAAGACCACGAGACAGCTTCTTGCAAATAATAACCAAGATTTTTGTTAAGTATCAGCTATTCACTTCCAAAGTAGGTCTCATCCATGAATTAAGCCTATGGGTCTTTAAAAAACAAGTCATTATGTGACAAGTTGGAAAAACTTACTTTAGAAGATCGTGTTGCTATTTCAGGGTGAAAGTATTCACTGTAATCAGTTCACGACTTTTTCAGTTTGTCAGAATAAAAGGTTTTTCAGCTAGCACTTGGATTTATTCATACAATTGAAGAAAAAAAGTTATTGAGAGCTTAGTCTCTTCTCTCCTGTGGATTGTTTCAAGCACTTCTAGGAAAATTGAAGTAGTCCTAGCTTTCCTTCTTGCCTTTGCCATTCTATATTTAGCTTCTCTTCAGAAAAAAAAAAAAAAATAAGCCATTGGTTTAAGACTATTACTTCTAAATATGAAAAAAAAGGCAGTACAGTTTTTGTCAGCAGAGAGAGCAGCTTTTACGTGGATGCATCAACCCACAAATTCTTAATAACTCAGGAACATCCTAACCTCCCCTTGTGGATGTCGGCAAGTTAGGTTCTGACTGACTTTGCACAGCTCTAGGATAGCAACAAAATTATGTTTTTATGTATCTATGTATTTCAGAAATTGTTTTGCTCATATGGCAGTCCATACACTGTAATTAACAAATGAAACTGAAAAATAGGAAACCCAGACTCCTCAATGGTATATGATTTTGTGGTTTCATGCATTAGTGCGTTTTATTTATTTCTCTTGATTTCTGTTCATCAAAATGTTGTTAACTCAGTCTAAACAGAATTTGACTCACTGTACCTGAGAAAAAATGTTGATTGTGTTTTGGTTCTACTACTTAGAACTTCTTTATTTCTGGTGGTATTTTGGGATACCCTTGAGTTCCGTAAGACCTCGTTACAAACAAAACATCGCATCTTAGGTATACATTAACAGCCAAAAAATTGAAGAAGGGAAATTTAAAGTTTCCTTTTTTAGAAGAGAGTAATTGCTGTTGAAGTCAGCAACTTACTGATCTTTGAATGAAACAGAAGATAGCTGGAATATTACCAACACTGTGGCTGTCCTGCTTCTAAGGTCATCCTATTTGCTTTCAGCTACACCTAGCACTTAAGCAAAAGAGCATGAGAAAACAATAATGAAGGTCTAAATGACCCGAAAGGAAGTTGATTTTGAGGATTGCTACACCTGAACCCATTGTCAGTGATCACAGAATCACTGAATCAGTTAAGCTGGAAAAGACCTCTGAGATCATCAGGTATAACCTTTGACCAAACACCACCTTGTCAACTAGACCATGGCACTAAATGCCACATCCAGTCTTTCCTTAAACGCTTTCAAAGATGGTGACTCCATCACCTCCCTGGGCAGCCCGTTCCAATGCCCAGTCACTCTTTCTGCAAAAAAATATTCCCTAAGTCCAACCTGAACCTCCCCTGGCGCAGCTTTAAACTGTATGCTTTTGTCCTGTCGCTGGTTGCTTGTGAGAAGAGACCGACTCTCACCCGGCTGCACCCTCCTTTCAGGTGGTTATAGAGTGATAAGGTCACCCCTGAGTCTCCTTTTCCCAGGCTAAACACTGACAGCTTTCTCAGCTGCTCCTCATCAGACTTACCGTCTAGACTCTTCCCCAGCTCCGTTGCCCTTCTCTGGACTCGCTCCAGCCCCTCAATGTCTTGTAGTGAGGGGCCCAGAACTGAACGCAGGATTCGAGGAGTGGCCTCACCAGTGCTGAGTACAGAGGAACAGTCAGTGCCCTCGTCCTGCTGGCCACACTATTGCTGATATAGCCCAGGATGCTATTGGCCTTCCTGGCCATCCGGGCACATTTGGCTCTCATTCAGCTGCTGTTGACCAGAACCCCCAGATCCTTTTCTGCAAAACAGCTTTCCTGCTCCCAGCCTGTAGAGCTGCCTGGGGTTGTTGTGACCCAGGCGCAGGACCTGGCACTTGGCTTTATTGAACCTCATCTAATTGGTCTCAGCCCATCAATCCAGCCTGTCCAGATCCCTCTGCAGAGCCTTCCTACCCTCCAGCAGATCAACACTCCTGCCCAACACGATGTCAGCTGCAAACTGACTGAGGAGGCACTTCAAGCCTTCTGAATAAAATTCAAACTGAACAAATAAAATACACATCTTGGTTACACTATTGCTCGGGCTGGTTAGTGATACTCATGTATAACAACATTCTTTTGATTCCAATTTTTATTGTTGCATATAGTGCAAAAGAGATTACTATTGTAAAGGATACCACACTAACTGATGCCACAGCAAATGCAAATGTACTTGGGCAGCTGCCAGTACCAGCAAGCATCATTCAGGGCAAAAGACTATCAACTGAACAAAAGGTGAAGGGTTTATGTTTTCAATATATTTCAAAATCAATTACAGTGAGCTAATTATTATACGGTGCTTTGAGGTTTGCTCTTGAAAAATGCAAATTCCTCTTAGGACCTAATAAGTAACAAATAGTACAATGCCTACTTTATGTACATAGTGTAGAAGCATTAGCAAGGCAGGCTGAAATAAAATCGAGGACCTTGAATTTTATTAGCTATTTTAATGCAAGTAAAATGTAGAGAGTATTTAGGGTTCCTCTAATGCAGTAACACTTTATTGTTGTTATTATTGATGAGGACAGTGATGACATTAACATGATGACCTCTTCACCCAATGAGGCTGTATTTTTGCTACTGTCACTACAATAAATAAATCATTTTCTAAAGCCAAAAACTGATCTTGAGCACAAATTTTTCTGCCAGTTCTAAGCTCTTGAGTTACATAAGTATATATACATGTGAAGTGCAATTAAAAAAATATATTTTAATCATAGATCTATTTGTGTTCATGTTCTATGTTTTTTTGCCATTCATAATCTAAAGGATAATATCCATCAGGTAGCGGAGAACTTGAAAGAACAATTTTGGCAGCAATTAAACACCTAGAAGCAAGATAATCCTCAAAGTTTTTTTCAGCTAAGTTGAACATTGTCTTTCTCTTTAACATTGAAATCTCTGCAGCATATTTATCCAACCCGTAAGACTGCCTAGAAGCATGTCTCACAGGTGAGGACAGCTCTGAATTTATTTCACACTCAAGAATCATCCTTATTCATACATAAGATGTGATGCTCAAATCTGTATTTACTGCACCCTTGGCATGCCAGGGAGAAATCCCTTACCAGCCAGCTATGTCTTCCTTTAGAAACAGGTCAGTGAAAGCGTAGCAATGGAAAGCATTGATGATTCTCAATTTCTAATAGTGAGGAGCACAGCATTTAAAGGCAATGTAAACTCAATTGCAAAACAGTGACAGGATACAAACACATAAATTTCATCTTTCTCTGAAAGCCAGGTCCCTCTTTCACAAAAAAGCCCCCCTTTTGTTCTTTGAGCACAGTTGCATATCTTCAGCAAGTGATGCGGACAGCATCTGGGGCTATGGCACTCTCTCTAGAGAGGCTTTAAATCTACTGGAAATATCTGGAAAATAACTAATTTCCTGAGCTCTGTAATACAAGCCTATCATACAACAGAAAAGAACATATCCCCCCTTTTCAGACCTGTGAGTTTTTGAATGCAAGTTTGAACATGAAAAGGATTTCAGTTTCTTGATGTGAAATAGACAAAGATCTATAACACTCCCTTGCTCCACACTTTTTCTGTTGGCTGTCTCCAGTCAGAAGAATGCCAACAGCACTGGATTTGCTTAGCAGGTTATTTCAAAATCTGTTAGAGCATGCCTAATACACTTGGCATTATTCTACAGAGAGCTTTAGCACTTCACTCCAGACCTTCACGATGGGAAAAAGATACTTCAAAGTTCAACTCTTCTACATCTGCTGTTTCTGCAACTTACTGTGTAAATTGCTTAAGATTACATGGGAAATATAAGGCTCAATTTGATATTTAAACTCTGATTCTCAAACCATTCCTTTATCCATAAGCCATTTCTACCCATGCAAAGATACATATTGAAACATACAAAGATGGATCTAGTCTACATCAGTCAGTTTTTGCTTTGAGCACAGATAGAAAATAATGATATTTTCCACGTAGCTATCACTCGCATACCTAGAAATAATAGCATACAGAACAAAATTCTTAAAACACTGCAATGATTCTTTTCAATGATAAGTAAATAAAAATATCTCTATTTCATAAACTGATACTAGGGACCAGGATTTAGCATGTAGAGTCCCCAGAGGTCAGCTGGAGCTGTACAGGCACAAGAGAAAAAAGAAGAATTACAGTAAAGGCTACTGACTGGTGAGACAGAACAACACTTCCTGCACTGTGGTCCAGGGAGTACAATCAGCAATCTGTAGAACCAGTTCCGTCATATCAAGGAGGCATCTGTCAATCTCCAAGCAGAGATGTTACACAGCAATAGTCAGGTCACAGTTCTGTCATGCAATCCAGAGCATTTCTTCAATTAGCTAAACAACATAAGTCAGGCACAAGCACTGTACTAAAACCTGCATGGCTGCATCCTTACTGTCAAGCTTGCTTCAATGCTTCTGGCACACGCAGAGCTCAACAGTTAAAGTGAGAGTCAGAGAGGAGGTTCAGGAGGAAAAAAGTCTTTTCAGTTGCCCAGCATTTACTATCAGACAAACTGAAAGAGCACACCTTGCACCTCTAGTCCACAAAACATGCTAGCTGGAGCACAAGTCATTGCTCCTTCCCCTTCACAGCCAAGTCGAAGAGCCAAATACATGCTATCAGGTCAGGAGGGTCCAACAGTTTTGACAGGGGGCGGGCAAGGAAGCAGGCAGTACACAAAGAGACACCTCCAATCCTGGAAGGCTACAGGGAGACGCTTTGCACTCCAGGATTGCAGAGTTTATCAGTGAGTGAAAGGACTGCCATCAAGTTTCCAGGGAAGCAAGTACAGAAGTGAGTAGAAGTTTACCTGCCCTTAGTCCTCCCACAAATTTTCTGACTCACAGGTCAGCCCAACACCCATACAGAGACACCAGTGTGTTTTGTAGCTCCCTACCTCAACAACATCCCTTTCTGGCAAGACGAATGGAAACCACCTCTTCCTCTGCCTATGGCAGCAAATTTTAATTTCAACACTAACTTTTCTGATGCAAGATGTGATCAAGTGTTTGCAAAGCATTCTACTGCTGTACTTCACCGTTCACACAGAAACCGAACGCAAATTCACTGAATGAGATGGCAACCTGAAAGCAGTTGGAGATTCACTGCTATTTTGAGGATACAAAACAAGATCCCATTTCTCAATACATCACAAATTTTCCAATATTTGCATCTACATTTACTTAACAGCAAGACGATGGTGTCTTTTCTTTAATGGGGTTCATCACTGAAATGTTACAAAAAAGGGAAGCGAATTTAATAGCCCACTTGACCCTAAATTTAGGTCTGAACTTTGAAACCTACATTTAAAAATTTGTTTTTAGGCCCATTTACCTGAGTGTTGTTTTTCCTTTAAACCAAGTTATAAACATGTGTACATGTATGTCTTGGTCCACAAAGTATACATCTATATAAATTCCTACACAGAGTGAGAGTCAGTGAACGTTTTAGGGTAGGGAGGTTTGCACATGGGCATTTGTGCATGCGTGAAAGGCCCATGTTTGAGGCCCAGGGTTGCGAACAAAGGATGGGCTGCAAAAGAATCCATGTCTGGCTGTTCTTCCAGAGAACATCAGAGATCTGATTTGTGTTGATTATTTTTTCCATTTTTCTCCTTGCCAGTACAGTACTTCCCAACAGAGTAAAACTTTCTCACCTGCTCTCACCACTATCTCTGATCTTTGGATTTCACCGGTTATCTTGTTGGTTGATAGAAAGATGTGACAGCCCAACTTTCACAGGTTTCTTGGTCACTTTTGAAGTTCCATCCTGCAGATAGGATCTCTGGAAGAGTGTTGTTTGAAAAGATATCCAAAGAGGTTCAGCCTACTAGAGAACATTATTTAAGATGAAAATAGTCTTGAATACATTTCTCTGTGCTGCAGTACTCTTCACTAGATAAGTGGCCAAAGCAAAGAACCATCTTTTCTGTGCTGCTGTTTGAAATATACGGAGGAAGCAAGTAGACAGATAAAGGTAATCTTCAGCTTTCAGGGAAAAGAAAGAATACTTTTAAGAAGCATTTTTTTGAGAAAAATGTTTTAAAATTTTTTCATTATTCTATGTGCACCAGTGTTCTTTGGTTAAATCTGCTTTTAAATTCATAGTTTTATGTCGTGGTTCCACCTGGATAAAAGATTAATAACTATCAGGATCTTGCTCTTACATCACTTAGAACTACACATACACATACAAAGACAGAAAGTTCACTTCTTAAGCTGATGCTTTCTTCTTAGCATTAGGATACCAGAGTCACCTCATCTGTATGGGCACAGCATTCTCTCTATTAATTAACATGGTTAAGGATGACTTGTCAAGGTGGTTACAAGCTCTCTATCTCATTACTTAGCAGCCCCATTCTCTAAAGAATAATAATTATCTCCTATTTTACTATACATTTTACAACTATTGAACATGGCTTTCAAGAAGACATTTAAAAAGAGAGTTATTTTCAGCTTATATCTTGTAACAAATGATCAAAAATTCTGAAACTGTTTAACATGTTGCAGTCAAAAAAACCAATTACTGTCAGATCTGATCTGACATGGAGTAACTTATCATGTCAGCAGCAAATCATGTGGGATTGGTTGATATCCATGTAGAACTATGTTCCTGCCAAGAAAAAGGTAAATTTTATATATTACTTTTCTACAAGGCACCCATCCTTCTTATTAGCTCCTGATATTTTATTCTCTGCAGTCTGCCCTTAAGAGTACTATGTAAGAAGTCCTTTTTGTTGTTGTTGTTGGGTTTTGAGGTTTTTTGCTACCACTAATTCAGATCCAAACTCATTCTCTTTTGCTGACATACAGTATTTGAGTAGGAAAATACGGAAATGGTATAAATGATATTACACATCTGATTTATACATTTAGCCCCACAGACTTTCTTAAGGGTGCAAATGGCAGGGAAGCAAAAAGGAGGGTGGTGGTTAATGGCTGAAAGCCCAGATGGAGATCAGTGAGTCTCTCAGGGGTTCATATGGGGACTCATAATGTTTAGTATCTTGATTGATGAGTTAGACAGCAGGATTGAGTGCACACTCAGGAAGTTTGCAGAAGATACCAAGCTGAGTGGTGTGGTTGACATCTCAGGGGTGGGATGCCATCCAGAGGGACCTGGGAAAGCTTGAGACTTAGGTCCATGGGAATCTCATGAGGTTTTGCAAGACCAAGTGCAAGGTGCTGTACCTGGCCTATGGCAACCGTTGGTACCAGCACAGACTGGGGGATGGACAGACAGAGAGCAGCCCTGAGGAGAAGGACTTGGGGGTGATGATAGATGAGAGGCTGGATATGCGCCCAGCCATGTGCACTCCCAGCCCAGAAAGCCAAACATGTCCTGGGCTGCATCCAAAGGAGTGTCACGAGGGAGATGATTCTCCTCCTCTGCTCTGCTCTGGTGAGATCTCAACTGGAGTGTTGCATCCAGCTCTGATGCCCTCAACATAAGGAAGGACACGAACCTCTTGGAGTGAGTGAAGGGGAGGCCATGAAGAGGATTCAAAGGGGACCCTGAAGAAGAGAATTCTCTGGGGAGATCTTACAGCGGCCTTCCAGTACCTAAAGGAGGCCTGTAAGAAAAATGGGCACAGACATTTCAGTAGTGTCAGTAGCAATATAGCAAAGGGTAGTAGTTTTAAAATGTCAGATCAGTGGATTGACCCCAGACATAAGGAAGAAATTTTTTTATTTTATGTGTGGTAAAACACTGGAACAGGCATCCCAGAGAGGTGGTAGATTCCCATCCTTGGAAACATTTAAGGTCAAATTGGACAGGGCTCCAAGCAATTTGGTCTGGTTGAAAACTTCCCTGCTCATTGTATGGAGGTTCAACTACATGACCTTTAAAGGTCCTTTCCAACCCAAGCTGTTCTATGATTCCAGCATTCTATCATTCTATGACAGTGCCTGAAAAATTCAGTTTCTGATATTAACTGTATTTTCCCTGTACTTTCTTTACACCCAGACATGACTACCACTTTCTATTCAAAAATATACTCAAGCATTCACTTTGGGCAGAACTCATGCAAGCGTCTCTTACACCACATCATCTCTCTGAAACTGGCTAATTTCTATACATAAGGGTAAGGTGCGCGGTACTCTGGCTGACATAACATGATAATTTCTTCTGTGACAAGACCAACCAAGTTCTTGGCAAAGATTCCAATTACAAATGTCACCTTTACCGTATTTTACTCTCCAAATAAGAATTGAAGAGAAAAGCATTTCCCTTAATCTTTCTGTAAAAATTTTGCTTCTAAAGATGAAAGTGTAACAGAGTCCTTGTTGTCTGAAAAAAACACAGCATTGGAATGAAAGCAATTATGTAATTCTAGATCGATCTAATTATGACCTCCATTTTGCTCAAAAAACTGCATATCTGTATAACATTAGTCAAACAAAGCAGAAGAAATTACCTTATGAAAAATTACTTTTACATCTTTTGGCAGAAAGATGTATCAGGTAAAATTGACAAGGTCTCATTTCAATTATTTTCTGCTCTTGCTCCTGATTAGGACTCTGGAATGATCCTTCTGACTCTAAAACAACTCTTGGCACTGTAATTAGGAGGTTCTTCCCATGCCCTTCTTTGCAGCAGTCTGCTTGCATTATCCACTTCTTCTCACAAACTGAATGTCAAGCCTCCAAAAGACCTTCATCCATCAATGTCCTTGCTTTCTAGGTTTCACAAGCTCTTGAATTCAAGGAAAATATTCTCTGCAGGTACTGGGAGTAGTTCACCAGCACTGCAGAACAAGAATGTAAGCAGTGACGAGTTTCTCTGCTGGAAAGAAGTCTGCAAGAGTGATGTGTTATTCTTTTAAACAGGAAAATACACTTTCCTTATGTATTATATGTGTAGATTTCTACCCTTTTTTTGCAGTAAAAGCTTTCTGAGAGGTTGCTTCACACACAAAGATACAAGAGTAGAAAAATCCTGAATGCAGAATAGGTTCTGAGTTGTAGCATAATCATTTGAAGTTAGTGATCCTTTCCCTGTAACACCTTTGAACTGGAAATCCCTGGCTGCAGACATCCCTTTAACATCATAGAGGCTATTTTCAGAGCCAGCTTGCAGCTCCACAGAAGTCATTGAGTCATTCAGCACTGTTCAGATCATTGCTGAGTATGCTTCAGGTCTTCCATAATATAATGGTTACTCATTTGGCCGTATATATGTATACGCACACACACACGCACACACACACACACATATTTTAATACCTGTCCAATTTAAATTGCCACATCTTCAGGATATATTTTCATTGTTGACAATGATTTCCTTAGTAATGCTTCATCACTGAATGGTACAAAGGGAGATTTATAACATTTTTGGGTGTTTTTTATTTTATTGTTTGATTGTAATGAGATGTATTGAACAAAATCTTCACAAGTATCCCAAAACAGCTTCTCTGTGGGTCCTAGTTCTTCTGTGTAAATTTTAACAACCCTGGACCTGGATTCATAAACATGACATGAATACTGACAGAAGCCTTGGCTGCACTGACCAAGAGGTACAAAGAGGACATGCAGAAAAATTATGAGCTTGGATTTATGGAGGGCAGCTTGTTCAGGTTAGATGAGATGCTGGGAGAGCCTGCCCTGAAGTTTGTTTGTGAAGGGAGCAAGGACAGGTGGTTTATTTTAAAGACCAGCTCTTCAAAACAAAAGAAGCACAGTAGTGTTCCTTTTTGATGACCCATATTTCTTAAGTTTGTTACAGTTCACCTTAATTTTAAGGAAGCAGTGGTTTCATGTCTCTAACTTCAAATGAAAGCTTTATTGTATTAGATATACATTGTCACTCTAAAACAGTTTTAAAGTACTATTTACTATGATTACATTATGAGAATGAAAAGGCAATGTTAGTACAGACTTTGTAGTTGCATTAACATTCTGTTATTCTTCACTGGAACTCAAACTTATTCTTATCTTTTCCCAGGTTTGCTATGTGTCAGTTCCAGAAATTGAAGAGATGGGATTCTTACCAAATTCGAAACGACCCCAACATGGATAATGCAACACAGACTGTTTATGTGGTCCTCCTCAGTTCTGATGAGTCAATAGGCCCACCCCATTTATCTCTGCAAAAATACTAATAATCTAAGAATCAGCTGAACTGAAATGGAGAATTTTCTTATTGTGAAGTACACCAACACCATTTATAAACAAACACTTCAACCTGTGAAAATCTGTATGGGGGACATAATGCTAGACAAGGACCAAAGAGAGCAACTCAAATGAAATTATATCTGCAGAATACTGAAAAGGAGACAAAAATTCTTTATGGTGTAAGAAATAGTCAGTCTAAAACTTTCTTCGTGAATCTGTATACTAAAGATACTTAACTGGATTTATAATCCCAAGTTTGCACAAAATGGTGGGCAAGAAGCCTAGAAATAGGGGCATGTTTACTTAAAAAAAACCCAAATCAAACCAAAAGAATAACACTAAAACCCAAAAAACCAGAAACACTTCCTCAAATAATCACTTTTAGAAAAATCTGACCATAACAGTTCTACTTTCAATGTTTGTGCCATCTATCTGCCCCTTGTTTTCTTTTCCCTTTCAGAGACTTTCTATCATTGATGATTTGGTGTATTATTCTTTATTGTCTAAAAATCAAAACAGTTCAAGCACTGAAGTCTAAACCTGCATGAAATATGACTGCTTCAAACCCCTGAGGTTATAATATCATGAGAGATTCATCTGAAAACAAAGACCAGCAAATATTAGAACTTGCCTCAGGATAATATAACATTTGCTACCAATTAGTAGATTTCATTTGAAACGTTTACATAATTTTTCCTACAAGCCAAACTGTGGGTTCCTATAAGATGATGCAAGAGGACTATTTTTCCCTTCTAGGGCAACTCAGTATCCTGCTATAAAGGCTTAGAGCTATCTTCAGCAAAACAGCTAAGTCTCCAGTCGCCTCCCAAAAAAGATGTGGAGGGACAGCAACTCCACTGGTCTGTCTTTTGTCTGGGTGCTTCCCATGTCTGCATAGAGAGACTGTGCCATTTCCAGTTCTGTACAGTCTTACTTTCTGTTGCCATCTGGCCACCTACAGTTCTGTGATTTTATTAAGTCAGATAGATACAAAAGTGTGCAGAAAAAATAAAGACCAAGTTAGAATCCTCCTGACATAGTAAATACAGATATTGGTATAATTGCTTGCTTCCCTACAAGGAATGAAATAGGAAAAGCGCTAGGCCACATTTCCAGACCCAGAAGTCCATCATGTTGGCATAGATCTACCAGTAGGATCTTAGGTGATGTTATGGCTGAGTCAAAGAAAAAAATCTTTATACAGAATCAAGTGTCTGCCAAAAAAAAGTAACACAGACTTCAGACAATAAGAAGCTGGAAGAATCAGGGTCAGAATCATAGACTTGTTTAGGTTGGAGAAGACCTTTAAGCTCATCAAGTCCAACCATTAACCCATCACTACCAAGTGCCCCACTAACCATGTCCCTAGATGCTACAACTGCACATCTTTTAAATTCCTCTAGGGGTGGTGACAGAAGCACTTCCCTGGGCAGCCTGTTCAGTGCTTAGATACATTCAGATGTTTTACATAAAAATTGTAACCTTATCCATCCCTTTTTTGCCTTGCTTATTGCACAATGTAACAAATGCAAATGAGAGAAAACATATGGAAACTGCATATAAAGATAAAAAAAGTAGTGTAAGCATTAGATCACATAGATTTTTTTTTTTTAAGCAAACCCTTTAGTATCTCACACAAAACAATTTGTATAGATTCTCAGTTCCCAAGTGTTGTAGAACCAATAACAACTACTCTTTCCTAATTTGCTCTGCTGATCCCACCATTATAGCTATTTTTTTTATTCTTATTAAGTATTAAATATAGAAAGAAAAAAGGCATACTGCTTGTTAAACTCTGGCAACCACTAGGCATCTTCTTCGTATTTCCTGCCATAACGCTCTGAAGTTTGTCAAACTGAGCCAGGATTAGCTGCTCACTGATACACTTCAGTGCTTTTTTGACATGAGACATTACAACAACTTCTTCAAACTGTTAAGATGGATTGTGCTAGCCCTTAGTATTATGCCATTACATATAGCCATGTCATTATTCTATTCATAATATTATGATGAGTTACCACAAATGGAATTCCAGACAATAATACAGTGGGTTTATTTTTTTCCCTTAGCTTTCTGTCCATCCCATACGTTTATACATCGAAATATCTGCTTTACAGAAGACAGCAGGTTTGATTTTATCCGGACCCCATTTCACCTGAAATGCTGCTATGACTAATGCAGTTTTTATTCTTGTCCTACCCTGCTGAAATGCCAGTGACAAGATTTGCTGCTGCCTGAGGTCTGTGCCTGGACTAAAGCTCTTGATCCATGGAAATGAAACTAGCAGTAAGGAGAACATATTTAAACCAATCTGGTTACACAGAGGTTAGCAGGAGCTGTGATAAATTCCCAGACAGTGGCCTGAGGAGTGGGTTGAAGGAGTCAAGGTGTTTCTAACACAAGTGTTCTAGAAGGCTGCACCCTGCCCAGCTGTACAGTCAAGCCAGGACCTCTGGGTGGGAGGTGGCACTTTACCATAAGCGATAGGTCAGGTTTTAAGAAAACAATGACTCTGATCACAGCACCGTGATTCCCCCTAAAGTTGTCTACAGTCTTGCAGGCACAACTAATTCCACCACAGCTGGGTGGTGACAGACTTTACCAAGAGGGAGGTCAGAGGAGAGAGAGCTAATTGTTGTCAGCACTACCATACTTCTTCAAGAGCTAGTCATATTTACCACTTCCAAGCTACTGAAATTCACATTTAAAAGAATGTATTAGCCCAAATGTTGCTGTGCTGGCAAACAGCAAATAAATACAATATTGAAATCTTTTTTCAAGCAGCCTACAATGCATGTTGCCTCAAGAAAAAAAGGGATTAATCTCAGCATTTAAATACAATGACTAGCAGTTGCCACAACCGGATATGCATTTAATTTTGTCATTGCAGGCTGTACTTACACTGGTATTTTTGCATTCTAACAATCTAATTTCATACAATGGCAGCTGAGAATAGATTTTCAGAATGGTAAACATACCTGCATGTCTAATTTGTATGCAAAATTTTCATGGAACCACGTACAAGTACAGTAAATAGGCATACAAATTTGAGTATAACTATACATTTACGTAATTCTGGCAAGCAGACTGTCATAATTATATAAATATTTTTGTAACAATCACTATTGTTGCAAGAAGCACAACATGAAATAAATAGGAAACGGTCTTCTTTTTTTTTCCTCTGTTATCAAACTGCTTTTTTTGTACTCCCATCTATCAGGACGAAAACATCCTCTCTGTTCAAAATAGGTTGCTTATTCGATGTATTCAGTTTTCTACATATGTTGTATGCCTACGCAATTCAAAAGTTTCTTTGTCTGAAAAGAGGATTATACATTATAAACTTATTAGGACCAGTCAGGAAATAATTTGCATAACCCATGATGATTCTTACAGATTTCAAAAAACAGAGAAGTTATTAAAGATAACACTGTTGTAGTTGCATCAAAATATTTTGCCAATAGAGAAGTTCACATACATGTTGGTATAAGCTGTCAAATGCATTTAGAAGTTCATCTTGTCAATTTTTTTCTTTTCAGAACTTTGTTTTCTTATTAATGAATTCCAAAGTTTCTATGATTTTAATTTCTATTTTTATGAAATAAACTCAACTGTATCAATAAAAATGATGACATCTAGTTTCCACTTTCCATCTTTTACATTTTAATGTAATTTAATGTGTTTTAATGACTCAGTTAGGATAGATACAGATGCTAAGAACAGAAGACAACCAAATATAAAGAGCTTTCAGTCCTACTTTCATGCAGCATTATGTGAATAATGTTCCTTTAGTTTCTAATCTTTAGACATTATTTCAAATCAGTCTGTTCTCATCATTCTTTTTTCAAATCTGAATGAAGCAGTCAATTTGGCTTAAAAAATAACCAAAACACCTGAATAGAAAAATGGTGATTTCAAATCTTTAATCTTATAAAAGAAATGGGGGCCTGTTATTTTTTTAGTTGTTTTTTTTTCACTTGGGAATTATGGAAAGAATGGAAATGCAAATTTTACCAAATATCTTTACAAAAAATCCCCCATTCTCCTTTCAGCTGAACCACAACAAAATATACTGTGTAAAACTAAAGAGCCAAAAACGAAAATGAAGAATAGAGCTTCCACATATTACGTATTTCTACGCACCATTTTAGGGTTTTTTCCCTGGTTAAAAATTTATGTCCTGGAATTCGTTTTTCACTCTCCATTTTCAATTCAATGCATGTCTCATATGCAAGCCAGAATAGTACCTTCCCGTGTACACACAAAGCAGGAGACACAGATTCAGTTCCTTTCTCTACTGCTTAATAAAGGTCATACATCCTCATAAAAGTGTCAGGCTACAGGGTATTGTGTACAGGACAGAGAAAGATCTTGGCAGTCTAAACAATTGGACCAAAGCAGAGAGCATATCTGAAAAATTGCCCTACACCATTCCAATAGCACTGGGTAATTAGAGCATGAATTTGAAGATGTCCCATTTTATTTCATGCTTTTAAAACATTAGATTCTTCCTCATGATTAAGCCTGATGTGTTAAATGCTGCACCTCATCACCACTACTAGCCATGCCTAAAACATTGTAAGATGAAGCGGAACTTTGTCTGTGGCCTGAGTTACTGTGGGTCGTGGTTCAAACCTCTGTACTGGATCTGGCTGGAAAAAAGTTATGACATTAATTTTATTCAGAGAAGTCCATATAATGTTGTGTTTTGTATTTGTGACTCAAACAATGTTGGTAACGGAGCAGTGTTTTCCTGTCCCTGTAAAGAGCTCTCAAATTGCCAAATCTATCTCTCCTTGCTTTCCCACAAAACTCAACAGGCTGGGGGCGGACAAGAGTCTATGAGGGAACACAGCCAACCCCAAGTGACTAAGAATATATTCCACACCATCTGACATTGTGCTCACCAGTAAAATCTGAGGAAAAGTAGGAGAAAGGCACAACATTCAGAGGTACGGCATCTATCTTCCCAAGTAATAATTGCACATGTTGAGGCCCTGCTTTCCCAGGCATGGCTGGACATCTGGCCAATGATGGGAAGTGGTGGATGAATTTCTGGTTTTGCTTTGGTTGCACTTGCAGCATTTACTTTTCCTATTTATCTGTCATTGTCTTGGTCTGTGAGATTTTTCATCTTTATTCTATTTTTCTCTCCATCTTCTAGGAAAAGGGCATGAGGAAGAGGCTGAGTGGGTGTCTGGATGCTGTCTGGAGCCAATCCACCAGAGTACCAGGACCAGGTTGGGCTCATGGTTAGACATGTTAAGATGCAGAAATGTACTCCAGTTAACTTTAAACATGGATTTAATGACCTTAGAATTCAGCAGCTGGATGAAGATTTTGACATTCTTTGTTTTGGATTTAAGATACAATTTAAACACCATACTGCAACACTGAGAACTCCCATTTCTTTCTGGAGCTAGTTTTAGCAGCATGATTCTTGCACATTTGTCCTACAATGTACAAGCCTAGGGGCATTTAACAATGAAAGAGAGGACAGCACCGCAGTGAGGGTGGTGAAACACTGAAATAGGTTGCCTAGAGAGATGGTAGATGCCGCATTGTTATAAACATTCGAGCTTAGGTTGGACAGGGCTCTGAGCAGCGGATCTAGTTGAAGTTGTCCCTAATCATTGCGGGGGTGCTGACGTTTAAAGGCTCCTTCTAACCCAAACCACTCTGATTCTGCAAGGTCAGCCTTATGTTTTGGATGACTAAGCAGGGCCTATGAAGAAGGATGAAATATCCAAGCTTCGAGCTTCACTCAGCTTTCCTTCAACAGAGGTGGAAGGATTCTGTCCTGATTTATATTTGAATGAAATATAATAGCCACTAATTTGAAACATTGATGGAGGGGTGGAAACTTAATAGAGTCAATTATTCAAGCTGATAAAAAAGAAAAAACATTATTATGAAAATATAGAAGTCAAAGGTGACGTAGAAAGCGAAGCCTTGTAAAAAGAAAAGTAGCTTTTTTATACTGTTTTTTTTTCCCGTTTACCTCTTTTCTCCCCTAAGTTCTCTCTTTTTACTCTTAGCTTTGAGATAATTTTCCCAAAAAATAATTTATATTTAGTTTGTTATCTTCCTTTTTTTTTTTTTT
>VZTE01006234.1:0-101617 GCA_013397775.1 Eulacestoma nigropectus
AGCAAGGACAAGTTCAACATCCTGCACCTGGCAAACCCCAGTCTAAGTACAGACTGGTGGACAGGTCTGAGACTGGAGGAGAAGGACTTCGAGATACTGGTGAATGACAAATTAGACATGACCCAGCAATGTGCAGTCAGCCCAGAAAGCCAAATGTGTCCTGGGCTGCATCCAAAGCACCATAGCCAGCAGGGTGAGGGAGAGGATTATGTCCCTCTGCTCTGCGCTGGTGTGATCCCACTGCAATGCTGTGTCCAGCTCTAGGGTCCCCAGCATGAGAAACACTTGCAACCTGTTAGAGGAGGTCCAGAGAAGGCAACAAAAATGATGAGAGAATGAGAACACCCCTCCTATGAGGAAAGGCTGAGTATTGGGGTTGTTCAGCCTGGAGAAAATGATTCTGGCAATACCTTATTGTGGGCTTTCAATACTTCCAGAGTGAAACACGGAGGTTTTACCAATGCCTGTGACAGAACAAGAAATTAGATTAAACTGAGAGGGTAGCTTTAGACTGGATGTAAGGAAGACCTTTTTTCTCTGGGGGTGGTGAGACAGACAACTGGAACAAGTCGCCTGAAGAAGTTGTGTATGCGCCATCCTTGGCAACATTCAAAGTCAGGCTGGATGGGGCTTTGAGCAACCTTATCTAGTGAAAGATTTCCACACTAATGCCAGGAGGGGGGCAGTGGTGTTTTGTGTTTGGACTAGATGTTATTTAAAGGTCTCTTCTAACCCGTAACATGTTGTTCTTTTCATGCATTTCCTAGACCTCTTCAGGTCTTATTCTAGGTGGCACAGACAGCATAGACTTTAATCCATGAGTAGATTTCAAATGTGTGCATTGAGGTCTCCTCACTCCATTGCTGTTATCAGGTCTATTAAAACATATAACAGTAACACCTGTTAACTAAGCAAACACAACTGTAAGTCAAGATAGCATTATGAGAATCATGCTTTCAAATTCCTTGCCATCCAAAAAGATTAAATTTGTTCAGCACATCCTAAAACATTATTTCATCTAAGATTGTAGGAAAGGGGGGAAAACCACAAATTTTAAAAAACTATCTTTATTTTTTTTCCTTACATTTAAACAGGGATGTATTTCAGTTTTAGACATCCAGTCATTGTTTACTTCATTACCTTAGACAGGGAAAAGTATATAAATGCAAATCATATTGGCATACCTACATTAGTGCCAGCTCCTTTACTAGAAGAAAACCTTCTTCCACATTAAAATCAAGCACTTAAAAAAATTGCTGAAAAGCAAGTGCCTAGATACTAGTCATTTCAGCAAATAAACAGCTTTTATATATTCAACCATTAAGCTGAAGTCCATAATATTCACACTGTCTTGTTATGGAGTTCAGATCATACCAACACTGTAGAGATCAAAAACCTCCAAGAATAAAACTCATCAGGTGTGTGAGAAATACACATACCACACGTACAAGCAACAAATTTGGTCAAGTACTACAAAAAAGTATGTGTTTTCATAAGAGAACAGACAAGTGACCTACTTCTCAGCTCAAACAAAAACAAAGTAACTTCATGAGTTTGAAATAACCAGTAACACAGTATGGTGGAGTTGAAACTTATGATCTGTTAAACAGTGTGTTTTTGTAGGCCAAGTTCAGGTTTTCTAAAACAAAAACTTAAGATCATGAACAGTAATAATGACAAAGATCAAAGTATACATATGAGCACATAATCCAAAGAATAAAATACATTTTTGGCTCTTAATGAAAAATAAATTACAAAATACAATTAAAATCCTTGTAAATGCAATGATTAATTCAAAGATGTACCTTTGCTTTCATATACATTTTAAATGCTACCACAAAACAGATTAAAAATAAATAAGTATGCCAAAAGACATCTGTGGATAGAAAAAAAAATGCTACTTAGCGCTAGAAGAATTATAAAAAACCAGAGATAATCTGTATTTTGGTCAATACATCTGTCTAGTCACTTCCATCTTCCACAGCCCTTCTTCAATACCTGGCAGTTAAACATGACAAAACCACAATTCTGTCATTATGGCTTTAAAAGAAGCATGTATTTTCTGATGAAGAAAAGATGAAATGGGCTCTCTTGCCTACAGAACTGTTGGTTTCTTCATATTGCAAGCACATCATTGTACTGTAGAGAAGCACCTGACACATCCTTGCCATCCTATGATACTAGTGACCTTACACCGCAAGACAAGAAAATTCCAGGGAAAAAAATGAAGGAAATTTTGGATGCTCTGGGCTAGTATGCAGTGAAGGGAGAAGTCTAACTCACTTCCACTGCATTTGTTTTCTAAACTAAAGACCAAAATAATTCACTAATACACCTCTAACTTTACATGGCATGTCCATATCTTCAAGTTAAAGATGCTATAATCAACTACCTCAGTGAACATACAGGCTTTAATACTTATTCCACTTTAACCAGATTCAATAATTGCTCTGTAGAACTCTTTTGAAGGTAATTTAATCTTGTTAACATTACGAGAAGTCAACTTAAATTATACGAACATTTGTATTCTTTGCACAAACACTCTTATAGTTTCTACTGTACTGCAATTTTCATTGTAGGCAAAATAAAAGCAGGTTTTCAAACCAAGAGGATACTGGAAATACTTTCTGTTCATTAGTAGCACCAGTGTTTTGACAACTGTCAACAGTTAAACCAGCCTCCCCCGTATCACTAGACAGTGACAATTTGAGTACAGTAACAATTTGACTAACCAGTAATACTGAGGCAAAGGAAGAAAAACAATGCAAGTGTCATAAAGTAAATCTTAAGATTTTATTATTTTGCAATATAGTTGTGTACCTGTATTTTTCTTCTGCATTTTTGAAGAAAACTGCTTTAGATACACTGCTACAAATTCAAATAACTGATTTATGACATCCGTCTTCATCTAAGACACTGCTACTACTTCCTAGGAAAGAAGAAATACTTCTCAAGTTCATTTTGCTCAAGATACTGTTCATTTCTATCATTTCATTGGTCCGTATGTTGATGGTCAAAGAAGCACTCCTATTTGACAATACCTTAAAGCTTTCAGAATAGATGAATTAAAGAAACAAAAGATGGATGCAGAAGAACCAAATCAAAGCACAGAGGCATGATATTGTTTCTCAGGGAGTCCTCGGAAAATGTGTTTATTACGGAGGTTTTTGCTTTGGGTTTTGTTGTTGGGTTTATTTAAGATCACAAGACAACAGTTGAACAAAGAAGCATTTTCCCATGTTCTGTTTGGTTCTAGTCATTTGTTGTGCTGAATGGTTTTCCTTTTCCTCCGCTTGAATAAGCAGCAGCACCTGCAAGTGTGACATGAATTACATATGACATTAAAAGAAACCACAAAACTAAACTGTTTACTGTATGTCTCCTTTGAAGCATGTAGCTCAGGTATAGCTAGCACCACAAGGAATACATTAAGCTCTATTGCAGGCAATTGATTTATTAGAGAAAGAAACTGAAGTAGAGATATTTTTGACACATTTCACCTTTTTTTGGAAAAAAGTATCAAACTAGAAAAACTATAATAGAAGCAGCTATTAAGATTAGAGTATTGTTAAGAGTATAAAAAGCACAGGTAGTATAAGCTGACTTACAAAAGCACCTGTAAGAATAAAGAATATTCCATTACCTGAGTACTTGTTCACATTAACTGGCAATATGCCAAATAGAAGCTTGTGCTTAAGTGCACAGTTTAGGTGACACAAGACTATTATTGCTAAAACAAGAAAACCATTTGAGCTTCCTTTGTTAACCAGAACTTGGAAAAAATTTCTCCAAGGCTATTCCACAAGACATTTTAGAAGAAAATGTTCATGAACAGTATAATTAATGTTCTGATCCAGTGCTGTGATAATACTACTACAGTGAAAAATCACAGCTTAAATAGAAAGAACACTGATATTCTCTCTTCTGCCTTATTGCATACTACATGAATGAAACTGAAACTGACAAATACTGTGAATTTCACTTAGCAAATAGAGACAATCTGAAAGTATATGAAAGCACACAACAAAATGAAAAAGAGTTGGAGGGAGTTAGATATAGATAATATAGCGGAGGACTGCAGAAGTCCAGAAAGTACTTTTGAAAATAAACTAAAGAGGAAAGCAACAAATAACACACACAAAAAAAAGTCATTCAAATTGTACTGTTAGGCTTATTTTAAGCAACTCCCAGGTCCTGAACACCACCTTTAAAAATAAAGCTTCACACTAAAGTGTTCACAGTGTGTGTGATCAAAATTGAACATGCAAGCTGTCTATTTTAACAGAGCTTGCCCCATGTAGTTCTGTGGTTTGGTTATTGAATTCTCACTTGCAGCGCTATACACTGAAGAGTCTTAAACTATGAAGTACAACAGTAATGAAAATATAAATGTACTGCATCAATAGCCTTGATCAGTAAATCCTTAAGTTCATCAAGCATTTTATACCACTAAAATTCAAAAGGAATCCAGATGATTTAGTTTGGTATATGGGAAATGGGGAATGCATTTAAAAATCAGGGAGAATAGGGGGCTAAAAATAAGGTTCTACAGGGGGTGAGAACAACATCCAAAGTAAGGGGAGACAGAAGTTACCTTCTCAAAATATCCAAGGCACTCTGTCGCTCAGTCACTGAAAAAGTAGCAGTGGGCAGAGGCAGACCAGAACTGCTCTGAGAGTTACATAACTTTCAGTAGAAAAAAACATTGGTTATTGATGAAGAGGAAGCCCAAAATTAAAATTCAGTAGGGGAAACTACACAGATAAATATTTTTTTCAGCTAGCAGAAGTATCATACTGTATTCACTAAATTAAAAGTACTTCTGAAAGAAGAGACATAATTGGTTTTGAAGAGTAGTAGCCACTGACTGTAACTGAAATTCCCCCATAACTACTAACCCTTTTTTGAGCATTTGCCTATAACCACTAACATTCATTATCACTTAAGCTTTGAATTTACTTGTAGATGTATGAACTCCAATTTAGTTTGATTCTTCTTTCACCCCAAGTATTTTATATATGTATATGCCACATATCAAAGCAAAGGATTTTACAGTGCTCCTCCCTTTCAACATGAATTATCCTATGATCCTGTAGATGAGGAAATCCTACACTCAACTGTGATGATAAATCACCCATACTTATTTGAGATTAGCAGGCCTTAGGGAAAGGCCTACAGAAAAAATTTGTCTTGATTCATAACGTTAGCACATAAAGAACCCAGGTTACATAAGTAACTTGTAGGAAGATGGAAGTACAGCAGACACTTAATTTATAGACTAAAACAGCTATCTAGAATTTTAACTCTTCACTCTTTAAATAAATTTTAAAAGGAGGACAACCCAAGTAGATCAGACATCTTAAATGCTTACGACTACTTGGATCCCCTGCAATTCAAGGACACTTTAGGTTTTCTTGCTTTCCATATAAGAAAATTTTAACTCAACCTTGCTGCAAATCTCATACTGTCCTTTATTCCTTCTGCATAGCCTATTTAGCTTGCTACTTCTCTGTTAATCAGAGAAAAAGGGCACTATACAATGGTGAATTCAAGAGTTCTGTTTTCAACCAACATAAAGCACTGCTTTTTTAATCCTCTGGTTTTCTGGAGTTCTCTCTACTATAACGAGTATAATTTCTATCAACAATTGCTTTGTTTGGGTTTTTTTAATTATAAAAACTATTTAAGTGTATTTCAATTCAGGGAAAAATCACTAGATGCTGAAAACTTTTATTTGATGTGGTAAAATAAATATCTTATTAATATATAACATATCTAAAAAATACAAAAGGAATGCAAATTCCTAATGAATTGTAAACCACAGGACTGTCTTGGAAATTTGAACTGAAGTACACTGAAACACTGTGCATTTTTAAATCTAGAAGTGCTAGACTTCAAATTGGCTTCCAAGGCCAAATAAACGTAGTTTTAAAATATACGCACCTTTACATGGGATTAAGACAGATCAGACTGTATTGCCTGACAATAAATTTTATGAAAGAAACATAACCCTGGATGAGAGATCCATAGTGCATAATCTCTCAATGAGTATAATTCATAACAGAAATGTAGACTTGTTAAGAATACTGTCACTAGAGGGTGTTATTGTCACTTACACATAATACAGATATTACACTGCTTAGAGCCATATTTAAAGCTATAGATAGGTGCATTATTAAGGACTATTAAACCACAAATTTATTATACTATTCAGTATGCATGCAAAATACAGAAAAGATATGTTTTAAAAATTTCTAATTCTATGAAAATATTTTTTTTTAAATAAAGCATTTAATGACTGCTAACCCCTATGTGTAGTTTATGTAACATTTCTAGAGCGAGCAGTTTAACAGCAATCTATAAAACTCAAAAAACACTGCACTTTTCCTGTACAATCCAAAGCGACCTTTCAGATATTATCCAAGGTAGCAATCCCAGCATTACGGTTTTGAACGCTTCTTGTTCTTCCTAAAACATTATCATACTTTTCCTGTTAAATACCCTTCCTTCTACCATTTGAGCAGTCCCTTGGGCCAACATGCTAAAGCAACTTAATTCGTCATTTGTATTTAGATAGCTGTGCTTTTATATTTGCCATCAAGCATGTGGCAGGCACTTTATTGCAGGATTAGTAACAAGTGTTTAAAGCGGCGAAAAAGATGCAAATGCAAAAAGGACAGATCATATAATCATTTCCTGTTTGCCTTTCTCTGCCTTCCCACAGAAGAGCCTTTTGGTTATCCAGATCACACATGCTTCATAGAAGCAACTGTTCTGACGGCTAGCAAACAGTAAAGACAGGTTAATTGCTCAGTGATAAATGAAAGACCATCTGTAGAAGATTATAGAGAGATCTGTAGATCCCCAAGTGTTGGGACAGCACAGTGATCAGGTTAGTTTTCTCCTTGCTTTACAACTTCAGTGAGCAACAACTGAAACAGGGCAGATAGCTACTTTTCTAAAAACCCAAACCAACAACCCGCTCCGTCCCCAACACTCACAAACAAAATAAACCCACCAAAATGCCCAAAACACAACACCCACTGCTAAGTCATGTTAGCTGCACAGCCACCATGAAAATGACATTGCATAAGATTTAGAATATATACTGCACATGAGTACATAAATATTTATCGAACAATGAAATGTTTGGTTAAATGTTGGTTAAATGTCTCAAAACAATAAAATTCTTACTGAGGAAAAAAACACTGAACTTATCCATTTTGATTTACAGCATTTCACTGAAATGGTAGCAGAAGCTCTAATATTCACCTAAATTACATTTGTGTTCATAGTTAAAATCATACATAATGGGGGCAATCCCACATGAGGGGCACCCTTTTTTAAATCTTTTAAATTAAGATATAGTCATGCTAAGTTTCTAAAACTAAGAAAACATCTAGAACAAAGAATGAAGCATTTCTAAGATTCAAGTTTGTCTCCCCAGAGTATGAGAAAATGTTACAAACAAAGTTTTGAGCAAGAGAGGTTAGCTTTGTTCATACTTTCAGGTGGAGAAAAGATTATGAAAGAGGCACAAAGTGAGAGTCTTTTGAGAAAACAATGTCTCCTTAAAACCAAAAATATCCATGTCACAGACATGAAGGATACTAGCAATCCCATTCCCTTACACTATTCTGCAGTGTAAAATCTATAAACAAATGTTTAAATGTCTCACAACTCCTTTTGATACAAAGCTTATAATTATCATGTTCAAATGTAAAATTATCTAAATCTCCTAAAGAGCTGTTTCTGAAAAAATACGTGTACCTATGCATTGATGTTTGATAGCAAAGCTGGAGAGGGAGTGTGAGTGAGTGGGCATGCATGTATAAATATAAAACAACTTCTAACCCCAGAAAAGCCTCCAGTGATTGAGGAAACTGCAGTTTAAACAGACAGTGCTGAAATCGTAATTTGAGTGTTTCATACTCAGAAAAAAAGAAGATTAATCTAAAGAGTAGGACACTGAGACTAGTTACTTTGTCTGTAACAAAACCAGTTAAGAGTAGGCCAGAAAGGCCAAGGATAGCATATTTGTCCATCATGTATGGACAAATTTCACATCAGAAAGAGTGAACTTCTACACTTTTAAAGCAGCTGAGCATCTTGGATCCTGAGAATTCTCTTAACTTTCTGCAGATAACTAAGTAGGTAACTAAAAATGGGTTTACTTGTGCTAAGCACCACCCAAAGTACAAGAAATTTGATCTTTTTCTGTGTATACATGAGCTGAGCATAAGGGAAGTTATCACTGTGCTTAGCTGAAGAGAGGGGACAGGGAATTTATCTATAGGCAGCCTATCAACATCCTTGTGCCTTGGGATTTTTTTTGTTTCAAATTATATATATATATATATATATATATAAGAAAACTGTATTCTTGACAGCAAATACAGTACTTTACAAAGATGGCAGCAAAGAATTTAGTTCTTCTCAGTGCTCACAGAAAGTCAGTGCAAAAATGTGGCCTTACAGACACCTCAATTCAAAATTATTAATTATACATGCAAATAAAGCTTAACTTCCAGAATCAGAACCTGTAGAACAACTGCTTCAAGAAGAAATTGAACTTTGAGAAGTTTCCCTTTTCCTAAAAGTTAGGAAAATGGGTCGTAGAAAACCTGCTGCTACTGAATTGTTCTGCTTCTAATGTATCCTTCATACTTGTGTGCCTCAATTTTACGATAAACTAGGTCCATATCCTTGTAAAATCCTATTTTGACCACAATTATAAAATAAAACATGTTGGAATTCATACTGCCTTTAGCTGTCAAGAATATTTTTCTGTACTATTTTGCAAGTCTAAGCTTACTACTCAAATATATAAACATTAGTTGTCCATTCCATGTTAACACACCTTAATATTTTTCCCTTTCATTACACTGTAATATTAAGAAACTCTGAAGTTAAGTTTTAGTGATTAGTTAGAAGATTGTCAAAGAATGTTACTCTGGTAAATACTTTTTTCACAGAGATAACTGGAAAAGTTCAAACATTTGCCAGCATTTATTACTTATTCATACGAGTTATTTTCTAGATGTTAATACAATAGCTGAATGCTACAATATCTGAAAAGAATGCTTTCCCTTTTCAAACAGCATAGAAAGTAAAAAAAAATATTCTAGTACCCATTAAAAAGGCTGACATAAAGTACATCACAGACTACACAACTTAAAAGCAAGCAGGATTTGAAGCAGGCAGAATAGCTCCTGAAGGTGGCTTTTTGTAAGAACAGTTAATTGTTTCACATAATTTAAATGTATGTTGTCATTTCTAAAAAGACATTTTATTTTTAAGTTCTCTGGAATTAGTTTTAAACCCAATAACAAGAACAAAGCTCCTGGGGCTATTTCTGCCTGCCTGTGCTGTATAACTCACCACATGTTCAACACTTTCTGGCAGCTATACAGAAAGAGAGTAATGGAAAAGAGAGAGTCAGAATACCACATAGAGGAATTTTACATCTTCCACACATGGCTTTTGGTAGTCAGAACACTATCTTAAAATAAATATTTCAAAATGAGTTGAAATATCAAAAATGCATGCGCTTCTCTAGACAGCATAGCAAGACATGTCATAGAAGACTTAGCCTAAAAAAGCACAAGCTATAGGAACTCTACTATTTATAAAGTTAAAAGACAAAATTAAGTATAGCACTATAATTTTGCCCCTCACCAATGGCTATTCAATTCAGATAAATATTTTCTGAAAAACTGTATGAGAAAAATACTGAAGCAGCCGAGCACACAAGATCCAAAGAATATAAAAAGAAGGACATACTTTGTTTCATCCATTACTTCTACTTCTGCAGGAGCTGTGATGGGTGCATTTGAACGGCCTGCAGTTGGGTCATCTGTGTTCAGTTCTCCATTTGTTGAGCTTACTACCTGAAATCACAAAAAAGACCTGAAATTATGCCAGTGCCCGACACACATTTGTTAATTCCTAAGGTTACAATACATCTTAAAAAAAGCAGTAATTTTTGTTATTTCCATAGTTATTTTTATTCCAGTAACAGTATCTTTTCCAGGTTTTATTCTGGCATCCCTGTGCTCTTGTAATTTTCCTTTCATATCTATTAGTGGAACTGTCATCTACATGACAGACTCAAGGCGAGTGGAGGAAGCAAAGCAGCTCTGTGGATCAGGTTTGCTTATCTCCCCCACATCTCTTCAGAGCCTTTAGGCAAGGCACTAAGCACTTTTCTGATACCAATTCAGTCAGTCTAACTCTATCTCTGCTCCTTCAATGTACTTATGCTCCTTAGTTTAGGTCTTTATATTCAGAGCGAATATGAAGGCCTGATCCAGTTGTATCTCAAAGAGCACTCACCAGGAAAGGTGAAAACTAAGACCATCTTCTAGACCTAAGAGTATAGATGGTATCTGACTTTTAGAACACAAAATAACCTACTGCCGAAAATACTAATAAAAATCAGATTAATCTCCATTCCTATTAGTTTACTCTCAAATTCCTATGTAAATTGTCCAAGTCACCGTGAATGCTGCGGTTCTCTGGGAATATTTCCTTTGACTTTAAAGCAAGTGGAACCCAATATTCTCCCTCTCAGTTCCAGTCAGCTTTCCTGCATGACAAATGGAGCCATTCCAGAGGCCTCTCTGTTACCCACCCCACAGAATACGAAAAGGAAGATGGTTAACTGGCTGTAGACAAGTATCTATCTGATCAGAGCTGCTGACAGTGCTAAGTGACCCATCAAAAACTTGACTGACCCCGTGGAGAGGTCTACTAGCTACTAAGTAGCAGCAACTGCTTGGCAAGACAGCAAGCATAAAAATATCATTCTGGACAAATAATATAAGAGTTTGCAGAAAATATCTGTAAAAAAATTAATCAGCTATAGAGACCAATAGCAGTCCATAATCCAAGATTATTACCAGCTGTTACCTGATAGTTAGAGATTAAGGTAGATGAAAAGAGAGGGAAGGAAAGTCATCACCATAATATTATTTCCCTCACTCTTCCAAGCTCTCCTCTTAATATAGCAGTTATGTCTCATCTACTTACAACCAGAGCTAAGAGTCTAGCCTATGGAGGTTTGTTTTGTGGTTCCTATTGTAACTAAGTACAGAGCTTCAGAAGTTTGCTGCACTTAAGGCATTTTCCATGCCATATGCCAAGTTTTCTCCTTTTTCCAATTTCACTAAAATAGCAGCCACTGCCAGAAAAACCCTGCACGCTTGTAACAAAAGAAAAGATGTCTGAGATTGCAGGAATCTAACTACTTAAATTTTAGTCAATGTAAGTGAAGGAATTATGGGAGATGGGACTTTATTTCTGCAATGAGAAGTAAGTCAATGGAGTTTCAACGAGGTGTCTTAAGCTTAGTTTCATATCACTGGGCATGACAGAAGCGCTTCACATTCAGTGACAGAAATAGGTAGGAATCATACTTTAACAAACCTTAAGATGGTGGGGCAGGCATCCTGAACCAAACATCCTGGGTTAGTAGTTATTAGGCTTTACAGAGTCACAGAATATTCTGAGTTGTCACCATTGTCCATATTTACTAAGAAAGGGGATATAGTATAATCCCAACCACCTCATCAGGTATCTTACTATGAAGATCATTTCATTGCTTCTTGCAAAATACTCAAGAGTGGAAAAATGCATCAGAAGTATTTGCTAGCTAAGACAGGAGCAGTCATAAAAACATAAGGGTAAAAAAAATTTGCTCAACTTGCCTACCAAATGAGTTTTGTTCCAAAGGAAGCACAGAAGCACAGAATGGTTATGGTTGGAAGGGACCACTGGTGGGGTCATGCTCACATGGAACTTGCTGTGCATAGCTATATAACTAACCACAACTACAGCCTGTACTAATCCACATACAGCAATACCACACAATGAATATTTTAGTCAACCTTGCCTGCAGCCCTAATAATGCAGGATTTCTGCTCCATAATCTAGATTTAAAAAGAACTTTTCAAAAAAGATCCTCAGATGCATGCTTGTCCTAGCTTACAACGTAAGATGTGCCCTAAAGTATATATTCTTTCACCATCTTCATAAGCTGTTAAAACCTGTGGGGGAGTGTTCCCCACCTCCTGCATGACTCATCCCTGATAAACTCTGGGGATATCTCCTGTTAATGGGCCAGCTGTTGAAACCAGGTGGGGCAATGTTCCTTATCTGTCCCATGACCCATCCTCCCTCCAGGGGGATATCTTCTGTTAATGGGCCCATCAATGCCTTGTCTCATGACTCACCATCCCATTGTGAGATGCTCTACCCAGGAGGAGGAACTGAGCGTTCCCATCTGTATATACTGGGAGGTTTGGAACACCAGAGTCTGCCCTTACCTACTGGCTTCCCAGGGGACAAGAGCTACACAGCCACCACTGGACCTTCCGAGGAAGACCAGACCCCTTGACAAGATCACTGCCTCAACAGAACCATCACTCCAGAAGACTGCAGGCACCATTTAATCAGACTGCTACCAACACCCTGACCGACAGGGTGTCAGGTTGTATTCTGACTCTGTCAGTGGTTTTTCTTTTTGTACTATTGCATTTATTTTATTTTTCCTATTAAATTGTATTTCTGACTTGGGAATCTCTCTGGTTTGCTTTCAAACCAGTACAGTGCTCAAGACTGAGTAACAGTGGTTGATGAGAAACAGAAGCCTTTGTCTTCAGTTTACTCAAATAAATGTAGGGTACATCAAGAAAAAACAGGATAGGTATATGCCCCTTTCTGGATGGGAAGCAAATACAATACAACTTAGCATTCCTAACTGTTGTAAAGAACAGGTCACAGTTTGCAGATGCATTTGCAAGAACTCCTATTTTCTTCTCTTCTCCTAAAAACCAATGAAAAAATGCATGACTTTTACACAAATATCAAACACACTGCCTAACTGTAGCATCTGTAGAGCTTTCACATGACATTCTCCTTCACACTTCTTCCCCAGGAGCACCTGTTCAATGATTCACATCTATCTTTTTGGACAACACGTTCCAAAAAAGAGATCAAACTCAACTATGTACATATTTTCATCTGAATTGAAAAATATGAAAGTAAGTATCTAAAACTTCTTCCTACATTAATAATATTGTAAGTATTATGTATATGTTGTACTAATCTAAACTGACTTAATCTTTAAAGAAGGCAAAGTCATCCTCTGCTAGGATCTATGCACTACTATCTGGGAGTAGTGCATAGATCCTGCTAGGGTCAATGCACTACTATCTGGTAACAGAGAACAAAGCTTATTCCAGCTTATTCTTCAAACTGACTTCAAACTTAGTTTTTCTTGACACTGGTTTTCATTAGCTGGATAAATCTCTTTTCAAGACAGCTTTTGTCCTAAGTTGGTTTACTATTTTGACTGTTTACCTTAAGAGAATTCGAAACACTTTATTGAAAACTTCACACCAGACAGGAAAAGCCTATCCTGCCTTGCTTTGGTCAATAACAGATAATCTCTGTCTCTCTGATAGATATCAAGGAGAAAGAGACCATAGTCCTTCCCACACACATACACACCCATCCACATTCACCAAATACACAAATACTTTCAAGCGTAACTGTCTGTTGCATGACTTAGTTCAGATGGGAGGAGTATGAAGTTCTTTCTGGAAAGAGTTATGACCACTGAAAGCATAAGTGAACCAAAGGGTATATAGTATAAATCCAAAAAACAGCATCAGTCCTGTTTCTCCAGAATCACAAATGCCCTGAGTTTCACTCAAATCTACTACTGCCAAAAGCAGCTCTAGGAGCTTATCACTAAGATGAAGAAACAAGAAACTAACAAAGACTCATACAAAGGAGTACAAGAGATAGGCAGGAGTGCTTCAATTCCACTGTCAGTGAGGCTACAGCTCTATGAATTTAATTCCATGATACACCAGTAAAGTACTTTGCAATCTGACCTAAAAGAGCTTTTAATAAGTCAGGCCAGTCATTACACTTTTCTCTCCAACTACATGCCAACCAGGTCAAAAATCTGCCCAACACAGGCAGGAAGAGATGGGAATATAACAGAATTGAGCAAGAATAACTCAGCCAGAGGACATTGTATGCACTGAAGAAGTGGTACACCAAATTCTGTAGCCAGAATGTACCACAAGGAAGACAAAATTAGAATTCATCACTGTAGATCCACATAAAAAGTTAAATATTTAGGAGAGAGAAGCACTGATATATGAAACTAAGTTTGCTCTAAGAGAAACTTTTTATTTAATTTCTCTACTTGTGACTCAAGTTGAAATGGATTTCCCTCAATGAAATCAATAGCCTGATGAAAAATGCAAGACACAGTTCATCTCTTAGAAGACTTAAATACAACTATAGGGATAAAAATTAGGATATTTAAGTTATGGTTTTGCTCCTAAAAATTCTGTTAACAAAATATAGATGAACAACATTTTTCCCTGAATAGTCACAGAATTCGGTTTCAGAAAACAAATATTTTAAAAGTTTCAAATTAGAAGTATCTCAATATTGAAGATTAACTTAGGCTACTCACCTATTTTCAAGCGGGAGAATAACCACTAAACTGCAAACTGGAAACTACTTTAACCATTTTTATAACCTTATCCTTGTTTAAATTTATTTCCTTCAAATTTAATCAGTTCTTTAAAAGTTTAATATGAAGAGCATCTATATAAAGAAGCATACGCATTACATTGATTGTTTCTTTCTACCGTCTACACCATGAGGTAAAGAAACAAAAATTCCACCCACTAGCCACTAATGACAGATTAATTGTGGAGCAGATTGATTTCTTTGCTATATGGTCCTCTGGAAGCTTGATAAGGGCCATTTACAACAAGACAAAGTTAAGCCTAAATACCAGTTCCCAAAATGGCAATAGTAAATCTTCAGCCTCTATACCTTGTTTTAGATTAGTAGGTAAACTAATCTTTTTCTTGCTATGTTAAAAAACCAGTTAGAAAGTCTGCCATGAAAAACAGTTTGCTGATTTTCATTACTATAATCACAACAAGGAATTGCAAAAATTTTAAACAGACATAAAAAAACCCCCTTCATTCCATTAAGAATCTCAGTAACTGAATTCTCCACTCAAAAACCAAAGCCAGTCTACATCTCTAAGAAATTCAGTAATGGTACTACACAATCCTTTATTTTATCTTCAAAAAGTTTTCAGTTAAGACAAAGGAATAAAATTCATCACAATACCTTTTTAGTTCAACTAAAAATCTTGCAACTCAAAACCACTGACATCAAATATAAAAACCTTTCAAGCAGTTCCTAAGTACTTTACTGGGAACTCTTTAACCCAATCTTTCAATCTAACCTCCTTTTAAAGAATTTCCCAATGGGAAAACAGAAAGAGAAAAGATAAGAGGAAGATCAGTGAGTAAAAAAATGTAATGGAACAGATAAGACAGTCTCTATGAGTGAAAGCAGATTGTAGCTCATGCAGAGAAAGAAATAATTCAGTGTTGTACAACTGACATTTTGCAAACTGAGGCAATGTCATAAAAACAAAGGCACAAAAGAAGTTGTTGAATGAATTGCTGGGATGTATGAGTCAATCATTAATAAGTCTACATGAACTAGAAAGATGGACTGAGGTAAGTGGAAGAAGGGATGTCTTCCCTTTACAACTCAATTTCCTAATACTATTTGAACTTTAACTGATGCTACAAAGTAAAATTAGACATGTCTAAGCACACTAGGATCTTTTGAGCACATGCCCAGGGTCTGGGATAAATTAAATTAATTCAAAAACCAGAACAATATCTATTAATGAACAAACCTGTTTGAACCTCAGTAGTTCCCATTTGAACTTATCATCACTAAGAGCATACAAATGTATGCTAACAAACATATACACCAACATTCAGTTCTCTTGACATTAGTATGTCACAGGAAAGAATCACTAGCACATTTTAATAATCTCCTAAAAAAGAACCTCAGAGATGACAGCAGCAGTAGTATTACAGATGACTAACAGCGCTGACCTAAAAACATTCCACTGCCACTTTAAGATAATCTGACAGATTTTCATATCTTGCAGAAAAATTGATAAAACTGATCTAAAAGACGAGCAATGGCTCACTAACATCACAGAAAAAAATAAATACACTTTAATTTCACACCTCAGACTTAACTTTTCCTTTGAACAATTTTCTGTGGAACTTTTAGAATTTGTCTCCTTGAAAGCAATTAAGAATCCAACTGAAGTAGCCAGCTAATGAACCAACTTAACAAATAGCATGATTCAGTTAGTACCCTTGCAAAAAAGGGGTATTTGACAACAGCCAGACACTACATCACAGCATAACTGGAGATATTATGTGATTTTATAAGTGCCCTTAATAAGGAAGCATGACCACTCCAAAACAAAAAGCAACCCTGCTGCACAACACTTGATCTTCAAAGACACAAACCCTGGCTACAGTTTTGCACAGTGCTTTATTCACGTGGCAGTTGCTTAGCCTCAACTGATCTAAATTATCTGAATTCAGACAGACTGCCTGTATCCTTTGAGGAAAAAGAATAGAAGCAACACGATATGAACAGTAAGGAATACTAGTGTTACTTGTGTTATTTCCTAGAAAATGTTCTCCCCATTCCCAAAGGGTGTTCAGCATATTTTACAAAGGAAGAAAATTTCTTATAATTGTTACATTTTACCTGACAAAGAATAAAACATTTCTTAAGTGCCACAATTGCCAACAGAGTCACACGATGACACTTCAAAAGTTCTACTAACTGTAATTTAACAAATTCAATGGGTATTTTTCTTACCTAAAAAAAAGGGAAAATAAATTTTGGAAGATACTTCAAATTCATTTTTGATTCCACATGACTATGCTGTTCCCAAAAGATAAATTATTACCTTTAAAACTTACGTTATTCAGGGAACTACGGTAATTCATGTTAGATATACAGGTAAAGATTTTTAAATACTTCTGAATGGGAAACACAAAACTTTTAAACTTTTCTTGATACACAGTAATCATTATCATCTATTAGATTTTAATACATGACACATGACAGCTGTTTCTAAAGCAAAAAAATTTAGACAATGTTATCACAATGACAGGACTGCAGCACTGTTTTCTGTACCCTGAACTTTTTATTCTTTCTTCAGGTCTTGACAATTTTTTTCCAAAACAAAAACTTCAGAAGAAACATATGTAACTTAGATTGTCATAATCAAAAACACAGCAGATGATTTCGACACAACACCCCCCCTCCAGAGAAGATTTCATAAAGATAAATAATTTTCATTTTGGACTCAAAGTTCAAAATCTCATGTAGACCTCACAGCTGGCATTTTGAATCTTTCAGTATTAATTCCTTACGTATTACTCCAACTATTTCACCCTAAATATAGTCAAAGCGCGAGACATCAAAAATTTCAAAAATTAATTTAAAAAATTGAAAAGAAACTAGGAAAATAGCTCTATGAAGATGAAATAAACTAATAATAAAGGAAAAGCTGCTGGTTTCTACTCATTTTTTCACTGGTATGTGTGAGGTACTGCCCTGGGAACATTCTTCTAGTCAATTATTGTTTGAATAAAAGGAGTAAAGTTTAAGCAAACATCACTAAATAGCATTTTAATTTGAAGTTTACTTAAGGAACAAAAAACATTACTTGAGCAAAACTGAATTCAGTGAACAGTGTTTTTTAGTTGCTAATACAACTAACACATTAAAAGTCTAAACTTCAGCAGTAAGGTAAGTATACATTCTGTAAAAAGATAGTTCAACTGTTTTAAGACTTTCACTAAGAAACATGCAAGAAAAATTCCATTAACAAAAAGTTCTATAGTTTCAGCACCTGTTTTAATTTCAGTTTGACAACTGAACTGTGAAGTAATAAATAACAGCAGCATTCTGAACATTACTGGTAAGAAATCTTAATATGAAAACATGAATCATGTGATACATTACAGGAAAGTAGTGTTATGTAACGTAAAACAACTGATTTAAGTCATGCAAAGAAGCAGAAAATACCTGTACAGAGCCACCATGTCTGTCAGATGCGAGATGAGCCCTCAAATGATGTGGATTGGTTTGCTGTGAGTCCCAAGCTGCCCTATGGTCTGTTGGCTATCATTTTTGAATGTATTAGGATTTATGCAAAAGAAGAAAAAAAATTTTAAAAGAAACAATTTGTGCATTAATTATTATATATTATTTTTAAAAAGCATTGAAGCACTACACACTCAATCCCTATATAGATTGCACTTCCACGTTATCAGCATTCTTACACATGCCTTCATATACATTTTCACAGAGAGGTGAAGCAGCTAAACGCCAAAATTCCCAGTAAGAAAAAGCACACTAACACAACCCTGCAATTTTGCTTAGGTAAACGGACACAGCTCTGAATTCCTAACATTGTTACCACCTTAGTCATGAGCCTGGTTTGAAAAAAACAAAAGTGAAAATGTTATACATACATGTTAGAACTGAAAGAGAGGATACAGTGCATGGAGGAGAGACAGCAAGCAAAGAAGTGTGAGTAGGGAGAAAATTCACTACTGATTCACTACACTGTATTAAAGCTTCAAACAAGCAAGCTTTTAGGAGATATTTATGTATTTCTATATATGTAGGCTTTAACAAAGATCTAATTAAATCAATGTAAAAACAAAGAAAACCTAGAGTAAATTTTATTTTCAAGTTCTAATAAAAATATAGCACAAATCATTAGACAAAAGACATAGTAAATGCTGATAATCTTACATGAGCATCTTACCTGATTTTTGGATTGTTGTAATCTGTCTCTGTGCTGATATGCTTCTCTGTTTGAAGACATTGCAGGGTCTGAATGTATTGAACCCACTGGAGTAGGCTACAAATATAAATAATATGTAGCAACTGGTAAAAAAAATAAATTTCTAAGTCTCACCAAAAGTTACTGGTTTGTAACACAAAATAATCTTTAAATCTGACAGTTTCAAAAAACACAAAATTATCAGAGTAAAGCAGAAGCTTCACTAGATATTTACTAATACCAGTGAGAGAAAAAGCACACCAAGACTTACAGAATTCAATGAAGTAGCAATCCTACGTATTATCATACATTAATTTTCTGAAAGACTTTAGGCTGATACTTTTGCAGTTAGCAGTTAGGACATTCTGATGAAACCTGATGAAAAGCTTAAAGCAATTTTTAAT
The DNA here is from genome assembly GCA_013397775.1 of Eulacestoma nigropectus. Lineage (NCBI taxonomy): Eukaryota > Metazoa > Chordata > Aves > Passeriformes > Eulacestoma > Eulacestoma nigropectus. The sequence continues at coordinate 19,138 of VZTE01006234.1, forward strand.
GCTGAAAAAAATATTTTGCAATAAATACTACAATTCTTTCAGAGTCACCTAGAGAACTGCAGAGTGAAGTGTATCATCTGAAACTGGTCAAAAGAATACATATTAGCCCTCCATTCCCTATGTATTAAAAAGAAGTGAAAATTTTAAGAAGCTGAAGAAAACCCCATCCTCTACCCTTAAAGTATATAAACAGAATGTTTCCTGAAACCTCAGATGCATGGCAATGAAATATGCAATGAATGATGCAATATGAAATATTTCTTCATAATGAACTGATAAATATCTGGAGTATACCTCATATGCAGAGAAGTTATAGCTCTGCAGTTTAAAAATATTGGAGAAAAAAAAATACCTGCAACAATGACAATCACCTGCAAAATTTTAAGCTCCTTCAACTCAAAAACCAATCCAAATTTCTACCACCTCCTTTTGAATTGAGCAGAGATGTACTTTGATATTAAGGGTACATTTGGAAGGAGACTGAATATGAAACACTCAAGCCAAAAGATAATGTTAGAACATGCATCTGCAGATGGACTTGTAATAGCAGCTGTTCACAACTCTAATAGTAGCCTAGAGATGCACATATCTTATGAAACTCAAAACTGATCACAGAAAAACCCATTATAATACTAACAGCTGAACTGTACTCACCAACTGTTTGCCAATCCAGTCGTATTCATAATCAAACATATAGCCTTTCCGATCAAGTAAGTCTGTGAAGAGCTTTCTTAAGTAGTCGTAGTCTGGCTTTTCAAAAAAATCTAACCTTCTCACGTAACGTAGGTAAGTAGCCATTTCCTCTAGATAAATAAGAAATATACTATTTGCCATTATCTGTTTTATTGGAACTCCCCACCACCTTATTTCATTTTAAAGCAACTTGTACATCTCACCATAAAACCTGAACAGTTGTTCACCATGAATCTGCAAACTACCAGAAAGGAAAGTTACTTAATAGTAATAATGTTCTTTGAGATGCTACCATATTCTGAGATATACTGCCATATTTCAAACATATCCAAGCAAGTGACACCCCACTAATTTTTCCTTCGCATTACCTGCTGAGATCCTCTATTCACTGTTTCAATTCTAATGCACAGTGTGCAAGAAAGTGTGGAGAGAAATGCCTCTACTTTCTTCTTTCTTTCCAATCAATTTTACAGAGACAAGACTAAGGAAAGGTAAAAAAAGGGGTATACAACATAAAGCATCAGCCTCCTGTCAGCAAGGCCCACTGTGGATGGATTTCCTTTCATTTGTCATGAGCTACTGTCAGCAAATCTACTTTGCCTATCAATGATATTTTGATTACTTTTCAAGATGTTTATTTATACTGTGGCAAAATCACGTCCATATCATACATGTCCCCTGCTCCAAGCACTGTATTAAAATTTTTTAAAAATGTCATATTTGCTTCTGTCCAATTTTCCAACACCTCATTGATTCTCCCTGTACTTATAGAGAACTAGAAGTGACACCTGAAACTTACAAGTTATTTTAAGTATTAGTTCAAGCTGTTTCTAATGCAGCTTGTTTTTAATAGGGGTATGATATCAGACTGGAGCTGAAAGGCTTGCAAAATTTTCAGTGTGAAGATACAAGTGCAGACTAGTTGATCTCTGTAAGCATACATATAGTATTTTTTTTAATGTTTCCTTTAGAAGAACAACAGCATCAGCCTACTGCCGCTTCAAAGGATAATTCTTCTATCTGAGCCCAGTCTTGTTTAACTTACCCATCAGTGACTTGGACAGAGGGGCAGAGGCCTCCTCAGCAATGTCACTGACAGCACAAAGCTGGGAGGAGTGGCCGACACCCCAGAGGGCCGTGCAGCCCTTCAGAAGTACCTCAACAGGCTGGAGAGATGGGCAGAGAGGAACCTTCTGAATACCAGTAAAGGCAAATGCAGGGTCCTGCACCTGGGGAAGAATAACCCCATGCACCAGGACAGGGTGGGGGCCAACCTGCTGGAAAGCAGCTCTGTGGAGAAGGACCAGGGTGTTCTGGTGGACAACAAGCTCTCCATGAGCCAGCAGTGTGCCCTGAGTGCCAAGAAGGTCAGTGGAATCCTGGGGTACAATACAAACAGCAGGTCGAGGGAGGTGATCCTGTTCCTCTACTCAGTGGCTGTGGCCAGTTCTGAGTTCCTCAGTACAAGAGAAACATGGGGCTCCTGGACCGGGTCCAGCAAAGGGCTACTAAGTTGATCAAGGGACTGGAGCATCTCTCATATGAGGAAAGGCTGAGGGAGCTGGGCCTGTTCAGCCTTGAAAAGAGGCAACTAACTGAGAGGGGACCTGATTAATATGTATAAATATCTAAGGGTGGTTGTCAATAGGATGGAGCCAGGCTCTGCTCAACGGTGCCCAGCAACAGTACAAGAAGCAATGTGCAGAAACTGATGTACAGGAAGCTCCACCCAAACATGAGGAAGAACTTCTTTACTGTGCAGGTGACTGAGCACTGGATCAGGTTGCCCAGAGAGGTTGTGGATTCTCCTTCACTGTAGATATTCAAGAATCACCTGGACACAATGCTGTGCAATGTGCTCTGGGATGGCCCTGCTTGAGCAGGGAGACTGGATCACACAACCCGCTGTGGTCCCTTGCAACCTGACTCATTTTGATATTCTGTGATCTATTACACATACTCTAATTTTAAACCCAGATATTAAGGAATTACCTATGCCAGTTTCATTTTATAAAATAATACACAACATTCTATTAACAGCAGACATTACCTGGGAAGTTTTCACACAATACTTCTATAGGAGTTGCTCGTTTAGTGTCTCCAATTTTCTGGTAACGTTCTTTTAATGTATCAGCCTATGACAGAAGAACAAACAAGCTTCTGAAGTTATACAGCTTGCACACACAATTTAAAAAAACCCCAAACACGTCAATAAAAGCTGATGATCTGAAAATAGGACAGAGGAAGATATCAAAACCCACTACCTTTAAACCTTGCCATGGAAGACTTCCTCTGAGAAAATACATAAACATATGACCCAAAGCTTCCAAATCATCTCTTCTGCTTTGCTCTGAAACAAAATGCAAGTATTATCAGAAATTTCAATCTGTGTAATTTTACATTATATTTAAAAAACTAGCCTCCAAATTATACAAAAATAATTGTTAGGTATAAAGCACTTGAAAACCAAACTGAGCATGTGGGGGCGTTCTTATGTACTACGAACTGGCTTAAGAACACAGCTAAACCCAGAAACAAAGCAGATGCAAACTGCAGGTATACTCATCTCAACAGCACTTTAAGAAAATCATCTTGCTGTAAGAAATCATTCTTATTCTAAAATACATTTGACTCCTAAAATTGCATTTTAATTCCAACAATTTTTGATCTATTATTTGTGAACTTGAAACAATTTAAGAAAGCTACAATAGAATCTATTTTTCCTCTACAAAATCAAGGAGAGGATGGTGTTTTCTTCAGGGATACATTATGGAATTTCTGAGCCAAAGGTAGATTGAAAAAGGCTCAGAAGTACTATTATTTGAACAGAAAGCCACATGTACATACAGCCTGCTATCAAGTCTAACTGACATATGAGCTTTCAGAGAACACTGTGCCTGGCAAAGCGACAATTTTTCATTTGCAGTAAAGCAGTGGCAGTCCTTCAAGAAGTTCACAGAAGGTTAAAGAAAAAGGAAAGTAACAAGTAAAACACAGTGTATTCAAAGTTTTCAAAGTGCATTTCACATAGGTTTTTAAATTAAATCCATCATTCTTGGGAAAACTGAAGGTAATAGAGAATAGTGAGTCTTTAAACTACTAGCAGTAAACAGATCTTTTCATTTCCACCTGACTTCATTCTGTATTGCTGTTGAAAAAAATGTTATATGTTGAATTATGTATTGTAGTAAGACACAGTATTTAATTCTAAATTTGACTGTCCCTGACACAAGGAAGAAAAACAAAGTATTAACATTGTTTCTACTCAGTGTTTCACAAAACAAAATCACTATGCTTTGATAACAAGAGAAATGGAGCAGGAAGGTAAACGAAAAAAATGTTTGTTTGATTTTTTGAACACAGCAAAGCCAACCTGGCTCTGATCAACACATAATATTGCCATAAATATATTGCATCTGAAGAACAATTTTTAATTTTCATATAAATAGAACAATGTACTTACTTCTCTGTTTCCTAGCCCTATCTTCTCACTTGAACACTGAATAAACACATACTATCAAATGAGTAAGCAAGTATCAAAAAAGGATGGTGGTAAGACGTAGGCTACATCTAGCCCCTCACTTTATCACACATCTGCCAGCTATATGAGGCTCCTTCAGTCATTTCTCCTTCACTCATTTCCATGTCTCCAGTTCCCTTGTCAACACTCTTCTAGTTTGTATTCACTTCTCCACTCTTGCTGTCCACTGCTGCCACTTGTTGTCTCAGTGAGGGCCCCCCAGACAATCTGGTCCTAACTGAATTTCTCTGCCAACCCTACAACATCCCACGTGCTGACCACATCCTATCCTGATAATCTCGTAGGTTAACAAGAAAGCAGGAGTAAGCTGCAGAGTTCTATGCCTGAGAGGTTCCAGCGCATGAAAGAAACGTTAGGTCCAGTTGCTGGCAGAAATCCTGTGCTCTTCATGAGGTAGGGTGAACATGCAGAAGATCACTACTTCAGGGGCAGTGCTCCTGACAGACATCTTGTGCAATGCAGTGCGTTTCATGTAACGCAGATCAGTGCTAAGATCTGCGTTAAAGTGGCAAAACATATGGGGATGTTGAAAGTGTGCGACAGATGGTCCATCTCTGGGCAACACTAGGGTATGGCCCTTAAAAAGGTACTGGAATGTTCCATTTGGTCTTTGCTAAGCGACAATAATTCCTCTCTTTCAATTAATTTATACAAATTATGCCAATGAAAAATTAACCTTTTCTCCTTTAAAAAAACCAGCCAAGGTAATAGCATCTTACTGAGGCAATTGCTCTTTGACAGAGAGTCCTATCTATGAAACTTTTAATCCTTATTATTTCAAATTAAGGTGTTTTGTGGTGGTATTTTGTTGGGGTTTTTTTCTGTTTGTTTTGGTATTTTTGTTGTACTTTTGTTTTGTTTTTTAATGAGATGTGGACTGTTCGCAATATTTCTGGAGGACAACAGAAATTTCTCTGGGAACTAGGACAGAACATTTAAATTCACAGTGCCCTCAAAAATATGCTATGGGAAAGGATTTTGTGTTTGTTTTAATTTGTGGGACAGGGATTGTTATTTATAATCCATTCAAGTTCTTCACTGATCACTTTGGATTAATTAAGAAACAGTAGTCAAATATCTTTTCCTATGGAAATCTTCAAGATGAGCCTGAGAAACAGCAAACCCAAAGACTATACTGCTATTATTCAAAGAAGGATATCCAAACACTGGAAAAAACTAGCAGTGGACTAGCTGGAAATAAAAAGGATTTCAAACAGCAGCTGGAGGAAGATCTACTGATGTATACAGATCCTATTGTATCACATTTTAATGAGATTGAGAGGATATGTTGCCCAAAAGATAACACAATCATAAGATAACAAATACACAACAAAGCTTTGGGGCACATGGTTTCCTCTCTCTCAAAGAGATCACCTGACGCTAGCTAAATTGGTAAGAAACTAGTATCTGTTATTTAGCTCACAAACTACAGACAATTATCTCACTTCAAATAGGCTGATTTAAATAAAAACTAGAGCTTCATTCAGCAGGCTATCCCCAGAAATTATCTTTTTTTAGCATAAACAATTAAGTAACCATAACACAGTTTAAACAACAGACATTCAGTCTTTAGTAAGCATCCAACTCCCCAGAGAAGGTTTAGGAATGCTCTAGCAATAGAAACATATTATCTCTTTGGATCAGAAGACACAGTATTAGTTACTGAGAAGATGATATGTTTAAATAGAGAGATGGGAAGCAATTACCTAGCTTGAACTGTCAGTTCTTAAAGTTTAGCAAAAATAACTTCGAAGCCCAGAGTTTGTATTCTTACTAAAAATGACTCGATTTCATTCAATAATATGAGGGAAGAAAGCCTTTCTTCCTGAATAAAACCATGAATCCTGAAGTTAATGATTCCGGTTCATAAAAATGAAGTTGCATGCCAATTTCATCATATTGCACACACTGTATGCCATACTGTTGCCTTAAGAATAATACAGACTGAAAGTAAAAAACCTTTATTTTCATTTATACCTTTAACTAAGGGTGCAAAGACTTGTTTATTGTTTGTATTAGAAGCACTGTTTCATATAACTGTGGATTTATAAGGTTAACTTACACAGGAAAAGGGATTTATCTAAAACAGCTAAAATTCTGCCCTGAGGTCCAGTGATAATTCAGTGAGTATGAGAAGAAAAACACCAAACTTCCTAGAGGGGAACCCGGGTCTGGGAAAGGACTTCATCCTGCACCACTGGCTCAGTAACAAGTGAAAGTTGTTTCGTCTCCTGTAGAGCCATCACCACAAAAAAAGATTACACATGCAGAAGAGATTTTTTCTTTTTTTTTGAGCTACTGGAAAAACTCCAGGATTTAGGCTAATAAAACTTTAGGACCAAATGTCTATTTTTCTTGCAATAAGAAATTAATCAGAATTGATTCAGTGCAGAATTACTTGTTGATGGTTTACATTACAAAGGAGTCTGGCTCCTACAAAAGTGATTTTAAATCTAGAACATATGACAGGTCTGACAAGAGAGTACACTTACTAAAGGTAAGAACGGGATTCTCCTAATTTTATTTGAGGATAAGTACTGTTTAAAGAAATTGGCTTCACTTGGCCTTTCCGTTCACATTAAGAGTGGACTTGCTTCATTCCCAGAAGAGTTTCAAGCATTCATGTACGATAACTAACCACTGCTGCTTCAATAATTAAGTACTACCATGAAAAGACCAATACAATCAAGAATATGGGTTGTTCCCCAGAGACCATTACAAATGGCTAGATTAAAGTAAGTTATAACTCCATGTGACTATACTTTCTGTAGCCAAATAACTTAGACAACACTTTAAGACACTGTTTTTCTGAATTTAGGGAAATCCCAAAATAATTACCAATTTACATATTCAGCAAACACAGAAAATTGAAGGACTTTTACACATGCAGATTTTTGTCTTCATTAACCTCCCAGTCAGAATCTACACTCTCTGGAATCTCACTTTCCCTTCCTGAAAATGAAGTGAACTGGAAGAGATGCACAGAGTAATTTTATCCCTAAGAGAAATTATCTTACAGAAAGGTAGGGCACTAGCTACGTGCTATTAAGGGCGGCAGAGTATCTGTATTTCCTTCAAATATCTCTCTGAATAAAGCCACGTTATTCTTCACATAGACAAAATACCTTCTATTCCACAAACAAACTCCCAGCTCGGCACAATACTACCAGAAATCTTTGATCAAATGTCTCTTCTGAAGCAAAAGATTATTAGTTACTATTAGGATGTTCAGTAACTGTATATCTTCTATGTATACCTTAGAAGAGTGGGCTTTGGTGATTTTGTGCAAGTTTTGATTACACATTTAAAGTCTTTCTAGTAGCTATGCATTTATTATGATAGTTTTAAATACTTATATGGATATAATGTAAGTATTTAATATGGATCCTTAAACGTACTTTTGATTCAAGGACAACATCCTTCCTTACTCATACGCACTAAGAGATAAAGTTACAGTTCACTAGAGACATACTGATAACTTATAAGAGAATGCGAACCTGACAGTCTCCTTCTTTACTGAAAACACTTATTTTTTACAAGGGTCAGCTATCAGACCATTCAAGCAGCTCAGGAAATTATCTACAGACTAAAAATACCACCCTGAAAATTGTCTTATTATCACTATTTTCAGTGCAACTTGTATCCTATATACCACTATGTCTGTAAACACAGAGCTTGAGGACCTTCAGTGTTCTATATGTCTCACTGCATGAATTTAAAAATATACTACATTTTTAGAGGAATATCACAAAATATAAAAAAACTGTTGGAATGGAAGGATTCAGGCTCTTTAGGAAGGAGAGGCAAGGGAGGCCAGGAGGCGACGTCACCCTTGATGGCAAAAGCCAGCTGAGCACATGCAGTTCTGTCTCGGGATGGATGAGGAGCTGACCGAGAGCTACTTAGGAAGGATTAATGGGAGGGCAGGATGAGGTGGCCACAGGTCCCCCAACAAGGAAGACTGAGCAGCTGAGTCCTTGTGGCGGTGCATCCCTTCCCCACCCCTTCCAGGCCACACTGTGACCTGAGAAATGCTCATTAGGTCTCAGCTTTGACAAACAGCACCTGGGCTCAGCTTCTCCTGAGCTTAGCAGAAACACTCTGCTCCCAGGAACTCCTGCTGTCTAACAAGCTCGTTTTCTCTATGAACAGCCTTGGAAACTATTTTTCTTCCTTGCATAGCATAATATCCCTGTTCACACACTTTCCAAGAAAGTGTGCCAACCCACACTGTGGCCAGGATGAAACATTATGACTAAAGCCCACTCTCTTGAGACCCTATAAACAATGGTCCAAAATAAGAACGTCTGAGTTCTTTTGGACTGCAGAAGCTGCAACCAGCAACCTCCCTCTGAGCAGGGCCTCTCAGAGCCCACCAACTCCCAAGTTTCCTGTACTCGGAGGATTGCTGAACAACCATGAACCCTGGGCCAATATCCTCACTCCTCAAGGCTCAACTCTCCACACAATGAGGAGATGGAAAAGCATCTAGAGTGAGTATTTCCCTGCCTTCGAGGGGAATTTTTCACAGGTACTTTGCACTGACTCTGTGTGCATAAATGTACACATGCTATAGCGAATTCTGGGAGAAATACTGCTCTCTTAGATGTTTAAGAAGCTTGGATATCAAAGTAAGTTAGGCCTGTAAGGAAGGTTAAGTAATAAGTTAGGTTAAATGCTGTTAACAATTTAACATGGGAATAATACTTAAGTTTGAGGTGTAGGTTAAGTTTAAGGTGCAAGTTAAGGTTAAAGACTTTTGAGTGTTGTTAAGCTTTTAGGCTGTATTCCTTTTTATCCTTGCCCTCACCGTCCTTTTCTCACATGCACCTAAACATACACACACCCACACACCCCTAGATAGTTCTCAGTTCATTTCTGTTTTGATTTATTGGACTTTGTTGTTTTTTGGGCTTTTTTCCCTTTTTCCTTGGTGTGTCTTAACTGTCCAGTTATCAGTAGAGTGAATCTTGCCAAAGAACTTGTCATGCTGTTGCTTAATATGAAATCAGTTTTTTACTGATACCCTTGCTGATGATTTTTTAAGCGATCTCAAACACTTGTTTGCAACAGTCATCTACAGATATACAGGAAACACCCCATGTTCACAAGCCCTGGTCCTCATGAGGGACTTCAATCACTCCGGTATCTCTTGGAGACAAGACAGCAGGGCATCAGCAATCCAGGAAGTCATACCATTGATGATAACTTTCTTCTCCAAGTGACAGAGAAGCTAAAAAGGAGAGGTGCCATGCTGGACCTTCTGCTCACCAACAAGGAGAGGCTGGTGAGGAATGTGAAGCTCAAGGGCAGCCTTGGCTGCACTGACCATGAAATGCTAGAGTTTGAGATCCTAAGGGTAGTGTGAAAGGAGCAAAGCAAGCCCAGTACCCTGAACTTCAGCAGAGGCAACTTGGCCTCTTCAGGGATCTCTTGGCAGAGTACCATGAGATAAAGTTCTGCAGGGAAGCAGGGCCCTAAGAAAGTTGGTTAATATTCAAGCATGACTTCCTCCAAGCCCAGGAGCAATGTCTTCCAACAAAGCCAAGCAAAAACCATCAGGAGGCCTGCATGGATGAACAGGGAACTCCTGCATGAATCCAAAGAAAAAAAAGGCAGCCTATAGAGAGGGGAAGCAAGGACAGGTAGTCTGGGAGGTATACAGAGAAATAGTCCGAGCCGCCAGAGATCAGCTTAAGAAAGCTAAACCGCTGATAGGATTAAATGTGGCCAGGAATGTCAAGGACAACAAGAAAAGCTTCTATAAGCATATTGGTGAGAAAAGGAAAACCAGGAAAAACGTGGGACCTCTCCAGAAGGAAACAGGAGACCTGGGATATGGAGAGAGCTGAGGCAAAAAATTATTTTTGGCCTCAGTCTTCTCTGGCAAGTATTCCAGTCACATCACCCATGTCACAGAAGGCAAGGGCAGGGACTGGCAGAATGAAGAACTGCCTGCTGTAGATCAGGTTGGAGCCCATCTAAAGAACCTGAAGGTGCACAAATTCATGGAATCTGCTGAGATGCATCTACAAGCCTTTAGGGAACCTCAGGTGACAACCCTACCCATTATATCCATTACATATGAGAAGTCATTACAGCCCAGTAAAGTTTCCACAGACTAAAAAAGGAGAAAGATAACCCCCCATTATTACAAAGGGAAGAAAAGGAAGAAATGAGGAACTACAGGCCAGTCAGTCTCACCTCAGTGCCTGGCAAGGTCATGGTGTATATCCTCCCGGTAACTATACTGAGGGCCATGGAAAATAAGGAGGTGATTGATGACAGTCAACATGGCTTCAGTGAGGTGCTGGAGTATACCAACTAAAGAGCAACAAAGTTGGTGAAGGGTCTGGAGCACAGATCCTATGAGGAGCAGCTGAGGGAGCCGAGGGTGTTCAGCCTGGAGAAAAGAAGGCTCAGAGGAGACCTTATCACTCTTACAACTACCTGAAAGGAGGGTGTAGCCAGGTGGAGGTTGGCCTCTTCTTCCAAGGAACAAGGAATACGACAACAGGAAGAAGCCTCATGTTGCGCCACAGGAGAGTTTAGATTGGATATTGGGAACATTTTCTTCACCAAAAGGGTTCTCAAGCATTGGAACAGGCTGCCCAGGGAAGTGATTGAGTCACCATTTCCAGAGATATGTTAAAAGACTTGTAGATGTGGTGCTTAGGGACAAGGTTTAGTGGTGGATTTGGCAGTGCTGGGTTAATGGTTGGACTTGATGACCTTAAGGGTATCTTCCAACCTAAGTGGTTCCGTGGTTCTGCTTTATTGACAAAGCACCTTATTCTTGCCTGACAAGTGTGAATGGTTTCTCATTTGCCATATTAACAGTTAAACTTACAGTTAAGCTGTAAGTGTTGTGTAATGCTTTTATGACCAATTCAAAGAGTACCTTAATTAGTGATTACTATGCAGCGATAAGCAACTGGCTTACAAAAATTCAAAGGGGTCTAACTAACTGTTTTCACTAGAAAACCTCTCTATAGCTGGCATAAACAAAGATGAGTGCTCAAACCTTTTTCGAGGCAAACTTATTAATTCAATAGTAACAACTTTCATATTTATAAACATCCTGTCATTTCCTTAGCTTGCTGGTATAACCTGTAACTACTCTGACAAAGCCTTATTAACAGTGTAACCACTAAAAGAAATATCAAGAAAGCAGCATCATATCTAAGATACTTCATTATTTTATGGTGCATTTCAAAGAGATCAGAAAACGAGCAAGGAAGTATTGAAAACCCACATTGTTGCAACCTATCGGCTTTAACTGTATTTAATAAGCACATCTATTTCCTGGACACTTCACTCTGCCATGCTACACTTATAATGTGAAAGTATTATGATAAAAAAAGATACATCTCATCCTTCTTTTAAGGATATCTAACAAAGAGGACAATTCCCAAGACATGATACTGATGATGAGGGAGTCAAAAAAGATTATTCCCATAAACAGTATTTCCATAAAGACAAACTGTATTTTGCACAATACACAAAATTTGCAGTTCTTAATTACTACAGACTGAGAAAAATTATAACTTGAAAACAAGATGGTTTATGACAAATCTGTTTCTGTACCTAAAAAGCACACATACCTTTTCCTAAATGTGTATTTATACTCATGTATCTAGCTGTTCCTGTAAGGCTCTTGTGTTCTCGATATGGTATGTGCTTCTTTGTTTCTGGATCTACATATTCCTTTGCCAAACCAAAGTCTATAATGTGAATAATTTGTTGAGTTTTGTTTCCTGGTCGTCCTATTAAGAAGTTCTCAGGTTTTACATCTCTGTATATCAAGTTCTTTGAATGGACATATTCCATACGAGAAATCTTCAATAAAAGAAAAAAAAAAAAGACAAGAAAGTTTAGTTTAAGTTTCAGGTTGCCACATTAAAATGTGTTAGAAGCTAAATATCTTACACTGGCTTTGTATTTAGAAGCATTCACCCCTCCTAATATCTTACGACCAAAGGGATATTGTTCTTAACAAAGTATCTCCCAGTTAAAGTCAATGAAAATGGTACACTTTCCCAAAAGAGATACACCAGTTGGTGTACTGGAAACCTTCACATTGGACATTAGTCATGAATCTTGCATATAGTAGAAGTTTTCGTCTCTAAGAACAGCTGGCACAAACACATTTTGTGTACATTAAGAGTAAAACCAGAAATCATGTCACCAGGCAGTAAGCAGCAAAGTTTGGCATAGGTCTATTACATATTAAAGGTACAAATGAAAGAAGCACTGGAAGTTCGTCACTATGCATACAATGTCCATTCTACCTGGACTGCTTTCTCTCAAAATTTCCATATCCAGAAAGGAACAGGAAATATTAACTAAAGCTGATATTTGGATCTGTGAGGACTTGAGCATTTTAAAAGAAGAACTTGGTCATTACGGTTGTAAATAAATTCAATGTGTCTGCATGTCAGTAGTTGGAGGCCTGTTACACAATTACAGCCATGTTTTAAGCAGCTCTTTTTAACTTTCACAGGTAAAAATATCACTATTTAGGGAAGCAGAAATCTGGTAAAAATGCACCGCCTTAATTGTCCTTCTTTCCGCTTCCATCCATCCTTATGTCAGAACCAAACAAGGAAATCTTCAAAAGAGAAAATAATTCTTCATTGAATAAATTTGTGCTATAATCTCTGGAGGGATTTGGGGAATTTTTCATTTGTCTGTTTGCTTTCTCGCTTATAGGAATGCCCAGGAAAAAAATAATTATGCTATTTAGGAGTCCCATAATACAACCGCTTGTGTGGGCTAAAATTATTTTTATTTCTTTAAGGTTTTCTTTTTTGAAAGAGTATGTCAAACTAAAATTCATTATTTCAGGTTGTGATGGGAACTCAGAAGACACAAGCAATTGCATGCTTGAAATTACTTGAAAAACTGGAACAAAGTAAATGAAAGTACTATAAGAGTATTCCTGCTAAAACTGTATTACAAGCAGTTTAAATACCACCAACACCAATATAAAACATAAGAAGTGCAAATCTCCTAAGTGAAATAAGCATTTAATCCACTGAAGACTGATTTAGTTATTCTAGTGAACAGTCAAATTAACATCTATTCTACTTACCAACTGTATGGCTATCATAAGAACGGTTTTAAGAGAAAATGTCCTACCACACAAGTCAAATAAATCTTCCAGACTAGGTCCAAGTAGTTCTAGCACCATAGCATTATATTTGCCACATGGGCCAAAATAATAAACCTGAGGTATTCCATCTGTAAAATGAAAATACAAAGTAACGACAAGGGGTTAAATAAGATTAATAAACACACCAATAAAACTCCTACCCAATTTCAAGTTGATCGTAACTTAAAAATAAATTTTTCACAAAAAAGCAAAAATAAACCTCAAAAACTACAGGTAAAAGATACAACAGGAATACTGAAGATAGTCACAAAATATTTAATGAAAATGGTACTGTTACATATTTGACTTGTGAAAGATATGAAGATTTTTATGAAAAATTAAAAATAGAACCTCTCTATTAAGCTTTGTAACCTTAAACTGAAACAGAGTTTTAAAATGCTATAAAGAAAGGCTTAAATAAGCTCTTTTACAAAAAAATACACTGAAATTAAACTTTTTAAATTAAGACTATTCCTACCTTTAGGAATAAAACCACCTTATTATCTAGAGAAATAATTTTAAAAAATCAGAAAGAGAATAATGAACCCGAGAGTTTAACCATACATTAAGTCTGGGCTTTACAGTTTTCTATGAACACTTGCCTTAGGAAGACAGGCAATCCAGAAGTTTGAAAATATAAACAGTTAAAGCCTTATGATCCAATTTTACTTCCACTTTTTTGTACAATATGCATTGTGTTTCTATTCAATTAAAAATAACTTGGCATCATTGCTTCTACTCATCTTGTACTTTTTCACATGCACAGGACATCTTCCTCATTCAGCAGAATAAATTTCGTTTACTTAAGGAACCTAATTATTCCAGATTTTGGTTTTTTTGTTCTTCAGTATGTATCCTTTGTTTCATTAATTCCAAATATTCAGTACTCTGAAAATGTATTCTTTTCATGTGAGCTTTTTCTACAGCGTCCACTGTTACAATACTGTACTACACAGAAGTACCAAAACTATTTTCAGACACCTCAATGAAATGCTGGATTTCACTGTCAGTCATTCTCTGTAGGACAAATGTAACCCTAACTCTGTGTTTTCTGAGGTACATAAAGCCCTCAATTTTTGATACCTTACTATAGTGACACTTGCACTGAGGGCTCAGATTTGTAATTGTATTCACTACAGCTTTGGGTAAAAAAAAATTTTAAAAATACAGATTCAGCAAAACTAACATCAAATGAATGCACCATTTTTAAGAGGTTTTTCACTAATCTCTTTCCTACAAGTCAGAATAATCAAAGAAGAACCCCTAAATATCCAGTTTAACTGTTCAGTTTTCAGACAACTTGAGCTTCAATTTATTTTAAAATATGTATCATCACACCCTCTCTCTACTAATATACTTAAAATGCATGATCCTACCCACTTCAGAAAGACTTTACAGGAGTAGTTAATTGCTGCTAATGAAGAAGAATAGAACATATCACATTCTGTATCAGAATATGGTACAAGATACTGTTCTTCAATTTAAAAATATCATCCTGAATTATCAGATAGACACTTAAAAAACTTGATCTTCTGATTAGATGAGAATTCCAAAGCATCCCAAAATTGTGTTTAACATGTTATAATTTCTGCACTGCATATGGAGCATCCTGTCTAAAATTACCCATGTTGACAAAATAATTTGATATCAATAGTTCAAACTACTAGAAGTTAGGGGCTTTGATTCTCAATCAAAGCCCTCTTACTGCTTTTGCTTAAAAGCAATAAGCGAATATCATTCTGCTACTTACATTCTTTCCTCATGTCTCTCAATCTCCACAAGACAAAAAGCAACATGCTACTAATAAAAATGTATATGAGGCTTTTTCTCCCACTATAGAGAGATAAATGTAAGCTCTTTTATATACCTTTAAGAAATATTGGTAAAGTTAGAAACAAAGAAACTCTGAGTTTTAGAAAATTAAGACTCCCTTATTTTGTTGACAAGATATTCCACCACTTATTACCAATTAAGAGGATGTATTTTATTTCCATTTTGAATTACTCTGGCTCAAATCACAGAAGAATACAAGAAGGAAATACTCTGAGCTTGTAAGATGCATCCCAGTCTTCTTGCTGTGAATTTAAAGAAGTCATTGGTCTTATGTTTCTTGACCAATAATAATTGGATTCAATCCTTTCTAGTACCTTGACAGACCTTCTCCCCGTTCTCAAAAATCCTTTTTAAAAGGAAGTACCCCTGACCCAATTACATGCAGAACTCAATGCTTGTCACACAAATGTCACTAAAGTTAGATGTAACTTCCTACTCTTCCACCAAGTAAGAAACTTACTTGTGGCCAAAAAATAGATTCACATACTCCCACTAAATTACTTTAACATTTAAACATCTTTCCTTTCTAGGTTTAAAACTCTGAATATAGCATCTTTCTTTTCAGAAATTAGTCATATTTGTTTATCCCTAGATACTTATACTTGTTGAAAAGTAAAACACTTTCATTTGAATGGCCTCCATTGAGTAAAGCAAAGTACAATACTTACACTGCCTTGTCATAAAATCATAAATCCGTTTTAAACCAGTATGATTTTAATTCTATTTTACTCTTGACAAAAATCGAAAAAGTCTTGACTTGGAAATTAACTATTTGAACATCACTTGGACTCCAGTTTCTTCTTCTGGAAAAGTTAACTTTCATTAGCCACCTAAAACATTACTGCTATACACCTCTGGTCTACAAAATCAATTCCAAACACCCCAAAAGTACTTGACTATCCACCATGGGGCGGGGGGGGATGATAAAGCAGTTATGTGGATTTATGGATTATGTTGTTTAATTTTCATTCAAATGCTTTAGTCCACCATATGTTAATGTACATGATGTCCAGAAAGTTTTTAAAGCTGACAGATCTGATTTCTTCTACAATGACGAAAGCATAAAAACATTAGAATAAAGAAAACATGACTAGTAGTTCAAACTGTATCTGCCAAACCTCTTTAAAGTAAAGAAAATAACGTAGAAGTTATTTCTGCTTTTGGACCATTATCCATTTTGGTCACTATCTTTTTCAAGAACTTCAGTTGTCTTCCACTGCACATTTATACTGGTACTCTGTCAGGGATACAAATCAAAAAACTGCCCCAAACTACTTAGGGGACTACTTAGTAGAGACTACTTCCCTACTTAGTCTATGGAATCTAGTTTGAATCCTCTCAAAGGAAGCGATTATAAAACCCAGGGCAGTGTGTTCTGACTTGAGCCAGGGCAGCATACACAGAAGGTCATAAAATCTCTGGAAACATAGCACCTTAATGCTACTGAAACCATGATCAGCCATGAACTATAAAACTCTAAACATGGAATGAGACACTATATCACTGCAACACTTAGACTACAGTTCTTACTTACAAACATGTTTGCAAAAAGAAAAAATAGTAATATATCAGTTAGATCTATTTCAAAGGAAAAATCTTCCTTAACTACATATTTACATTATTAAAACAGAATTAGAGATGCCTTTTATTATAATCTTTATTAAATCAAATATCCATTTATCTAACATTCACTTTTTTCAGTGAACTGTATTATCAAGCCTCCTTTCACAATTACCGCTATCTGTTGTGTGTCTCACAATGCCCACAATTAATCTCTGAAATCTGTGTTATGTCACAATAGAAAACCAATAAAAATTTTTGCATACAACCAGGCTTCTTATGGCCAGCAACTACTGTTTCTCAGAAACATTATCATGTGACTCTGTTATGCAGCTGCCATTCTTAGCAGATCTCTTGCACTTACTCTAAGGGAAAAAATGAAGTGAGACAACTCAAATATATCTGTAAGAACTGATACAATGTTATTTAGATATGTTAGCTAAGACAACCCTGAACTTACATACTAACTCTGTAGTTCACAGCTAGACATACTGTCTTCAATTTCCAGTGTCCCTGATCATTAGAAATGCCACACCTTTCTTTAAGAAATTAAATAATATTCTAAAATCTGAAGTTCCAGTAAATTATTGCGCTTTAACTAAATACCAGGAACATTCAAGTAGTATATCTGTATATACGTCACATTTGAGTATTCTTGTAAAAATCTTCTTTTCAAACTAGCTTCAAACCTTCGTAGATTTCATAAGGTTCATCCTGTAATAGCAGCAAGACAGCAATCCCAAAATATTTTGAAAAATACAGAATGAGATTAAGTTATTTTAAATTGCTTCTAGAAGATCCATGAACAAAAATAATTACCTGACACATTAATCTAGCTGAAGTGCTTTGTTTCTAACACTACACTCAAGGAGACTTGCTATTGAGATACTTACTTTAAGAGATTGATATTCTATGAGTAAGTTACAGTCTACCAACTGAGAAAGAAATTAAGAAATTATTATACTGAAAATTTTGTCTTGGGAAGAGTTATAGCAGAACACAGATGCTGACAGTCCAATCATGTTGGGCTGCCTTTCCTCCTAGAGGATGAAGGGGAAGGCAAGGTGGCTATAGCCCAGTGGACAAACTAGAGATGGCCTCACCAGCAATCTGAGATCCCGCTGCCTTCTCCCAGTGGTTCACAGTGACAGACTAAAAAAAGGTCACCTGAAACGATCTTAAATAGAAAAGATAACTTGTCTTAACTGGTAAAACCTGGTTCACAGATTCCATAGCCTGAATAGAGTTGTTTTAGAAAAAATAATAGCTGTCACTGAACACTCAGATCTCATACACACCGGCTAAAGCTGGTCTGAACTGAAATTAGATGAAGAATCACATTTTCTCACCTTTTTAAATATTTTTGTCTTTATCTAGAGGAAAAACACTAAACACTGAACTACTGAACCAACACATTTCCAACATAAAAAAGAGAACTATAAACAGCAACGTCTGACCTACTATTCCACATTAAACTGTGTGTAAGGTACCTCATAACAAAGAAGTGTTCTTGCCTTAAGGTACTTTTCCCCCCCTCAAAATCAGAAATTCAGAGTATTTCAAACTCGCTTTGCTACATTCCCAAACCAAAATGTAATTATCAATCTGACAAATTCTGACATGCTTGAAATGCTAAAATAAATATTCTACTGAGCTTGACTAGAAAACAGTGAGCAGATTCCACTATACAACAGCAGCTGCCCACCACATACAAATGCTTCACACTTCCCTGGCTGCAACTTCTCAGGATCACCTACAGCCTGGTTGTACACTAACAATATTAACTAGTCAACATGTACACAAGTCATCCGGTAATATTTCTGAATCTTCCAAAACCACATTATGCCCACACTGAAATCCTTTTGAACCACTAACCTACCAGTAACGTTGTCATTACAGCTGCACAAGTACTATGATTCCGTTCTGCCAAAGGCAGGCTCACATGGTCTCAAAACTGAAAAGTGCACTTTTAGATAGCAATACAGAGCACATCACATAAATGTTGGTATCAAATCACGACGATTCATGTACAGAATGCAATACTTAGCACTCATTTCACAATGACCATGATCTTCTTAAATAAACCACCTTTTTCCACTGTACACAAATATATCCTATACATTGACTGGTCAATAATCGCCCTGTAAGAAAACTGTTTGGCTTCCAGTTTTTCAAGTGGAAGTGTTAACTAGATTTCAACTAAAAGAACAGATGTACAAAAGTTAAGAAAAATAAAACCTGATTTACAATACTGAGCATCTGCCTTGTCTGAAACATTAATACAGCAGTTTCACCAGTAGGATAATCCAGAGCTGAACAGATCGGTGATCTCAAAAAAAGCCTCAAATGAAAAAACAAAATCTAATTATAGATACCCCTCGTTGCTATAAACAAGAACTACAGTAAGTCTGTTCAAACAGCAGCATCACAAACAGGAGCTCTGCTAAGTCATTTTAAGCAGCAGAAGCTGCTTGCCATTCTTTTGCTCCACTTGTCAGGTAAGTAAGAACAAAAGGGTTCCCATTCACTTGCAAAGGCTCCCAGTCATTATGCTAATGACCCATTTATTAAGAGAGGTTAGAAAAATCAGACAATGAAAGCTGAATAGTTTTTACACTCTTCAACACATAACAACACATAACTTCTTTCATTTACAGGCTCCTTTCTGCAAGAGGAAACTGAACCATACCATACAGGTACTGTAAATACCTACCTGTCAGTTAAATTACAGCATAGCGCATGAAATACACCTACAGCCTATCTTCTAATCATGCAAAGAAAGGCTGATAGCATAAAAGATGAATTCAAAAATCAATAAAAAATATAAAACTGTTTTCTATCAATTCCAAAAGCCTTAGTGCAATTTCAGGTAAGAATTCAGCCACAGTTTTATTTGGAGTACTGCACTTACGATAGTGTATCAGTTTTTCTTTTAACTCATACTTGCATATTAAGAAAATATACAATAAACAAAATCTATTAGAAGCAAAGATATTCTAAATTCCATCCATATGTTGCTCATTCAGTTGACTAGAAATTTCTGCATATTGACTAATAATCTCAAACTTCCCAAGGAAAACACCCTCATAGTTACTGAATGACAAAATTATTGCAGAAAAGAGAAAGCAATTTTCATAAAAATCTCTATTGATATATAAAACCTAAAAGAAAGCTAAATAATGATGAGACTAAAATAATCACATCTTTAAACTAATTTTAAAAGCTACTTTTAGTAAGTTTGAGGTCCATTCTCCTAAAAAATTAAGAACATTTAAAAAGCTCAAAAGCACAGAAAGTATTTCCTCTTTAAGAAAGATTCTTCACATTTTTTTTCCTGACAAACAGCTACATTTTCCTGCACATTCATAGGTATTTCAAAGAGCATATTTAAGAGTAAGGTTGCAGTTACACATCCCTTATGAGCAGATCTTCTCCAAAGGAATAGTTTTGAAATGTTAGTTCTTATTTATGCAAGTCAAAACCACTATTTATTAAATGCAAAGAATTAATACTCTTAGTTCCAAAGTGCTGCGTATAAAAACTGCACATCTATCATATTTCATGCCTATTTTCTCCTTGTTCTCTCAGTGAGCAGAACTGTAAGAGGTCTCTCTGATTTTTTTCCTCACTCAAGAATGTCTTCCATCTTCATGGCATTCAAGACACAAAACAGCACAGAGATTAATAATATGTGTGTGTGTATATATATATAAACCCCAAGCTACAAAGTCATTAGAAAAGCAAGAAAATGCAATATTACAAAAATAAATAAAAATAAATAAATAAATACTGGCTGGAGATAAGGAAATACCAAGAAAATATGCAGTTCCAAAATGCTACTCCTTCCATCAAGGATGCCCAGAAGATCAGAGGAAGCACAAGGATGCTCTATTAAAAACAGTTTGAAGGTAAAATAATCTGTAATCCCAATAACATCTTCTTTACTCGCCTTCAGGAAGATATTGCCAGAATATAACCTAATTTTCTTCTAGAAGTATTCATTCACATGTCAATGCCTCTCCCTCCTCCTCCTGCCACCTCCAAGTCAAGTGGGATTTCACAGGGGCTACAGGAATTTTATCCCTTAAGCTTCAGGTTATTTCACACTAAGCATAAGCCAATTCTTAGCATAAACTGTGGAATGAAAATTATGGGGTTTTTATAGAAAATAATGGCTCTGCTTACAAGACTGGGAAGGAATACTGGGAGTACAATTCCCTTTTCACCAACTGCTTCTGAAACCATAGTTAAGTAGTCACTTGCTATTAATACACAAGTATACATGTAAACATGAGGAGAACAAGGGGAAGCGTAATTTAGTAAAATCGAATGCCAAATACATAATCCACATAGCTGTAAAGCTATCAGCCAAATAACAAGTTTGTTAAACAAAAACAGCTAAGGAAAAGACTACTTCATCCTAAGAAAGCCTGCAAATGTGTATTTTTAGAAGTTTAAAAGACAGAAAGCTTCAGACAACTGTAACTGCTAGCATGGTGTATAACTGTGTATCAGAGAAACTTTCTATCTGTTCACAATTACTGTATTTCCAATTTCTTCCAGCAATGGCAGCTATTTTTATACCTCCTATGACACTCTTCTGCAACTTGCACACTGAAGACCACTTCCTTCAATCTACTCTCTCTCTGACCAAAGTACAACCACTGCCCATAAATCAGTACTGTCTATATGGATAGACCTGACATAAGACTTTTTACTATCTCCTGTTTTATATAGGAGGTTTACATACCTGCTTCCTGAATTTATCACTTGGTGGATCAACTTTCCAACACTGTTTTCAACTGTTCATGAGATAAAATTACTTAAATCTATGCTTGACAGTAAACACGCGTATCACGAAAAATCAGTAAACTCAAACCAATTCCCACAGATTACAAGAGAACAGAAACTACATAATACTGCAACTTTTATTCTGAAAATCATAGGCTGCATAACTTCCTCAGCTTGAGGGCCCAACTCCTGCAAAGATGGAAAAAGAGACTGCTGCCAAAAGATAAGGAATCAGCTTTTTTTTTTTCACCTCTATGTAGATAGGAACAAGAAAATTGCTGTCTTCATAATGAGCCTTTCCCACAAAACCCACTAAAATAAGCCTCAAGTAGGGTGCCTGAGAAAGGCTGAAAAAGGAGCTTTGAAGGTTCTGCACGAAGAGGCTTTCACTTTTGAATTAAAGCAGGTTATTGCAAAAAAACAAAGGAGGTCTATAACGAAGTTCTTCATAAACATTGATGACGCTTAACAAGCCACCAGTTCTATCTTCGTGTTTTCACCCTAAAGGTCATCTCATCTTCATGCAAAGAATCAGAGAGGTGACTCTCCCTTTCAGCACTTCAATAAGGCATCAGGAAAGAGATAAAGGTTGTTGCAACCAGCAAAAATGAATCATATCTGAAGTAAAGCAGAATAAGTTCGACTTGACCATGTTCTTACACTAAACACAGCTCCCACTCTCAGTAAATAAAAAGGTAAACATAGTTACTTTCACTAGGGTATTTTCCCAAGAAATACTCTTATAAGGGTTCCTACCTCTGAGAAGCACTGCCTAATTTCTGCAGTCTGAACTACAAATTACAGCTTTATTTTTACCGCCACTGCACAGCTCCTTTGCAATTTTAAGTAGTTACACCTTTATATTCATAGATAGGTACTGTACCTAACTTGTGGGTTGTCATGTCCCATTAGTTAAGCACTTAAGATCTCAGCTTTCTACTCATCAGCTATTTCACAACGCTAGTGTAAGATATGCTGACAATTTATAACTTCTTACAAAAAAACACCCATACATCATACTCTGATGACTTTCTCCAAACAGCAAGCATATAAGACTCAAGATTTTGACTACCTATCTACAACTTTATTTTCCATCTAGGAAGAGAAATTGACAGTGCTGTGTTTTGCAAAGAGTTATCTCCAAAAATTCCTGGTTGCAAAGCATTCTTAGTACAGCAGCAAAAAAATTTCTATTTTAATTGAACATATTAGAAACTATGTTTCACCAGACATAGTCTTTAAAGAGGAGCATGAAATTTTGAAAGCTACCTAAGAAACACTATCCAGTCAGCACAGCAACAAGCATATGACCCTGAATATTAAGTAAAAAGGTGAAAGTAGTAATTTAAAAGTACTAAAATTAAACATACACATTCAAGGTAACAAAATCAAAGTGGTATGGGCGTGTTCATTGTGTATTCCCTTTCAGAGACAACTTTTCATACTAAGTAGGATTTTATTCTGGTTTAAGCACAACTAAAATCACTGTTACAAATTCCAGGCTGCCTTTGCTAAAAAACCCACGAACACACATAGAAAACCACTGTTAGTGGTCCACTCATAAAATAAACTTCTACATTAGTAAAAAAAGTGGTAAAAATAGTTAATTACATGACCTACTCTAGGAATAATTTCAAGGAAAACATGTCAAAATATTTCTTTTTCCTAGGTTATAGCTGATTTAGAGAATATCTGTACTCACTTTACTAGTGTAAGAAACTTCGTATCTTCCTAACTGATTATATGCAGTTTTGTGAAAGGCAAAAAAATGTGTGAAAAGTTCTAGGTATCGCTCGCCTATAAAAACAAAAGGTGACAACTGGATCATTCAGGCAACCATCCTAAGAGTACTTCTAGGTATAAAGCACCAAGGGGAGTGAAATGAGAAATTCAAATATTAAACTGCATTTAAACTTTTTCGACAGGTATTTAAGAGGTTTAAAACCAGTAAGCAGCAATATATATTGTATCAATAAAAGTGAAGTAAAGTAAAACTGAATCTGAAGCAATTTAAATATCATATCAACTTAAACTAAAAATATGTGATTAGTAGATTAGCAGTTTGGAGATTCGCAGTATTTTCTCAGAGTTGTACTGGGAACAGTCTAAGATTACTTAGTTTGAGGTATATCCGTATGCAGACAAATGCTGTGATAGGTAAGATCTATTAGTCAGGACTTCACAGATACACTTTAAAGGGTAGAAAGAAAATGTTAGAATGCTGGAATTTATACATTAATCCTCTAACTCAAGGGGCTTTTTTCTGCTTTAAATAGCTAGGAACACTTTATTAAATAGATTTATACCTCTAAACCATAAAACTTCAGCCAAAAATTGACCCTGTATTACAACACAGTAAAATGCATTACACTGCTTTTTACCTCCAGATCCTAGCTGCTTGTAGAATCTGTATTCCAAATGTAGCTGTGGTGCTCTCGACTTCATTGGCTCCTGATTTAAAAACAAAAACAACATTTAAAACAAAGCCTAAAAACTAATATGCTAACCTATTACCAGCCAAACTAGCCCTACTGCTTCCAAGCCACTCAGAAAGTTCAAATGTTTCTTCCAAAATGACTAGCAATTAAGAAACAGAGAAAACTAAACCTCCCTCGGGTGAGACTAATGTATATAAGAACATTTTCATCTTGTATTGCTCCACTGGACCAGTGTTCAACATGCAAACCAAATAACACACACAACGGAACAGATAAAAAATAGTATGTTTCTCCAAAGCACATAGATGATGTCCTACATTTCTCAGAAAATGGCATTAATATGCAGCTTAACAGATGGAAAAGAACCTCCAAACACCTAATGCACAACAGATGTATCTTTATAAGAATTAAGTCTTAACCTAGCATCTTAACAAAAAATACCCAACCCTTCCACCAAATAGTAACAGCTTAGCAGAAATTAAGTACCACCAATCCAAACTATAAATCCAAAACAAGCAAAAAAAAACCCAGAATAAGTTTGTAGTTTACACACATGAATGAAATCTTGCTTCTGTGTACAACATGCCAGTGTGCCAGGGTCTCATAGAACAAAATGAAGTGACACAAGATTAAGCAGAGGAACACACATGCAGCCCAAATGGAAACCCGAACTTCTTGAGTACCTCCCTTTGCAAAGAAAAGGTACTTTACCACGAGATTCTTGAAGTGAGGGCCTCTTTTAGAATATATGCCTTGTTTCTTGTGATATGTAACATGATTTTAAGAGTAAGCTCCACCAGGGGAGGTTTAAGTTGGACATCAGGAGGAATTTCTTCACAGAAAGGGTGCTTAGACATTGGAATGGACTGCCCAGGGAGGTAGTGGAGTCACCATCCCTGGAGATGTTTCAGAAATCATGTTTGGTCATGGCACTGAGTGGCATGTTGACATGGTGGTGTTCAGTCAGAGGTTGTACTCAATGCTGAGGTCTATTCCAGCCTAATTGATTCTGCGATCTTCCAATGCATCAGTGATAAATTGGAAACTAATTCAGTTACTACTAGAACTGCAGCACATAGTAAGTCACTGTTAATACAGTTATCAGCAATAACTGATACAGCTGAATATCAACTTTTAGGAAAAGCTTGGGCGAAGTGCTCATCTTTTTCCTTACTCCACCATCTTCAGAAGCTGTAAGTTTATAAACCTGTGTTGTTTCTCAGTGTCATGTCCAGGGCATAAAAACTACGAGCCAATGTGCAAGCATGAGAAATTTAGTCTTCTCCCTCAACCCATCTCCCTCCAAGACTTAGGTGCTCCCAGTTGCTGCCAAAGTCCCTGTCAGTGTATACTTATGCATTTTATTTTGCCAGGATGCCAAAGGTGGACGCCTAAAAGTAAAGAAGGACCAATGTAACAGTTTCTGCAAAAAACAAATAGAATTTACTGCATGCTTTTTACACTCCAGAGCAACCATTGTAACTGAACATTGTCTTCTTTGCAAAGAAGTGAGCAAGAATTTTATAAAATAAGAAAGTGTTTATTATTCAAAAAATTCATAACTGAGCAAGACTAACTGGGCCACCAAAGGCCTAGTTACAGTCTACGAGAAGGACACATGAAATTTATGGTCAAGTATTGAAGAGAGATATTCCCTAAAAAAACACTTTAAGCCAGAGCAAATCAGCGCAACTGTCAACCTTTCACACAGCTTTCAGAGGCAGGAGGAAACCCACTGCGAAGTATTTACTGAAACATTTTAATCTTTTAGAAAACTATACAAATTTAGCAACTAGTTTGTTTGTAGCATGCAAGTCTGTTAGTTACAAAATATACTACACTCTACATAATGCCTAATTAAAACTAATTAAAACTTGCAATATTGCCAGCTAAGAAGAAAATATTTCAGTCCACAAAACTCTGCATGTCTGCTGATTATAATAACACAAGACACTGGCTTACAGGACGTTCAATTTTGTTCAGTTATACAGTTTTGTCTCAGCTGATCGTACATTAACAACTTAACCGCTCAAAGCTGTAATATGGTCCCATAAAAAGGATGAAAAACAGCTTTTATGTATTAAATTTACAGGAATAGATTAAATAAAAAATATTTCTAGGGAAAAGAAATAGCTTCCAATTTTTGACACATACATCCTCTTTTTCACAAATGCTGATTGTCTCGGCCATGAGCAGAAAGCAGTCCTGATAAATCTCCAGAAGGCAACATTCTCAAACAGTCAAACACATCTACTAAACTACTACACACAGACAAAGACTGAAGCTAAACCTTGCTCAGCAGAATAACAATTAAACACTTTTATTCCCTCCAGCAAAAGTGAAAAAAATACGGCAATATGTACTTGTAGTTGATTTATTGAATGACAGCCTTTAGGAATTGCCTTATTTTTGTAAGAAGGCTTAGATATTTTCCTGTAATTCCAAACATGCAAAGGGAACACATCATCTTGTTCAACAAAACTTGTAGAAGGGCAAGCTCGATAACCTCTTCACATACAATTATTTTATTTCTGCACATCCCGCTCTGCAGTATGCAATATCTACACATAAATGAGAAAGGACAGGAAAAGATAAATCAAGACAAAAGAATGTTAAATGTAATCTTTCACCATAAGAGTGAAGAATACACTAGTGCATCTACAAGTCTAAAAAGAAAATACAGTAATAAAAAAAAAAGGAATGGCAAATCATAGTTCTTTAGTTTCATTAGTGTTTCAGTACATTTCAGCATCTAAAAATAAGCCTGAGAACACATAACTGTTCAAACGTCATGTCAACCCCAGAATGCCTTGAAGCCAACTTCTCCTCTTACCAAAAGAAACTAGTGTATTTTCTTACTTAAATAAGCCCAGGTCTTCACTGAAGTATCCTAAAAGAATTATTCTGGGATCAGCAAGGTTCTGTAAATTATGCTCCCTGCACTGCTTTTACATTCACATCTCATTATTTAAAAGCTTCAGTATTAAAACATAGACAAATTCTTTTCCCTGCAAAAGACCATTTCTCTCTAAATGAGGAACATGGGGTCTTGCTGCCATCAAAGAATTATGTGCATTTTACTGAGCCCCAGTTACCTGAGTGACAGCAACAACTGCTCCTTAGTTTATCAGAGAGGCTTTTTTAATTCTGTTGCATGCTTATACATTCAAACAAAATGGTAAAGACACCTGAAATGTGAAATTTGATTCAAGTTCATTATGAATTCTTTCACAATTTTTTTTGTCCCAAATACCTGGAATAGATTACTACAATTTTCAAGTCACTTCCCTTTTAAGGGGCTTTGAAAAAGCAGTTTGCTTGAACTGTAAGGTTGAAATTTTCAAGTCTGATAACCCAAAGCACAATATAAACATTCAGCTATTTATTCACTACTTTTCATAGTGTTAGTAATTCAGTGAGAACTCAGCTCAGTTTATGTTCCGTCTCTGGTTCACACATTTATAAGCAATGGCAAACAAAAGTTATTTTCAGGAAAAAA
The DNA here is from genome assembly GCA_013397775.1 of Eulacestoma nigropectus. Taxonomy (NCBI): domain Eukaryota; kingdom Metazoa; phylum Chordata; class Aves; order Passeriformes; genus Eulacestoma; species Eulacestoma nigropectus. Next base: position 46,647 of record VZTE01006234.1, read on the forward strand.
AAAATTCTTTAAGAGGTAGGCTCTTGTTACAGGAAAAGACCAGTCTATTAAACAGACTTGCACTAGATTTGGATTTACTACATTTCCTAGAGGTATTCTGAAAAGGTGTCATTCTACACCATAGTCATTCCTTAAAAACAAAAAACTGAGAGAAAAAAACATTACAACCCTGAAATGAAATGCAACTTTCTTTCCACACACACCCCTCACTTATAATTTTAGCAATTCAAATCTTGAGTGGACTAATGAATCAGTGAATGAAAGCTTACAGTTTAAAAGGCAGTGATGACTACTTTGTAACTTCCTATCTTTCACCCAAAGAAAGAAAAACTGACATATTTCCAGAAGCAGTTCTGTGGAGGACTAAGCATAAGCATGTTTTGTCTCAAATATTCTGACTGTTATGACAGGAAAAGTGTGGTCGAAACAGAGAGTCCCATGGCAATGGAGTAGTTCTGCTCTGAGCCACCTTCCTGCTCCTGCTTAGTCTTCCCCAACTGACTTCCCAGAGGAGGGCTCAAAGGGCTGCCTGTGCACGTGCAAACAAAACAGCATGAAAAATCTCGTTTACGTAAAAGGCTGCACCACGTTAACTAAAAAAGGAAGCGCACTGGGCTCCCTCACTCTCTTTTTCCGTATCTTTCTGTTTGTTTTGCTAGCCTACCTCTGAACCATTCATGTAGCAGGATCAACTGCAGGAATCTACAGATTGGTGAACTTCTTTGGGTTTTTTTCTCTCTTTTCCAACTTAATTTCTCTCATCCCTTGCTTTGCCTGGGCAAAGCACAGCTGTCATATTTTTCCCCATACTGTACAAAATGAAGGGCTTGTTGATCACTACTTTTGAGAAGTGTATTGCAAGAATCCAAGGGTTTATTAGCCAACACCTTTTGAGTCTAATAGTGGGGGGTTGCCAGAGTTATGACAACTGTCAGAGTTATGACAATAAACCACAGGAGGTCCCCAGCGTGTGGTCTGGTGTCTTCGTTTAGCCCAGTAAGAATTTACAACAAACATCACACTCCTACCAATGGCTTGTAACAATAAATTGGTGTCACAGACAGGACTCCGATGAAGCCAAGAGGGACTGAAAGCTCTTGAGCTATTTATAGCTGAGAAGGGCTTGGATATCTCCATCTCTGACTGGGGGACAAGATGGATCAGGAACAGAGAGAAGCAGGACATGACAGCCCACGAAATGCCAAGCACGGACTCCTTTACTGTTACGGACAATACTTGCCCTATACCCATCTTCACACGTGGAGTACTGTGTGTTATGCCAATGGAAATACAAAAGGATAAAAAGATTAACGACTCCTTACTAAAATGCCTAGATAGAGTGCAAAAAGAGAGAGACATTTCTACAAAATTTGGTTGACTCTTTACAAAAATGTTCATACAGAGAGCAAGATGAGACAGACTTCTTTTTACCAAAATGTTTAGATAGCAAAAAGAAAGAGACAACTTATTAGAAAAATTGGTTGACTCTTTGTAAAAACTTTTTAAAGTCTTGGTTGAGTCCTTATAAAAACAGCCACGAGATTTGGCTGACCACTTATGAAATTGTTTAGATAGAGAGAAAAATGAGAGAGCAAAACTGGAATCTTTGCTGAATATAGAAAGGGACCTTACTCAATTATTACACCTTGAGCTCTGCAAGGCTGCAGAGAAGGAGAAAATGCTGGGATGTGTTGGGTACCAGGACAGGGATGGGAAGCTGGCCTTGGGAGTACAAGGACTTAGATAACTGCTCAGATAAGGAATTAGTATGTGAAAGGAAGAGGCAAGATTATGCTGTTAGATTTTTAGAAACAGAGTGATCCACCCAGTAAAGGAATCAAAAGTAGTGAGGGATGAAAAGGATGAGGAGAGGGAAAGAACCACAGGAGTGCTGGGCAAGGAGACAAAAGGCAGCTGTGGAAGAGGCTGAAGCCAGAGAACTGGCTACAGGAAAGAGAGAAGTGTAGGCAGCAGCTGCTGTACAGCAGAAAGAAGCTGCAGAAGAGGAAGCCAAGGGATACTGGGAACCTGAGGTTTTCATAAGGGTAAATGATCCTTGTGAGTCCTGGACCCTCATCCAGTGGCTGCCTATTGGTAAATGGTTTAGGTTTCCTGGAGAGGGAGAGCAGGCCTCAGGAGAAGGTGTTGCATGCTGCTAAGAGCAATCAGGAAAAGAGGCTGAAGACAGAGGGGCTGTTTGCTGTCCAGCATGGTCATATTAGGAGGCTTCAGGCGCAGCTTTGGGATGCATAAGAGAGAATCTTTCATGAGGAATTGCAGGATGTAGTATCTGGAATCTGGACCCCTAGTTAAAACTGAAACCAGAGATGATGGACAGGGTCAGCAAACTGCTACAAAGTAGTGCCATATAAGGTAACCAAAATATCCAAGTTATTGCAGGATAAGTTAAATGAGAAGGAAGACGCTGTACGTATTCCCAACTCAAATATGGAGGTTGTGTCTGGACTAATCCAAGCAGAAGTTGTTAGTCCAGGCACAGGCAAAAGTATACAGTTCTAAAGCAGTGGTTCAGTTATTTACCCAGTTCAACCCAGTGAGACAATGACAGCCACATTACTGCTCTGGTGGTACAGGAATGGGTCATGGGAAAAGGAATCAATGCTATCTTTCACAAAAGGAAAGATAAAGATCCAATTAAGCTTAAGCACTACCCAGGACAACCAGTTTTAGCAGATTTTTTCACTATTGGAGCAGTGACTTAAGATGCCTTTCAGCAGCTATTTGTGGATAGCTACCAATGCCCATGGTAAAGAGCATTGTGTTCACACCAATGGATAGTACCTTCTTTTCAACCACTGGTTTAGGACTACACATTTTTCCTTTTCCTACAGGAACTATGGCAAAGCAGGGACTGATATTAACATCAAGCATTTTGACGGCATGTTGCTGTTGTTTTATAATTTGTATCTAGTGCTACTGATCCGAGATATTTCAGCAATGTGTCCTTTTCCCTTCATCCTGTTAAACATGAACCATTGTAGTAAGACTCCAACTTAGCTTCAGAGCTAATGCAAGAATTTGTAAGAATATGGAGGCCTCATAGCCAAGGGCTTTGACTTGCCATGTCCTACTCCACACTGGAAGGAATTAAGATTCTTTCTGTTGCTTGTAAGTTTGTCTGCTGCGATGTGTACTACTTGTTACACTTGACCCGAAGACCTGCCCTGAAACAGGGTTCATACTTGGTATTAGAACTCTGAATAGAAATTTGTGTACTTGCTACAACTGTAATGAGACCAACACCCCATAAATTTTTCAGTGTGGTACCCAATGTCAGGAATTAGCCTGCCACAGAGCCACAAATAATTATCCTAAATCTTACTGAAGTGAAGAACAACGAAATACACAGCCCCTTTGGGGTTGGCTTGGAAGAGTTCAGATGAAAAATCTTATTCCTATCTAACAGTAGAATACCATGCTGGATTGCAATGCAGTGTTTGAATTCCTTCCCTATGTCCTATCAGTGTTCAATTTGACAATCCCTCAGAGATGGATGCACCCTTAGCATACCCATTATTGAACAAGAGCTAAGTGGGATGCTTAGCCTCACCAAAGGAGAGTGCTCTGTCACTATCCCCAATGCTACAACTTCAATTGAAGAGGCCTGAGCAAAGACGAAGGAAGCTGCTGACCAGATGGCTGAACTATTCCAATCACTGCAACCAAAGGACTGGTTCAATGAACCAAGCCTTGGACCCCAGATTCCTTCTGTTTTGAAATCAATGGGTGGGGAAAGTGTTTGACATAAATTGGGATTGTAATATTGGTGGGATTTCTGGTTTTAATGATGAGCACAGACCTTATTTGCAGCTATGATTAGCTGCTTACTATCTTCTGCTTCCTCCCTCTTCTAGCCCTCTGTCCAATACATAGAGATCACCACAGCCAAAGATGAGCTATATGCCCAGTGATTGGTAAGGAATGTTTGAGCCACTGGGCCGTGTGGAAGACCTGGCACAAGCATGTTTTGTCTCCAACTTTCTGACTGCTCTGGAAGGAAAGCTGTGATTGGAAGAGAGGGTCTCGCTGAGGTGGGGCAGCACTTTGCTGAGCCAACTCCCTGCTCCACCCAGAGACTTGTGCTCAGTTCCCCACCCTGGACTAACTCCCTGGCTGTGCATCCAAGAATAAAACAGTACAAAAAATCTCATTCACATAAGAGGCTGCACCAAGTTAACTGTGAAAGGAAGCAGATTTCGCTTCCTTGCTCTCTTTTTCCTCTCTTTCACTGCGTCACAATTCCAGCTTTGGACCAGTCACACAGCGAGACCAAGGCAGGATCTAAGGACTGGTGATACTCTTTGTCTTCTTTCTTTTCTGCTTTTATTTCTCTTCTCCCTCACTCTGTCTGGGCAAAGCATGGCTATCATTTTCTATTCCATACTCCATATTGAAGTTTGTTGTGGGAGTGGGGAGTTGTGGAAGTGCTGAGGTTTGTGAGCCAGCACCTTTGAGTTGTGTGTTGAGAGTTTATTAAAGTGTACTGTAAAAATTACAGGCTTGTTAGCCAACACTTGTGTAAGTCTTCAAACACAAGGGCTTGTTAGCCAACACCTTTTAAGTTTAAATAGTGGGCTGGTCGCCAGACACAAGGCGATCACACCAAAAAGCACAAGAGCTCCCTAAAGTGTGTCCAGTGTCTTTGTTGGATCTTGATGAAAATTTATAATGAACATCATGGCCTCTACTGATGGGTCATGACATGCTCAAGCAGAAATTCCTTTAGCTAGTCTTTCGGTAGTGGTTAAGTATCTGCAGAGGAGGTAAGTTTGAGCAGTGCAGAAATACGTCAAAGGGAAAAACAATGAAGGAGAGGGAAAATCTGAACAGCAAATAGCAGGTTTAAGTCAAGTACAGCAACATGTAATAAAAGTAGTAAATCTAGCAATAAGAAGAGGTGAGCAGGAAAGGTAGAATTTTTACACACCACACAGCTATTGCTAAAGAACCACCTGATCACAAGAAATCAGTTTCTATACTAAAAGACCAGCAGAAATATATAAACACCACTACACAGCACAGAACTGGTAAAGCCCAGTTCTTAAAAGTTTCATTCTAGTTCTTAAAAAAGTCTATTCTGACCTCTCAAACTGGAGTATGTTCCCAACCAGAACAGGCCATTCTGAACTAAGCCAGACTAAGAGGAAGATTCTGGAACTGTAGCTGTTTTACCAAAATAAATATGCATTTACATATAAACATTTTACTTTAAAAAGCATACATTGTATAACCCTCAGACCTGACATAGAAAAATTGTTTAAGCTCTTTTATTACGTAAGTCCTGAAGCTGCCCTAAGCATCATAACAGGAACACGCTTGTATAATTTTGTCCACAAAGGAAATATTGATTCAACACAATTAAAATTTTGAGTCAAAAGAGGACTTGTAAAAAACACTTACTTTTAACATCAGAAGCACTCCTGAAAGTTGCTGTATAAACACAGCCATTCATTGCACTTGAGAGAAACCCACAAAGTCCTCCCGCACTAGAGTATATGGTTACCATTGATACACAAAACCTCTGGCATAGGAGATGTCTTGCTGCTCACAGGACAACAGCAGGTCAACAATGAAATGCTACTATAAGGAATGCAAATACAAATTTAGGATACTGAAGGAGAGATTACAACAACCAGACCTGCCAAGGGTAACTCCTCAAACTATAACATAAACATACTTCAAGTAACCCCATTCAGGAAGGCTAAACTTGAACTACAGCAGGTGCAAAACAGAGAGGAAGTTAAGAATGTCTCATTGACAATAACAAAACAAAGGCTAAGCATAGGCCTAATGACTGCTCTGAAAGCACAAAAGTAAAAGTGACAGAGAAAACAAAAGCTTACACTTAAAAAAGAAAAGGATGATATGCCACTGTATCTATAACTGTTAGAATAAAGTCGTGGCACTGTCTCAAATAGAAAAAAAAAACAGAAAAAATGCAAAATCCAAATAAAACCTGCAGTTTGATGTAGCTGCTTTTAGGAGACTGAACCTTGTGACTCAAATCCTTTCCAATCTGGAAATAAGTATGTATCTGAAATACATACTGAAATAAAAAACAGAGAACCATATTAAAAGAACGCACTAGTTCTACCTGCTAATAAATGCATTTTTATCTTACTATGGTGATGCAAGCTCCAGTGTTGATTTTCACTATGATTCCTTCATCTGTTTCTCATCGCAAAGACATTATAGCTTTTCATGCCGCTAATGTAAGAGGACAAACGGAAAGTTCACTACATATTCAGAGTTCTTTCAGCACTAGTAGTAAATTACAGATAGACTTAACTATATTGGTTCTTGAGTGACTTCAAACTAAGTTGCTCAATAAAGTTACTTAAGCTTTTTACTCAGCTGGAAACAAGCAGTTCTAAGATTGAGATAGTTGGAAACCAAAAAAGTAAATGTTGCCAATGAACAGTATCATTTGTGACAGCTGAAATGGGTTGAAATGGTAGGCAAGCTTACTAAGTTGAATATGTAATAAAAATGCTTTTACCAAAATCAATCAGGTAAAAAAGTTCTCTTGCTCTACATGATCAAGTAATTGGTGCTTAAAAAACCCCACTATCTTGCAAAGTATTTCTAAATGTGCTTTGTAGTAGACAGCCTTTAACTAGGAAGAATTCTCAGACTATTTTCAAATTTCACCAGACATACAGAATAAGTTCAAGATAGCTTAAAACAAAATGAGTTTAAACCTGATTTAACACACAATAACCCTCAACACTGTATCCAGTGTTGCTCTCTCAAGCCATAATTTGCACGTTTTAAAAACTTTTATTACTCCCAAAGTAAATATTTTACAAAGCAAGGACAGCGATACCAGTATTTTTCAGGCGTTTATTATACAATTGTAATGCTTTTTTAGATTTCTTATCTAAAGCCATGTATTTCTGTTCCCACAGTTTACTTTTCACTTTATGGAACCCTACTACGCTATCTAAAAAGTTCTGTGCTACTGCAGCAACAAAAGTTAATTGTAGTCCTAAAGTTCTACAATGATAAAAAGTAACCAAGTGAATGTCATCATGAAAGACTTCCCTTATGAAAACAGTCATTTACCAAGAGGTTAAAAGTATCCAGAAGCAAATTACGGTGTTAAAAAAGTAGTTCTGATGCAAGATTAGGAAAGCAAAACAATAACATTAACACAATTAACTCAATATCCAAAAGTATCATGTTTGCAAGTGAAGTAAATATATTACACAACATTGCAAATAAAACATGTCTACCAAAGTGATGTGCAAATACCAACAGTTAGAGATGAAAAACACTTAGGGGCAGGAGTGTGGACATTGAAACACATGCAGTCTGAAGAATTTCTGGAGTTTCTCTGTAGTCACCTGATGTTAAGATTCACAGTAAATTTGTTGTTCCTCTATTTGTTGGACAACAAAGGAATCTACTAAGATGACTGCCGCAGAGCACATCCTTGAAGCAGCATTAAACCATCGCTGACTTTGCAAATATAGATTTAGCCTTGAAAACAGTGACAATTAAAAACTGGTTTTACTCAATATGGCCAAACTATACAATTACATCTATCACTAACTGCTTTTATCTAGTTGTATGAAATCATATAAGACTATTAAAGGTTTCAGTTAAAGAAATCAAACCACTAACATCTGAAAGGAAAAATCTAATTAGTTTTTCATCCCAAATCCTTTAAAAAATATTAACTTACCAGCTTAATTGCCACATAGTCATTTGTGTACAAATTTTTTCCTTGAAAAAAGAATAAAAACAAGAATGTGAGACACTGGCTTTTCTGTTCAGGTAAAGTGCCATTTAAACATCATGAAAACCTTCAAAACATTTTTCATCTAAGATGCTAGGTATTCTGGCAGTGACTTAAGAAATGTGGGTTTATTAGCTTAATACCTTACTTTAAAAAGAATTTTTCCTTGAATAGTGTAAGAGGTGGAAATTTCACAGAATTTCAGTTATTTCACCAAGTTTGTGAAATTTTTATGTACTAAAATAGCTTGAATATTGGTAAACCACTATAACTGGAATGTGATATTTTACATTTTCATCAACATTGTTGAGAACTATTTGAAATTTATTCTAAAATTACCATATGATTTTGAAACATCAGCCACTAATGAAAACTAGAATTAACTTGGACTACTTTCTTCCTCAATTATGTAATTTGCTAAGCTAAAAGTTAGGACAGGACAATGACATTCCTGACAGGCTTACACCACTTGGAAAACACATCTGCTGCTTTAAAAGGGATTCTGTAACTGGATAAGAACTTTTCAGTAACTATCACTTCAAACTGTATGCGATAACTAAAACGTCAAACAAGTTTTACAGGTGTAAAATTAAAAAATAGCAGATAAAGGAAAAATTAAGATGTCACTTCCAACACTTTTTGTTTCTTTACAAGCTTCAAATGCATTTAGTGTATGTTATTCTTAATGATAATCCTACTTTTTTCTCTGTAGTATTACTCAGGTCTGACTTTCTCATGTTTATCTCAGTTTTGTTAAAGAAATCAAACTGGGAAAAGACGTGGACCAAGTTTAAAAAGTTCCCTGCAAAGACAGTTACACAGAATCACAGAATATTCTGATTTGGAAAAGACCCACAAGGATCATCAAGTCCAACTCTTAAGTGAATGGCTCATACAGGGATTGAACACATGACCTTCTGTTACTAGCACCATGCTCGGACCAACTTAGTTTCACCAATAGAAAAGACTGATTTAAACTCTAATTAGATTTAGATTTAGATTTAAACTCTAATCATCCTTTTAAAAAATAGAGTACTCTTCTAAACAAGATGCATTAAAAACATGCATGTCTTAGTGGATCAACTTCACAAAAAACCCCAAAATACCTGATGGCTTCACAACAACAAACACATAATCAATATGAGCAGAATGCCATAATCTGACCCACAAAAGGACGTGTATTCCAAGACCTATCTAGGGACTACAAAGGAAATCTAGGCATCCTAAGTATTCCTTATCTGACGGTCATATCAGTTACATTTCTGATAAAAAGTGTACTTTGTTAGAAACTGTTTCTTTGTCTTTGCATGGTATTACAATCTATAAGACACTAACAGAAACTCTTGCAGGAGCCCTGCTCATTCCACCTCTTAGATACAAAAATCACCTACTCTGAGCAAGTAACAAATCCAGCTACACTTAAGTAACCGGATATTGATATCCAAAAGCTGTAATGACAAACTTATTCTGAAGTAGCATCAGAAGGGACACCACCTGGTCAGTCAAGACAACTGTCTCTTTAAAATACAGCAGACACATATAAATGACACCACTGCTCTGATCTGTTTATAAACACACAACAGGTATTAATGCATCACTTGCAAGAGCAACAAGTTCTTACTACCTTATCAGTTTATCTTAACTATATCAGTTTAACTTAACAAAGAGCTTTTAAATTAACAGCTCAATATCCAAACCAATTTAGTCCTTTGCAAGCTAATGCTTCAACATCACAGACAGTAATTTGCTACACACGGCCTATTTCCCATTTGATCCACAAGCCACTACTGAAGTCTGACCACTGCTTTCTTCACAGGTGGAAGAACTACAACAGCTCCCAACATACAACTGAATTTTTATCTTCTGAGTGCAGCTTCACCACTCCACAACTTTATTCTTCCTTTAAGTCCCTCACATTTAACCTTAGGACACATACTCAAAATATGTTCCCATTTGTAGAAGCACATAAAACAAACTAAGTGCTTGTGTACATCTTTGTAGAAAGGGTGCACTCTAAGTACTTACTACTGTAGCAAAGCAAAGGATAAAAAATTTAAATCAGAATCTATACAGTAGTATTAACTCTTGCTTTCAGCAACTTATATTTAAATAACACCTTACCTCACAAACAACAATAAATAGGGATTCGAAATATCTAGTATATATGCAAAACCCACAGACACTAAAATGAGAAAGCGGCACTTGTCCTGCTAACTGTTGCAGGACAGTACACTGCCCTCTAATCTTCCTCTTATTTCTTTTACTTACTTGTTCTATTTTATTTCAGTACTATCAAACTGTAAGTCTTAACTAATTTAATACTGTATTTAAAATAAAATACATTGTTTCACTCTATCAGCTGCAAGTAAATGAGTTAATCAGATATTAATTTTTAATCAGCTCTGTACATTGTGACCAAAATAAGAGACAAAAAATTAACTTTATTAGCTTGCAGTTGCCTTTATGTAAAATTAAACTTGCTAGTTTGACTCAGTTCATTGAGAGGTTTGAAACAAAAGCTACAATTTGAAGGCAGTATACAAAAGTTTTGGAAGTGAGGAACACCTGTTTTTTCAGCTTGACTTGTGGACTGCAAAGGCACATATGCAACACTATAAAAGTCAAAACGTATCAATTTTGTTTAACTATCAATAATAATAACAAGAGTACCTATTACTGAGACTGCAAAATTCAGTGTCCTAAGTCAGAGCTGCAGCAATATTGTCTTTAATCCCTCTACAGTATTAATTTGCTAAGCTTGTTTACATCCGGACAGCCCCCAGAATGCACTAACATGTCGTATTTTTAAAATATGTTATACTTTATGCAAGCACTATATCACAAATACTGTCTGAAGGGCGATGAGTATTAGTCCTACCATCAGCAAAGATCAACAGAAACAACACCTATATAGCCCACTCTCTTCTCAAATACCTAACTTTGAAACCCACCTCTATTTAATGCATGAAGCACTTTAACTCAAACCTTCTAACAATACTAGAATAAATTCTTGCCATTAAGTGTCAAGTTGTATTCATTAACACATACAAAATTTACACACCTTGAAAACTCTGGCTAATCATGCTATCCATCCTGGAAATAGAAGTCCCCAAAACTAAATATACAGTCTTTCAAAAGCACACACTCATCAGTGTCTATTTTAATAAATGCTAACATTTCATTTGGGCAGCTTTGCTGCCCAAATTCTTTAAAACTCTACAGGTCCTTCTCAGTCTGTGCCTTCTCCACCCTCTGATTTTCACCCATCTGCTCAGCAGAGAACTAGAGTGACTGAATTATCCCAGATTTTCTCTACAGATGGATTCTCACTGCCCTGTTTAACAGCAACTCAATGTTTACCCTGACTACATTAGAAGAGAAACCAAGGAATTTCTGTGCTCGCTGCTACTAAAAACACTGTAGTACCTGGTACAGCATCTCCAAGAGATCCAACAGACCTACAGGACAGGTATGTGTCTCACATACATTTAGCCCTAAATATACCTCAAAAAACTGCTTCAGGAAGTCAGAAAAGACAGCTACAATAACGATGATATAACTTCCAGCATCTTGGAAGAGAAAATCTGAGTGAATTTAGGAGAGCACTGCACAGTTAGAAAACATTTTAGTCCCAGAAAGTATCCTGCTATACAGATTCTTCACATCATCAAGCTTGCACTGGCTGGGGTAAAGCCACAAAAGATGGGTTAAATATGCCTTGCACATCTGAAAAGAAGTTTGAAGAGCTGCAGGGTACTCATACATATATTTTTATGCCTAGACTGCATAAAAATGGCCTTGAACAGTGTAAACTGAAACAAAGAAACAAGGATCTTACCTAACCGTAGCTCTCCAAAATTACCGCATCCGATTTTTTTACCAACTCTGAAGTTAGGGCCAACCATTAACACTCCAGAATTTGAAGAACTACTTCCACGTGCATTATGGCCTGGTCTCCCACTAGGCCGTGCCATTCTTTCATCCGGTTTGTCTTTGTCTTTCTTTTTATTTTCCATGTCAAGTTTACGGTACTCCACTTTGACTTATTCTTCTTTTTAAAAATCAGTATAAGCAAATTCCAATCAGACAATGTGAGAACGAAAACATCATGAGTGAAGTGCCCGGCTGCTTACTGTCAGCATGTTCATCCTGTTTGCAAAGCCTTGGTGGGATCTGTAGTGAAATGTACTTCTAGAATGCACAACACGAGCAATATTTCCTAGTCTTTAGATGAATTCTGTTAAAAGAAAAACAAAGTTATTCAAGACACCAAGATTCTTGCACAAAATTACCTTTTCCTGCAACTAGTCACACAATTAAGCTATAACTAAGTGTATTTGCTTCACAGATCTATGAAAAGCACTACTTTAAGGTTAATTGTCTCCATTTCTAGTATGTAATGGCAAGAGCTATTGGTGCGACTGAAGTGTGCTAAAATTTCAACACTTCAAGCAGTAGTTTTAAAAAAGCAACAAAAAAGCCCTATAAAACTTCTTCCTGAACAAACATTTAAAATTGACACTTGGACACATTCACTTCACCTTATGCCAGCTCTGCAAAAGAAAGCATTTTATTTATTTTCCCTCAAATAGTATCTGTTGTTTTAAGTAACTATTCAAGCTGCACAGTTACTGAAGTTACAGAAATAAGTTGTATTTTCTGAATTGTAATTTCTGAGATGCACAAATTACAAACTCCTGGCAAGGACACTTGAGTTCTTTCAGTAACTCATAGAATCTAAAAATAAACTGTATTTACTTATTCTCCCCTACTATACTTATATCATAAATCTGTTTTCCAGCTCCCCTTCTCCCTTGTTTAGCATCATTGCCTAGATACTAATTCCTACATGGATTTCAGCAAAAACAATGTTATCTTACTACCGCAATAAAGAACCACAAGAAAGCTTTTGTTTTTAATTCTCAGCTGTAAGAACACCAGATATTGTTTTCTATTTGATGACAGTGGTGTAAAACCCCACAATTCAGAAGGTTCTACACAGGTCAGATTCCTTGATGAGTTAAATACCTGTCCAAAATTATTTTGCTACATTTGCTTCAGTGCTGGGAATACACTGCAGTAATGCAAAACTTTGGAAATCCTCTGGAAAAATGTAATTCATGCACTACAGCCTATTTTAAAGCTAGTCACCAGGAACTTACTTTTAACACTTTGAGCTGAAGACACTTTCATTTCATAAACCAATTTCTCTCAAAGTAGAATTATGACTCAGATCATAGCTTACTACAAAATTTCAAAAAATCAAAGAGGTAGTAGTGAAAATATACCAAATAATATGAACAGTCATCTGAAAAATTGTATCTGCTAAATCATACATAGTTATAGCATGGTTATAACTAGATGACATTTAAAAATCATTAATCAACAGCTGACTAACCTATTACCTGAATGGAAATTTGTTTGGCAAAGAAACATGACCACAATACTGTGAAAGGGGGACTGAATGCCTTGTTCTGAGAGCAATCAAAAAACATAAATGCAGATTCCAACCCAAGATGACTTGCTTAATGTCAGGGAACAGGACTTCAGCAGTGAGTAATGAACACTGTGGTGTTTTATGGTATAGACAGAAGCATTTAAGAGAAAAAGACAGGCACATTACTACATAATCTTGCAGGTTTTTAAGCACCACCACCAGATACCCTAAAGTCACTTCCTAAAACCACAGATCTCAAAGGAACAGACTCAATGAGAAGCCATAGGTAATTTTCCCTTACCCATCACAATAAAAGCTAGGGAAGAAGTAAGAAAGCTAGATGTTAAATGTATTTAAGTAGAACTTCAAGGTCACCATTCAGTTCTTAGAAAGAAGGTCAGCACATTTGACGCAATAGAACGCAAATAAATATTTTAGGTACCAAAGAAAAAAATACTTATGTTCCATATCTTACTGGCTTCTTCAGCAAGAACTAACACTAAACAATCCCAGAATTTTTAGTGTACCAAATACATTACGAACAACATAAATTTTGATTTCCAGAAATGTGTCTTTTATATGGACAAATCTCTTACACAATAACTTGTGTCCTTCCCTTTCCTCCTGCTGAACCAACAGATATTCCATTTACATTACGGGTAAGCTTTCTCATATAAACAGACATCAATACCTTTTATAAGATACCGTTAAACAAACAAGTCTCACAGATTTTTCCCACACTATGTATCAAAAGGAAGACATGCAAGCATTCCTGTCACAGTTTCTCCAGGACACAAGTGTTGTCTTACAACATTTTCCTAATAAAATAATCTGCAACTAACTCAAAATAAGGACAGCGCTCAGGACGTTCTTCATATTGAAATTCCTGTACAACATTTTATGATGTATTTACCTTGAAAAATACAAAAGGGTTTCATTATTATTTTTATTTGTATTGCACTTACCTATGGCAGTGTTATACTGTTGATGGCAGTATCTTTTCTTCACCATAATGCTCACATCCTAGAGGAAAAGCATCAAAAGGCAAAGAGACATACATATATATATGTAGTATTTGGAGTCACTTAGCATTCAAAAATTTCTGATATAGAATGAAAGTACAGTTTTTGGAATTGCATTAGTTTTCTTAGACTGTTAAGGAACATTCAGCAGATTTTTCTCAAAGACTCAACATAATTTTTAAGGCTCAGAAGTCAGACATCATTCAAAAGTGTGCATCATCTGAAGTGAAAAAGGAATACATACAGTGTAAGCATTCTAAGTTATTTGAAAAATCCTTTTCTTGCTATGTGATAGTTATGGGCAATCTGTCTGAAAAGCATGCCATCCTTGTCCTCATTTTGCAGCTTGATTTTCCATTTAATTTTCATTTTTTCATCTCTGCCTACATAAATGAGCACACTTATACCATAAACTTCAGCCCAACATCAGGGAATATTGTTAGGATTTAAATAATTGTTCTTAGCTAAATATCAGGATAACGGCAAACACATCATCAAAGCCAAGTTAACAAAGCAACATCATAAGGAGTGAAATGACTATGTTCACGAACAAAGAGAAAGAGAAGGCAAAAGAAGCTATCAATAAAAAGGTCAAAATGGTATTACATCGAAGGAAAAGTAATTAGATCTCAATTATAAACTAAATCTACAATCCTTATCGACTGAAGATAACATGTAAAACAAGATTGGAAGAAAGCAAGTAACTTCAGAGTAACTAAGATGCACAACTAACAACAGCTACCAGAGGAGTTTCATTTTTTTGGTGTAAACTGATAGACTTTTCCAAGCACTATAGAGACTTCCTGAAAAGTAAGGAGAGGCACAGTGAAGACAAGTAACAAAAGTGATAGCAGACTTTCAATTGACTGACAAGTAACACAACTAACACCTGCCGAAGTGTCCCTAGATTAGAGCTATAAATCTACACATCTCTCTAGATCTCAGTTTGAAAATGTCCCAATTAACACTACCAAAGACTATATGCCACGTAAGAACCCTATTCTGTAGCAGCAACAACTCTTCTAGGACACTATATAAGGCAGAATAAAAGAAAAGCTCATTTAAGTACCTTCTTCATTCATGTATTTCTCAAATGCCTGACCCTGCAGTAGCAGCAGGAGCACCACTGTAATTATATGTAAGCTTACACGTTCCAAAGTGTTGTCATGACAATGTGCACATTAAAGTGTGCAAGTCACCTTTAAAATAAAAACTTACTAGCTACTTCATTCCTTTTTCATGTTCCAGATTTACTCCTAAATAAACTAATTAAAAGAACATTGAAGTTTCTAAATAGAACTTTCCACTGCCCAGGAATGACAAACTTAAATGAAACATGCAACCATAACTGCTCCCTTAGGTAACATAGGCATTACTTTTCACATTATAATTACAAGATCCAATATCAATGCTAGTATAGGTACACTAACATTTTTCTCTACTTTGAAGAAAAGCATACAGAAGCAAAAGAGCTGCAGAGGAAAATAAAAAATTGATAGTGTTATACTAGATTGGAAGAAGGAAAAGGACATAAACAGGTTTGACATAAGCAATGAGTATGCCAAAACTCAAGGAACTGTGTGCTAGTGAGATCCTTAACCTGGTCCATGAGGTGTCAGCCACAACGGATCACACTCGAAATGGTTCTATACCAACACACACAGGATGAGGAACATCACTGTAATAAGTGAAACCTGATGGGATGAGCCCTGTGACTGGAGTGCCATGCTGGATGGTCACAGGCTCTTCAGGAGGGACAGGCGGGGCAGGAGAGGTGGGAGGGCTGGAACGTACGGAGCCCGAAGTTGGAGATGGCAGTGTGGCAGTGTCTGAGTAAGGACTGAGGGACACACAAATAATGTGGATGCCATCGCAGGAGTCTGCTATGGGCCACCTAGCCAGGACAATGATGCCAGTGAATTATTCTTTGAGGAACTAAGGGACACCTTCAAAGCAACTGCCTTTGTCCTTACAGGAATATGGATTTGTCAGATGTTAACTGGGAGCATCACACAGCTAGCACAAACAGATCCACGAGAGTCCTAAATCTGGATAACCTCATGATACAGCTACTAAGGGAGCCAGCTAGGAAAGGTGCCCTCCTCGATTTGTTGCATATTAACAGGGAGGATCTCATGAACGAAGCCGCCTTGGTCACAGTGACCACAAAGCAATCAAGTTTAAAATCTCTGTTGTCAGAAGGAAAAGTGCCAGCAAAATTTCAGCCCTGGGCATGAGAAGAGCTGACTTCAAGCTGTTTACGGAACCAGTAAGGTGCCCTGAGAAATGCTTTTGAGGGTGCTGGGATCCATCAGGTCCAGTCATTTTTTAAGCACCACCTCCTAAAGGCACAGGAACAGGCAGTTCCAAAATGTCAGAAGTCAAGCTGAGGAGGCAGAAGGCCAACTTGGCTGAGCAGGGATCTTCTCTTGGAAATAAGGCAAAAGAGTGAGGTGTATGCCCACCAGAAGCAAGGTCTGGTGGAATGGAAGAACTACAGAGATGCTACTTGCCACGTCAGGGAGAAAATCCATATGGCCAAAGCCCAAATGAAGCTGACCAGAACTGTGGGCAACAACAAAGAGGTTTTTTCAAATACATTAATGGCAAAAGGCAATCAGAAATAAAATCAGCCCATTACAGAATGAGGATGGTCATCTCACAAACAGGGACAGAGACAAGGCAGAGAGAAGTATAATGCTTTCTTTGCCGCTGTCTTCAACACTGATGACCAGTCAAGAGGGTGTCAATACTCCTAGATGAAGGACCATGGCTGTGAGAATGACAAACCCCCAGTCAACCTTGAACTTGTGTAGGATCTGCTGCTTCAACTGGATCCCTAAGAATCTATGCGGCCTGATGGGTTTCATCCAAGAATACTCAAAGAGATCGCTGATATTATCACAAGACCCTTCTCCACAATTTTTGAAAGGTCTCAGGAATCTGCTGAAGTCCCAGTTGATTTGAAGTTGCTAATGCCCCAATTTTCAAGAATTGCAAGAAGGATGACCCCAGAAACGACAGGCCTGTCACTCTAACTTCAGTTACTGGTAAAATTATAGAGAATATTATTCTGGGAGATACTGAAAAACACTTGAAGGACAGTTAACGGTCACAACCAGCACAATGTAAAGAAGACATTGAGCTGTTAGAGAGTGTCCAAAGGAGGGCACAAGGATGGTGAAGGGACTTGAGGAGAAGCCGTGTGAGGAGCAGCTGAGGTCACTTGGTCTGTTCAGCCTGGAGAAGAGAAGACTGAGGGGAGACCTCACTGCAGTTACAACTTCCCCGCAAGGGGAAGAGGAGGGGCAGGTACAGATCTATGGTGACCAGTGACAGAACCTGAGGGAATGGCCTGAAGTTGTGTCAGGGGAGGTTTAGGCTAGACATCAGGAAAAGGTTCTTCACCCAGAAGGTGGATGGGCATTCGAACTTCCCCAGGGAAGTGGTGACAGCACTAGCCTGAAAGAGCTCAAGAAGTGTTTGGGCAATGCTCTCAGGCACATGGTGTGACTCTTGGGGTGTCCTGTGCAGGGCAGGAGTTGGATGGTGATGATTCTTGTGGGTCCCTTCCAACACAGGGTATTTTATTATTTTATGAAAGACAGTAAAGAAACAGTCCCAGTTTAGGCACAAGGCATTTAAAATTTACTCAGCCTCCCGGCATTTTCATACCTCTGCAGTTTCTCACCTCTCAAATGTCTGTTCACATACTTCTAATCCCAAGGGCTCATGATTTTTGGCAGTGACAGTAATTTAGCAACACAGCTTCTCCTCACATCTCCTAGAAGAGTGCAGAAAAAGTTTCTAGTGCCTCCACCACAGACTTCCAAGAAACTTTCTCTGACAATACATGCAGTTTTTATAGAATATTTCACCAACTACAAAGCCTTTAACTGAGATGGAGAACAACCATGTTCACTTTCCAACAATCATTTGAATGCTACAAATACATCTGGACTGCAGAGAGAACAATACAAGATTCCATCCAACAAAATTCCTCTAGAAATACTTAAGAGTAGAAAATCTGAAATTCATACCACTAATCTGACACCAAGCAAGAGCTTCATTGTGAGATCATCAACACAAAATTTAAATATCTAATCAACTATGTCTGCTATTTTTGTATGCCTCATGGAAAGATTAAACTATTCTTTCTAGCTTAGTTATTATGGCATCATTTTCATTCATCTTTATACACGTCTCCATGCAACAGAAGAAATCTACAAAATTCCAAATCCACAGCAAATAGGCTTATAATTGAAGATCCCTTGAAAGTTTAGGACAGCAGTTCTTAACCGTGAAAAAGTTCTCAGATAGAATTTGAATTTGAAAATATCTCTAAAATTATATATGGTTTAGTCAGATCCATTGTTTATTTAAAATGAAAAATAAATATTTCATGAGTGAAGAGTGGATTTAATTATTTTCACTTTACTCCAATCAGAGAAATTCAGGCTTTCACATGACTTTGATGTGACCCAAATAGGTTGAGTTGCTATTCCAATGATTTATATTACAAATAAATATATCTACAGCTTTATTTTTTGTATAATATTTTCCTAGGCAAACTCTAAAATAAAAAGTTGTTAAATGATTCATTGCATAACTCAATTAAATGTAACTAAATTATTACTTCATCATTTTTCAGATTTCAGAAGCAGAAAAAAATATGCAAAATCATTAATATCTTAGTCAAAATTAAAGACAAAATGAGTGTGCTGAAATATTCAGTACATAAAACTTCCACAGATGGTACATACTCACGGTATCAGCTTTGAAAAGCAAAGAACACTTCCAAACAAATTTCTCCTGTCACAATTTCTCTCTCCAGCTATCAATAACCTGTATCAAAACTGCTCATTACTGAATCACTTTACATTTCTTAGATGGTGTTCTCTAAATGTGACCTGAACATAATGAAAACTTACTCATCAGTAACTCATTTTGCTCTCAACAATATAATCCACTTCATACACCTGGGGAATTCCAGACTAATGCAGCCTGATTTTATAGCTTTTTAAAAAACTTTTAACATAAAAACAAAATACGGCTTGGCCTTATCTGCTCTTCATATTTTCAGATGCTAGTTATTTCCTCAAAGAGTATTTTATTCTCCCATTCCTTAGATACTTATTCTGACTTCAATTAGGCAAACAATTACCTTGGAAGCACTGTAAAAAGAACATGTAAATCCTCTGAAGCACCATCTTTTTCCCTAAAAAAAACCCACCAATATTTTGTAGCAGATGTGAACTAATCCAAGAAACAAGGATGGTCTTTTTCAGCTTCACATGGGAGGACCGCTGTCTCCACAATAATAAGGTAAGAAACATATGGGATATACAAGAAGTGACATCGCACCTAAATAAGATCTTCAGCAGCATCCCCATTCAAGCCATCAAAAACCACTGCCACATGCTTTCCCTGCCAGTTTGCCTTTCAAAATACTGAACTACAAATCCCACATTTCCTGCATCTCTTCCACAGGGAAAAAGTACATAATACACTACTATGCTGGAGATCCTTCCTAGAGTTTCAGCAGCAAAGAGGGAAAACATGCAAAGCAACTGCTACTTCTTGATCACATCAAATTTTTCACACTTCAGAAAACACAGGTGTTTATTTTAAAAGGCAAATATAATAACTTAATTTCAAAGGCAAATGAAATCTCCTTGTAACAGATCATGCAGGAGCTCAACTGTGCAGTTTATTATTCAGTGTGCAAGGCCCCAAAACACTTTTGATTCATGCTCTTCAGCACTCCAAAGCAACTAAGAGACCACAAGTGCACATAAATTCTGTTTGCATTACCGGAACTTCCAACAACACGATGTTTGTGTATCAAGTACCTTCTACTTAAACTTAAAAGTCTTTTACTTAAAAGTCTCAGTTTTTCTTTTTTACTTAAAAGTCTCAGTTTTTCACAGATTCTTATTTTCACTTTCTGAAACTCAGCTAACAATACTGTTCTCACAGCATTCTTGTCTTTTTCCACATCTGCCTTCTGTAACACCAACCTACTCTAGACTCAAGTTTTGCAAACCAAGAACAGAATTTATTAATTTTGGTGTACAAATCAGACTATCAGCATTCCTAAAAATTATTTTTTTTAAATATGTATTTGCTTACTCTTACAGATATGTATGATTTTCCTCATAAAACAAAGGTTTAGGTAACTGAATGTAAGTCTACATACACACAGTCTCAGTCTACAAACCCATATGAATGAGACGCACTCCAAGAGGCAGCCTAATTGAAAATGTCAAGGTAAATCCAAGTGTCCTTCTTATGAATGAAAATTCACATAACCAAGCCTTCTAAAAGTCTTGTTTTCATCTCTAGCTGTAAATATAGTAAAAAAAAAAAATTACCTTTTTCTCTTACCGTATCAACTGCCACACACTATTTTCAACAAAAATAATTAATTTGAGATTCTAGAATAAGCTTTTCAGTTTGCATGTATATAGGCATTTTCCTAGGGAAAGTTCATCAGCAAGCCACATATGGCCACATATAATCCTTTAATGCACAAAATCTAACAGGGAAACAGCTTTATTAGCACATTTAATCAACCACTCCTCTGTACAAAAACTAACCAAAAACCTCCCTCATCTTTATTGGAGCTTGTTTAAGAAGTCTATTCTAGGTAAGCTAGTGTAATTTTTCTTGTACCAATTTCACATGGACAAATCTGAGGGCTGCCAATATCCAAACTTCAGTATCTGTTCTGTACATTTAATTTTGTCAGCTGTAAGTCTGCTACCTAATGAACAATCATGCATCCTCCTGCACCACCCCACTGCCAGTTCTGGTCAAAATGCTGTCATGTCAGAAGACATGTACAGTACTTGAGGTCATCCTAACTCAGTACAATTTTTCAACAAATACCAGACTGGACTATGCAGCAACTAAGATCTCCAAGCAATCTCTTCACCTCTGTTAGCTCTAAACAAACATTAGCTGAGATGCCTATCTCTGGTCACTGCATAAACATTTTTATTTTCTCATTGACCTACACAGCAAGTTTGGCCCTAATCTATGAATTACACTTCATCATAGGCTTTCACCACAAAATCCTATCAACTTCACTTTAGGATTCCATGCAAGCGCATGCATTTACTTGATTAAAACTTTTGTGCATACATCTTTCTTGCATTTTCATATAATCACCATTTCAGAGTAAAAGTTTTCAGAAAGGAGAGACATAACACAAGGAATAATTTTTAAAAGTCTAACAACGACAGTATTAAAGCTGATTTACTAGAGAGCACATAAAGGACAAAACTGATGGTTAAGAAATATTTCAGTCATTTGTTTTTTTACTTTTCCACCACCACAACCATACAGACTTAAATGGGCTATATTGTCCACAGCTGACAGAAAGCTAAAGCTGAGCTAGCTAATACTACATAATGGAAGCTACAATTTTCTACATGAATAATTGTACCATGGCACACAACTGTTATAGCAGAACAACAGAAAGGTTCAGATTAGCCTAAGGCTACGCCAGAGAAACTGTGAAGCTAACACATCTAAAAGTTAGAAAACAAAGCAAAGAGTTTTGCATTTCATCTAACACTGTAACTACATCTGAAGATAAAATGAAGCACCATGGTGAAACATCCCAGTGCTACATGCAAAAAAACCCCAAAACATTTCTGAGAGTCCTAAAGAGACTAATTTTGTCTCCACGTTAGATTTTGTAGAGGCTAAAATACATAATGTGCTCTAGCATTCCACGGTGATTGTGAAGATCAGTTTTCAAAATTAAAGGTATTTTTAGTTCTCTTACACAATTCCCTCTGTCACTTAACTTTGATTACATGGTCAGATTCTACTTCAAGAGCTTAGACAGGAGCCAAATTCAAATTTAGTAACTCCACATGAAAGGAAAGGGAAAACACACAGTACAGGAAAATGTCTCCACAGTAAGTTTTGCAGCTATGAATCTGTCAAGCCTTTCTAACAATAACAAACTACATGGCAATCAAATGATTCTGCTGTCCTAATAGTCTCCATAAACTATATAGGTACCTTCCACATCAGTTCCAAGCATTTTACTATGAAATACACTTGCAACTCTCCTCTCACTTGCATGGCTTTCACTGCAATGTATACCTAAAACGTCTGTATTAAATGGAAACTACAGCTCTACAGTCTTCAAAAGGCTATAAAGTTTTTTCCTTGTATTGTAAGCTTAATATGGAATAAAATGGTATAGATTAAGTCTCAGACATCACACCAAATAGAATCATGCTCAACACCTTCATACTGAATGCATACGATGCACAGTGACACAAATTTAAGGAAAAACACTAGCCACAGTTAAGACCTTGGATTCATCATTAGTAAGATAATACAAAACATAATTAAACCAATGCCTTCCTACGGAACTCAGAGGAAGAAACAAGTTTTACACAAAATCAAACAACATTGAATATGAAATCGTCTGATGTAAATTAAAAGTTCTGAGAACAAAACAACCTGATGCTATTGGCATCAGTTTTGCCACAGTCTGATGGCAATTACTCAACTACACTGATTTTAAATCGAAACAAAATTGTCAAGCACTAAAACGAGAAAATGTCAGTATCTTGATGTGGGCACCGTGTAGTAAACTCTTGATATAACACTTAGGAAGATTAATATAGAATCATTCCTCAAAAGCATCAACATTAGCTAAGCTTAGCTGTCTACAGATTAGTGTTCAACACCCTCACAGCCCCAATGCAGTAATTTCAGCTTGCTGGATATCTTCCACATTTCCACAGTATTCCCAGGCCACCCTCTGATACATCTTCAGCTCTCTTTCTTCACAAAACCCCTTGTTTTTTCCCACATTAAAATGTTCCCTTCTTGCTCAGTGAAGACAGATGTTCTATTGCTTGCCTAGTATTACAAGCTGCAAGCTGAACAGCTCTCAAGCTACTAACACACAAAACACATAACATCCTTCCTTCACCATGGTAATGGTTAATAAATATCTACTATCTAAATTTTTTTCATGAAGCTTAATCTTCACAGGCATAACAATCTAAGCTTGGTTAGAACTGCCCTAGAAATTCCACATTTCAATAGGCAGCAGTTGAGAGAGCTACACATCAGAAATAATTAATTTCCTTAAAAACCAGAATTTTTCTCAGAAGAAAATTCAAAGTACAATCAATAGAATTTACTTAAAAGTCTCCCAGTGTTTTACACAAAAATAAACAATACTGAATACTGTTGGAAAAATTAAAAGCAAAGACAAGAGCATTTCTGTAAAGATATTTATCTCTCAGTCTGACAAAAGCTTAAGAGCAAACTTAGTTATTCTGTCTTCCTCTTGTCTGTTGAAAAAATTCTGCCTTCTGCCATAAATTCAAGTTTCATCATTATTTCTCCAGATATAGAGATACCTCAGCCTACTATCAGCAAATGTTACACAGAAACTTTAATAACCTGACACACTGAGCAACCTGCTCCTGGAGCATTGCAAGAAATGAATGAGTGCCAACTGAGGTGATTTTCCACAGAAAGTAAAGAACATTTTATACTGAACTTCTCTGTTTTCAGAAGGAAGTATTTGCAAGGTGCAACTAAGAAAATACTAGTGGTTGAGGTTAGAAGTGAAACATGTCTCCCATAACCCTCAAAGCAACCACGTCCCTGACTTCAGACTCTATAGCACTACTTCATCTTCCCAAGATTACTGCACAATTACTTAGGATTTAAGATAGCTGTATTTTTATGGACATTATCTACATTCAAACTGAAAGATATCAATAGTACATGACATTAAATATGTTCTTCATATTAAGCTAGCAGAATTCCTCTAAAACAACACTGAATGCCTTTAAAGATTGCTTTATATCATTACATTAAAAAGTTGTTGAAACATGCTAACAGCCATGTTAGCTACTTCATTTAAGTTCAAATATAAAGACCTAAAATGGAAACGCTTAGTTCCTTAAATACAGAAAAATACTCACAGGATTCTTCTACACATAAAATGCAATTTTTAAACAGTACTTTCTTTTAGGCTGCAGACATGTGTCCTATCCTGGACTAAATCACACCTTCCAGCATCACAGAGGAAACCCGCCAAGAAGCCCATGCTTTTAAAGCATTTTCTACAAAAATACAGCCAATGCAGCTTTCCAAACATAACAGATGCAACACTCATTACGTAATCAGCACCTCAAGCTCAAAGACAAACTGAACCAAAAAGAACAGTTTTATGGGCACAATAGAACCTAAGTCTGAAATTTTGTTCTGAGAAATGCAATTAGACAACTACGATGGGTAAGTACAACGCGTTTTCTCCTACTGCATGTGGCAGGCACACTACCTGCTGCTCACCAGCATCAGCACCCCCACGCCTCAGTGAAGCCATTACTAACTCAGAGTAGCAGAAAGCTCACACACTCAATAACTCACTACTGAACAGAAGGTGAATCCACTCAGTGTAGGATACAAGAGACAGGACAGAGAGCAAGAGTGGAGCTACAAAACTGCACAGCCAAGAATGGAGCAGGGGAATGCCTGGTAGTAGAGAGAAGGGCCTTTCCAACAGCCGGCAGCACAGCCGCAGTAAGTGGTGTTTCACAGCCCATCGAGTGCATCCTTTCAAGAACATCACACCCCAGTGACCTCCATATGCAAACTGCCACCCAAACACCACCTTCAACTCTGCTTCTGTGGGAAACTGTTCCATCTATATTCTGTTATTGCACAGGGTTTACTGAATAAAGAGCATGGCAACTCACAAATTACTCAATGAATAATACAAGAGGCAGAGAATACAAGGTGTGACAAACCACATACGCCAAACTGAAGTCTAGGCTCTGCTTGTCATAAAACATTTGTATTTTTTGGCCTACTGAAAAGGACATCATCCTCCATTGTTGCAGTCCACATCCTGTCTTAATCAAAAAGAACATAATTTAAACACATGGTTGATGAAGAGGGAATCTGGAGGAAAAAAACATTTCTAGGAAAATGACATTAAATTACTAAGAGACTTTAGTTAAGTAAAACTGTTACTACAAAGTCTTGGTATGTTAAAAGCTAAGCTGGCTAGTAAGCTTAGAGAGAAGACCCTAAAGTATAGGAAAAAACAGTTGCAATTATATTAATGATGTTACACACAAAGTTAGATTAAGTAATAAACTTACTTGAATGTGCAAATCTTACTTGTGTGTGTGTCACGGGCTTCTGTGACCTACAGTTATCTGAGCAAACATTTTGGCAAAGACAGTTCTGACTGATCAATATGTCTCCTCCCATTCCTAACTCCACTGCACAACGCAGGATACCAGACACACAAATGGCAAGAAAATTGTTTTAGCTTTTCATACCTCCAGGACATAATTATTTTGTACTAAATACCCTTCTTTGGACAGCCAAATGGGGATTTTAATGTTTCTTATATTAAAAAGCTTTCCTACACAAACTCAAAAACACCAGATAAAGGAATGAACAAGAGAGGGAAATGGAGATGCTAAAAATCTTCTCTGTAAGAGATAAGGAACACACAAATAAACACTCTAGAAGAATGCACTGCTAAACACATCTGTAATATTCTAAAATTGTTGTATATTTAACAGTATCTATTTATTTATATATTTAATACAAATATTTATATATTTAAGATATATGTATATTTAATATATAAATATTTTCTGCCCCTTTTCTTAGAAGGAATCCTTTTCATTAATTTAAGGTAATCTAAAGTAATTTAAGGAATCCATAAAACATCTATAAAACACAGAACAAAATGTCAGAGGTGAGCTAAAACTGACCAAAGAAATTAATCCATATTTTACTACTAAGCGTTTCAGAACTTGTTTTGAAAGTACTGCTTTCAGAAAGCTCCCTAAGTAACCAAAATCCAAACCAATTCCACAGCACGGATTGGTCTGTGATGTCTCCTCTTCTGCATCCTCCCTATGCCAAAGAGGAGACATTAAATTATAAGTGGCTTACCTAAGATCACAGGGAGGGACAGATGTTCCAGTCACTGTCTTTATCTGTGATCATCACCCTAGCTTTTAACTACTTTCTTACTAGTCTGGTTTTATCTAAGCAACTATTTAGCTTAAACATACATATTTTTCTTCACCCAAATGTTTCAGCTGTAGCTTACAAACCTCTAGAACTCCAGTGACAATGTCTAGGAGGCTACTCAGAACTACACTTAGAAAAACAAGCTCAGCAGCATCAGGCTTGATCTCACTGTATTGGTTCTGCAGCAGCACTGAGGAAGCATTAAAATGCCCACATAGCATAAAAAAAATTAAGGATTGTCAGAAAGTATAAAACAATTACTTTAAAGTTACTTTTTTATCTTTTAATAAATCAGGGAAATCAATTACATAGAAGTCTCAAAACATTTTTCAAAGAGTGTTAAAGGCCCAGCATACATTATTTGGAAACATACCATTCCATTTACATTACTAAATTACTCCAAAGTACCATGGTCAGTTTAAGATCATCGAAACACAGATATGGCTGAAAAGGATTGTTCCACTCTTCTCCTAAGCACTGTCAGGTATTTCCTTCATACAACCTCAAGTGGGGTATGAAGGGTTGACTGAGGACTCTTGACATTAATTTGCAGTTGAATCAGTGAGCGTTAACTGTGAAGAAGCAGAATGTCAAACTCCCTTACAACTTTGTTATTCCTGTGGTTTGTGTGTGCTTTTAATTACACTTTTACTTTTATGTATGTCATCCCAAAAAAATCACTTACAAGTAAAAAGAAAAGCCTGAGGAACAAGATGTAGCTATATGTTTTGCTTACAACAGACTGAAAAAAATATTTGCAGGAGAAAAGTTAGACGAAGACAGTCAATACAGCGATCAGTACCCTATTCTTAAGAAAGTTCATTTTTGTAATCAGAAGATATTGGAGAAAAGTAACCACTGTCACTTCCCTATTCCTCCTGTTCCATCTATTGTTGTCTCAAAGGCATAACTAAACTATATTATTCTTAAACATCAGAAGACTTCCTAAACTTTTTTAAACAAATTTTCAAGACAAGAGTAAAAATGTTAGAAATACATGTAACTTTGATACTTCTAATCACTGAACCATTTAGCACAGTAACTAGTGAAACAAGAACAACTTTATTCTCGTAGGACAAACTGCAGATACAGTGAGGACACTAAGATTTTATACACTGCATAAGCTTTAATGATGCAATTAATTTAATTACAAGACTATTAAAAACTGAAAAATTACAACAGGAAGTAAATTCAGTCTTGTCAATTGTACGTAAGTAGGCCGGAAAAGGAAAAACTCTTTTGTAGGTTCAGTTACTTTTTTTTTTAGGGGAAGAACAACTTCAGAAGGGTTAAGACATGGCCTGTAACAGGTGGACTCTCTTAATTAATCTTAAATATATTGATCTTGATCACACAGAAGAAAAAAGCTGTACAGAAAATGTGATGAATCAGAATTGGTACTCTAGATTCTGAAATTCATTTACATTTTATAAGCCAATACATCTATTTGATGCAGAGTGGCAAGAGAAAAAGATTAATTTCATTAGCTGAAAGTCATTCGCAGCTGATGTAAACAGTCTGCTGTTTGCCAGATAATTTCTCCATTTCAGCCCAGCACAACAAAATACCACTTTTTTCCACTGCAAATACTGTTTTAACCATTGAAACGCCTCAATTAAAAAGAAACTGACTAAGGGATATTGAAGTCGAGAAAAGACATCTCCTAAAATATAGCTAGCACAGAAACTTCTATCTCATCTTTTCCCTTTAAAGCGAAATTGCTTTACTCCCATCTTGGATTTTAACATCCCAATGCAGCTCAGGATAAAATGCATTCACTAGATAATTGTGTTCAGAAGAGGTGTGAGTCGAAAGAGCAGGTAAGTTGTTTATCCATACAAGCAGTCATAACGTAAGCAGCAAAGATTAATATGCTTAACAGTATGTTTCACTTATAATCATGCTTAAGGACATGCAGAGTATCCACTTCTAACTATGTATGTAATTTCAAATGATCTTAACTACAAAATTCAGCAGGAAAAAAACCCCCTTCGATTATATTCCAATTTCTTTTTATACACTGCATGTCACTTCAACGCTCATTAAGGATGTACCAGCAAAATGAACAAGAATGCCTGAAAATAAACTCTGTCCAAGTTCCGTGGCGAATCACTGAAATATCACTTTTAGAAATTTTAATTAATCAAACTTAAAACCACTACATTCAGAGTGTGCCTACAAATAACTTTCCAAAAAGCAAAATAAAAAATAAGAATAAAAGAGCGCTGGCAGCTCAGTTTGCCTCTAACCTGCTAATCTGCACTCCAGCAACCTGCTTCCACGGAACAGGAAAACAAACTTAATTGTTCCTACAAACCCTGCTTGGTGCTCGGTCGGACCAACCGCCGCCAGCAGCACCGACACCGGCCGCCAGCCAGGGAACCCCACCGCCGCAAGCAACTCCTGCAGGAGAGGGCACTCGGAGCTCTCACAGCGACGGCTCCGCCACCCAGAAGCGCAGCCACAGGGAGGAGACGGGCCCTTCCAGCGCCGGCCGAGCCCCGCCGGCACTGCCTNCACGGCCCCGCGCGGGCGCCGGCTCACTCTGCCCCGGCTGGGGCGGCCGCCCCGCTCGTAGGGGGCTCGGCAGCCCCCGCCCGCCCCGCGGCCGCCAGGGAAAAGGAGAAGGAGCCAGTCCAAGGCCTCGGCCCACAGGGGTGCTGCGACCACCGCGACCGACGCCACTCCAAAAGGCAGCCGAGGACAGCGACCTACCAGGGAACCGAGGGGAGCGGGGCATAGGCTCGGCGTTCGGCCCTTCACCTCCGGGCACTGCTTTCCGACCCGCCCCGCCCCTGGCGCGGGGCTCCGAAGCGGGGCCGGCCGGGGCGGCGCTCCGAGGCGGAGGGGAAGCGGCGGCGGCCCCAAGCACCCGCCCCTTCCCACCGCGGCACAGGCGCCCGGGCGGGCGGGAAGCGCCGCGCACCCCTCGCGCGGGTGATTGACAGGCCGCGCCGGCCATTCGGGGGGCGGGAAACGAACGCCAGGTTAGGAAGGGGGCGGGGCCTGGTGGTGGGCAGAGCCGGCAGCCAATGAGGGCGAGGCGGGGCGGGGCTGGGCCGCAGCGGCAGCGCCCGGAGGGGCCCGGTGGGAGGAGGCCGAGCCCCGGCTCCGCTGCTCCCCTCAGAACTCTGAGGTCGCGCTCGGAGGCGGTAGCCGCGCGCCTGCCCCGGCCCAGCTGTGCTCTTCCCTCGCCTCAAGCCCCTCCTTAGTAGGGACAAAGGTACCTGTTTAATATGTGAAGGGCTGGCTTCCAGGGATTGCCCTGTGTCCAGCGGCGGCTGGGTCAGTGTCAGACCGCAGCCGCGGGGCGCCTGGAACCGCAGCTCTCTTCCATCCTCTGCTAGGTAACAGTCCCCAAGTGCCAGCACCCTTGGTCGCCGGGCGAATCGCGTCTGGCAGTTTCACAGAAACGCTCTGCCCTTCTTGTGCTCCCCGCGCTTGGCGGCGGCCACATCGCTTGTTTGGCAGCGTCGCTACATGTGGGTGAGGCTGCCCTGCTCGTCACCCTCGAGCATCCTGCACTCCCTGTCCCGTGTATCCATGCAGGAAACGGGGAAACCAGGACCCTGCTCTCGCTTTATGTCTGCAAGAGCTGCCACGTAATTACTAAAAAATATATAAATGCTATATAACAGACTGTGCCAGCACTCGTGCAAAAGAAAAGACCTTAAGGCCCTTTTCTAGTTCTCCAGTCAAAAGAGTAGCATTTTAAAAACCTTGAAATTTAAGTAGCATTTAGGCCACTGAGGGTCTAAGGCTTTAAGTAAAAGTATTACCTTTTTTATGTTTGAAAGCATAAAAACAACTTAAAACTTCATTAACAACTTGGTTTACAGTCACTATAAATATGGAGGAGAGAGGATGCAAAGGATAAGTGTTGGAGTTTCGGACAGCTCTTGGAGTATTGGTTGCTTAAATAGTTTTT
Organism: Eulacestoma nigropectus; assembly: GCA_013397775.1. Classification (NCBI taxonomy): domain Eukaryota; kingdom Metazoa; phylum Chordata; class Aves; order Passeriformes; genus Eulacestoma; species Eulacestoma nigropectus. Next base: position 76,847 of record VZTE01006234.1, read on the forward strand.
TAGGTAAAGTTGGCACATTCCAGAATATTCTGTAAGTCCTTATAGAAAGAAGAATTAGAAGCAGTATAGCTTCAAGAAACTTTCAGAAGTCATTTGCTCACACTTCATTTCCTTGTCTCAGTAGACACTGAATTACTTTTGCCAAAAATCCTCCATAGGCAATCTGTGCTGTTAGTCCTATTAAGAAGGATCTTGGTGACATTTAACTGTGATCTTGCAATTTAGGCCCATTGATAATTGCCCTGTACTTGTGCTAAGTATTTCGCAGTGTCCTGGTATGTAGGGCAGGCCTCAGGAACATCACTGTTGTTCATTCTCAGAATGTGTAACTCCTCACTTAGCCTTAGGAGCACAGATTTCACCTTCAAAACTTCTCTCTGCCAGCAATTCACCTCGACTTCTCTAGCATCTTATGTGACAGTACAGAGAGCTGGTGTTCTGCTCTGAAAGTTTCCCCTCTGTAAAAGATGCTTTTTTCAGAGGAGTGAGCATGTACTTGGTTCCAGTTGGTATTGCAGGATCCCACCAGACATAAGCATTCCACTCTCACAAGCAACTAAGCAGAGAAAAAAACAAGTCTTGCATTACTGTGATGCCAAGTTCATCAACTTTAATCAGAAATTGACACATATTCTCAAGTACTGATACTGGTTTTGCCAACCTTTTCTAAATACGGTCCCATAAACCTAACAATAAGTGCAGATTTTTTTTTTAATGGAACATCTGCAGGATATTTTTCCAATTATGATTTGTCATTTAAAAAAAAAAAAATCATTGGCCAGTAGTTCAACTCAACAAATTACTTAATAACCTGTACTTCTAAGATTTGGGTGATGAACATAAGGCAAAAGAGAAAGATGTCTTCCACACCTCAGAATTTAAAGAAAAGTGCATCGGTTTTGGGTAGTTAGAATTACAGTTGGGCTGCAGTGGTGAATAAAGTGGATGATTGCTACATGTAATCTTAATCTTTAAGAGCAACAGAGACATGCCATGCCATACATCAAGTACATAAAACAGAAAAAGAGTGCTGTGGCTTCAGCTTTATAGCATTCTTGTGGTTTAATCCCAGCCAGCCACTAAGCTCCATGCAGCCACTCACTCACTCCCCTACCAGTAAGATAAGGGAGAGAACTGGAAGAGTAAGCATTGTGGGTTGAGATAAAAGACAGCTGAATAGGGAAAGCAAAAGCCACAAGCAAAGCAAAACAAGGAATTAATGTGCTGTTTCCTGTGGAAGGAGGTCTTCGTCCTTCTGCACAGCTCTAACCAAGTCCTGGCGCTTGGCGAGCTATCTGAGGGCAGGCTGTACCCTCGGACCCACAGACTCACCAGCCTCCGGCAGCCTTGCCGCTCACACTTAGAGGGGGAGTATGTGGGATGCCAATGTTTGGCACTCTGAGGAGGATCGTCCTTCCTCAGGCTTTCTCCAGTACAGAAATGACTCACGCAGGACTAGGAGTAGTGGGTGTGGGAGGGGGGGTCTCCCGAGCTCTCGTTTTTTCAGGGGTAGGAAGAGATCTCAAGGGAGACAGCCCCCGAGCACGCCTGTGCACGGGGGTTTTAACTGGGGAAAAACTTGGGCGGGGTCACTGGATGACAACCAATAGGAACATGCAAGGGGAGGAGTTCAACAGGACAGTGACAAATCATCAGGCCCAGGGGAAGGGCACAAAACATAGGAACCAATGAACAACCGAACAACTGAGAAAGTTCTAGAACAAGGGACGGGGTTTCCAAGGTGTCACCGCCCTTCTCCCATCCACAGGGCAGGGCTTAGGCCATCGTTTCGTAGACTCCTCCTCCCAGGAGGAGTCCACTGAGGGGGCGGGGCTGGAAGCGGGGAGGGCCCGAACATTTTGGGGCCGCCCGTCCATAGTTTCCCACATGCAGGCAGGTGTTCAGCCACCTCCAGGAGAGCAGGGCATCGTCACACATGGTGGTGGTGACTGGGGAAGACAAACACCATCCCTTCAAACATCCCCCCTTCTTATTTCTTCCACCAGCTTTATACACTGAGCATGACACCACGTGATTAGGAATATGCTTGTGGTCAGTTGGGGTCAGTTGTTCTAGCCATGTCCCATCCCAGGTCCTTGTGCACCCACAGCCTACTTACAGTAGGAGGCAGGGAACCAAGCAGCCACAAGCAACAGACGCAGAAGGCTTTGGCTCCTTGTAAGCCCTGCTCAGCATTAACTAAAATATACATGTGTTATCATGCATGGTGTTTCTAGCACAAATGGGAAATACAGCCCCATACTAGCTACTGTGAAGAAAATTTACTCTATCCCAGCCAAAACCACCACGTGAACATCCCAAAAGGTGATATAACTTGCTACGTATATATATGGATGCTGTTGTAAGTGAAGCAAAAAGTATTTCCAGTATTTAATCCTAGACTGTCGCAGTGTGCCCTGCGACCTGGGCTGCTCCAACCAAGCTTGAGGCACCTAGCGAGCTTTCTGAGGCAGGGTCGTACCCTCGGGCCTCACCGGGTTCTCAACCCCTGCCAGCCAGGCTGGGCACACTAAGGGGGAGAACTTGGCAGGATGCTGGTGGATAGCACTCCGAGGAAGGTGCTCTGCCACAGGCGTCCACCAACGCAGAAGAAGGATCACTCAAGCCAAGGAATGAAGGGTGCGGGAGGGGGTCTCCCAAGCTCTCTTTATTGGGGGGGGGGTAACAGGAAGGGTCTGGGCAGGAGTAGACAGGAAAAGATCTCTGGGAAGAGAAGCCCGAGCACAACTGTGCATGGGGGGGTTTTAACTGGGGAGAAACTGGGAGGAGTTAATGGGTAACAGCCAATCAGGACAGGACAAGGGAGGGACTTGGCAGAACAGGGACAAATCACAGGGTCCAGGGGGAGGGTACAAAACACGACAACGAATAAACTACCGAATAACCAAGAACTTTCTGGAACAGGGGCCGGCCTAGAGGGGAGTCTCTGCCCTTACTCCGCCTCCTGGGAGGGTCATACTGCTGTCTCTGAGTCCTCCTCCCAGGAGGAGTCTTTGGAGAGGGCGGGACTAGAGGCGGGGAGGGCCCGAGCATCTTGGGGCCGCCCCTCTACAACAGAGCATTATTGCCCTCATGGAATCCTTTGCCAATTCCTGCACACACGGCAAAGTAACAGAAATTCCCAGGTACCACACCACTTTCGAAAACTTTTTGTAAAGTACTTTATTATAAAGGTGACATGGTATTTTATTCCCTGTAATATTTCAGGTTGCATTTTAATACTCACCATTTGGCACTATTTCAACAGCTGTTTCCAGTAGCCTACACCATTTTATTTATGCTGTATTTCTCTAATGAACTTATTCCCCTTGCCATGCTAAAGCATTTAATTACTAGATACTAATAAATTAAATTCTTGCACTAGAAACCCACAGACATAACATCTGGCTTTTAAGTATTATAGTTCCACTTTCCCTTCACATCTTAAAAGCTCTTCCAGCTTCTTAAGATCTCTGTTCATTTCACTCATGTGGAAGAAAGAAATGTGATTCCTCCTTCCATCCTTTTTTTTTAAACTCATATCAATTTCTAAATATTGGTCTTTTTCTCACTGGCATAGGATTTGAGCCAGTCAAGCTCATTTAGAATGATTGCTCTCACTGTGGTGTCTCAAACACAGTCCTTTCAAATTTCTTCCATTCAGGATTCTGTAACTTAATCCATGTGCCTAGGAAGATCTCAACACCTAAATATAGAGCTAAACAGGCAGTAATAAAAGCTGCTGCAGTAAATTTTTTTTATGGATCATCCAATTTCTGTTTAATTACCCTTTTGTTTAAGTTCTTTGTTCTGGACTAAAAGTTACCAGCATGTGATAAAAAAATTACTGTGAAATAGTACAGTACATAGTCACAAGCCAGCACTTTGCCAGCTTTTAGCCCTATGTGGAGAGGCAGTGGAGGGAATCTGTTCCTGGCTGCTGCAAATGTGTGCCTACAAACAGAGGAAACAAACAACCCTGGCTACCTTTCTTTTATTCTGAAGTTCGTGCAGTTTGGCAGCATGCTGATGTGAAGAAGAAAGCTTTACCTGGCTGGACTGAGCAGTATGCATTGCAGACGGAAATTGTAGTCTACTTTGAGGTTCCAAAATTAGAGGACCACAAGGAGCATTTTATAGTCCGTTTATGAATGTAGGGAGCACAGCAAGGAACCTAGATTTGATAATACCATGAAAAAGACATATGAGGCTTGTGCAGTTCATGGTGTAGTGCTGTCATTGCTAAGGATGGTGACATGACCAGTTAGAGAATTCCTGTAATGCATCAATCTTGTACGTCACACATCAATAAAAAATTGATAGAACGTCATTACCTTAAATAAAAAACAGTAACTCACTTCAGCTGTTTATGTCATCTGACTCACGTAAAAATGTTACACTATTTTCTCTTCTCAGTCCTGAAATTGTTGGTGGAGCTAACTGCTCAGCAGTTTGCTAGCCACCATTTTTCTTTGGAAGAACTCCCCATAACCAGGGAAGAGAAATCCTACATGAGGGAGAGATGTGAAAAAGTTCCGTGATCAGGTTGATCCCCTCCATGCTAATGGACAAAAATGAGCTTTTAAAAGCTGCTAGAAACCAGAGTTGCACAAAAGAAAAGGAAAAAAAAATGCAAAAAGAGGACATGAGGACATGTAGAACTTCACTGATGATAAGCCTCAACTGCATCTAAGTCTGTTTCCATACAACTGGTGAATTAGCCCATTAAATTGTATAATGAAAAATATGTGAGTCAGGTCAAGTGAAAAGACTGAAAAGGCCACATACGTAAGAACCGCATGATAAGGTACAGAGAATCAGGCACTTTGACAAAATGCTAGAATTCTGGAGTTTGAGATAGTGATCAGTGATCTGATTGTTGATCTAAGGCTGCTTCATGTACAGAGAGGATTTTGTTTGTTTTAAGCATTTAATCATAGACTGCTTAACCTATTGTAATCACTCCGTCATTTATGCAAGAGGTTGAACTGAATACACATATTTTTTCATTTAAATAAGAGCGATCATCAAAGCTCAAAATTTAGGGACAAGACAACATGAAGATTGAAAGTTTTTGGCAAAAAATTAAAGAGGTATTTGAGAATGTTTTCTCAAATATTTTTATTTGAGAAATATTTTGAAATATTTAATATTTTATTTTCCCATAAGCACTTTCGAAGCTGAGCTTCCCAGTAAATGTTGAAAATAAAACTAGACCCTTGTGTCAGAATATTTAGAAATAAATGTATTGATTTCATTATAAAGCTACTTCTTTGTTTTCATTCCATGGTTTCAGTTGTAAGTATTTTAATTTAAAGCTGATACAGGCTTTTTTAAAATTTAAGATTTTTTTATTATTAATATACAGTATTTTTAAGAGAAACTTTTCTTTTTCAGCAGTATAAGATTCCTTATATTCTCTTTATCCCATTTTCTGTTTTCAATATGTTTTGGAAGTGTCTCCATAATTCTGGAAAATTAATAAAAAAAACCTAAACCAAAACCCAGAAGAATACTGCTATGATGTAAATTTTTTCAATCTTTTTCAGGCACTGGATCTTTGTGATTATTTTCCTCTCTTACTGTAACAGTAAGGAAGTACAAATAAACGAAGTGTTTCAAGCTATTCTGCAATATTTCCTTTCATAAGAGTAGGTGGTAAGGTTCAAGGTTTTTAAAATGCTACCTTTGCTAATATATCACAAACAACACTAGAAACTGTACTTTATTTTTATACCAGCTGCTAAACAGTTCATGATTTGGCTTTGCCAATATTTGTAGTTCTTCTCAATCCTCTCCCTTGAAGAGGAGCAACAAATACTCCTTTGAATCTAGATTTTTACTCTCATTACACCGAAGATTCTGCCCTCAAATCTGTTCTCTAGTTTACTAATTGTCTGAATACTACTTTAGAAAATCAATAGTACATTAGTCACATTAGGGTTTGGCTTTCTAATTGTCTACCCAATCAATAGCATTCTACTCATTTACACTAAAATTTTTTCCTCAAATAGAGTAATTGATCAGGTATGGAGCTATATGGCAAAATTATGGCTGTGCTACCTAGACCAAGTGGCTTTTGTATAGTAGAAGCTAGAGAATTCTCTGAAGATTTGTATCCTATTATGAACTGTACTGGCTCTTATGAAAATTAATGGGAATTAATATTTCTCATTAAAATGTTAAAGAGAAGCAACTCATATCCATCATTACTCAAATCATGCATTCCAGTTGGAAGTAACTATATTTTACAGTAGTAAAATGCATGTTCAGATTTGTATTGCTTCTGTTTGGTTTTCCAGATATAAATATTGCACTGGTTTGCTCACTGTATCTTGCATTTTCTCTGAAAATTGAGATCAATGGACTGTATTTTACAGATACAAAATCAAGTAGGAACTGAACCTAAAAAATATCTTCACTTTTAAATCACATCGAAAAGGAGGTTCTCTTGGCTTTATTTATGTTTCTATCTATGCTATTGATTTCTTAAGAGTTTCTTCCACTAATGTTGACCCTAAAGAAGCCCTATGTATCTTTTTAAGGTATGAGTATTAAATTTCTGAAAATTGGATTCACATGGATTTGGACGACAAAATAAGATTTCCTGCCTGATCCAGAAATAGAAACAATTTATACCATTGGATGGAACATAAGGGATGAAATAGCTTGGCTTCCTTAACATCACTACCTTTTCATTAATTCAATAAAAAGCTGCTTTTAAGGGCTCTCTATGCTGCTGCTGTTATATAATTCTCTCTGGAAACTTGCCAACGATGTGCTGAAAACATGGGTATTTTCACAAAACTCACCTTCTTTATTCATGAAGAATAAAACTATGTTCACCAAAATGCTAAGCGCAGAAGATGATGATTGCTAGTACAAGATCAAGGACATTTCTATGAACTGCTTTTCTGTGAAAATCCTTGCATTTGTATTCTACAAATTCTGGCAGCTGTTTGCTGTAGTAAAAAGGATTGTGTAGGGAAAAGTAGAAAGATAAGATAAATACAATGTGAGCTTTTTTATTTTTACAAATGGTTGGTATACATATGTTATTAGACATGTTTGGAGTTTGGTTTGTTTTGTTTTCTTTGAGTTTTCAGGGGTNGCTTGGGGGTGGGGGGGTAGAGATGTACTGGTGTCCCAGTAATGGAGTTATTACTTTAATCAATTAAACTTTAGAGAATTTTTTTTTGACAATTCAAAAATCATGCAAGCAAATTTCTGGTTCTAAGAATCATATTTTATCCTTAGTTATAGTCTGTCTCTAAAGGTTACAAGGTAAAATACATCCTGATTTATACTCTTTTATGAGCAATTGAGACAATGGAATATGCTGTCTTGAAGCAGCTAGTGGATTCCTGAATTGACTAGCTCATGTATTTCTTAATTTTCCCTCTGCTGTTCTTCCTTCAGAAGACAAAGATATATTACGGCCTAGAGGTGTCATCATATGCTTCCCATTTCCATCTGAAAAAAAAAGTTGACTTTTACGAAACTTCCCAAAGTTTTCCCCTAGGAAAATCACTTTGATTGCGTACCTTGTAACCACTTCGTATTCATAGAAACCCCATCTGAAGAAATTCTAACAATAAGATAACACGAGTCTGATTTAAAGATATACTGAGCAATTTCCACGTGAACCAGCAGGACTGGAAGCCTGCAGCATCTTTTGAAATCAGCCCTTGGCCTTTATATGAGAACAAATGCAAATAGCATTCCACAGGATTTTTGTTATTTGTCCAAAGGACCTGAACCATCACTGCCCAGGGATTAGTAGGAACACAGCAGTCACATATGAGACTGCCCTCACATATTTTCCAAGTCACTAATTGCTTTCAGGTCAGGGAGTTGCTTTGCGTTTTCTGTTTAGTAACCCTCAATAGATCTCTTTTGCAATGTTAGTCCAGTCTCGGTTTTGAAGTCATGTCATGTCTGTGCACTGACAACATCCTATAGTGGGGAGATTCACAGAAAATGTAGCTGCTGCCTGAAGAATTTTTCTTGTTTTGAATCTGGCTCTTCTTGGCCTTGACTCTTGTTAGAAGTCCTGTTGGGGTCGGTTTCCGTTCCCCGATCTCGCTCCAGCCGAGCTCTGCCTGCTCGGCGAGCTATCTGAGGGGTCGGGTTTACCCTCGGAACCTGCCAAGACACCAGCCGCGTTGTGTCCTCGCTTCACGCCAGGAGGGGGTCAGCAGGATGCCGGTCGATGGCACTGGGAGGAGGGTCCTCGTCCTCAGGCTTTCTCCGAGCACGGTGTACGGTGACAGCACACCACAGAGACAGAAGCGAAGGGTGCGGGAGGGGGTCTCCCGAGCTCTCCTTTATTGAAGGAAAACAGGAAGGGTTCAGGCAGGAGTGAAGGGATCGAGATCTCGGGGAGAGAGCTCCCGAGCACGGGCGTGCACGGGGTTTTAACAGGGAGCAAACTGGGAGGGGTCTCATGATTTCGGCCAATGAGGATTGGGGAAGGGAAACATCCATCAACAGGGGAACAAATGGCTAGGCTCAAGGGGTGGGAGCGCAACATCAGAACCAATCAACAACCGAAGAACACAGAAACTTCCAGAACGGGGGGCGGGGCTAATCAGGTTGTGCCGCCTCTCCTCCGCCTACTGGGTGGGGCTTACCAGGCATCCTCACCTCCTTCCTGCCCATCAGGCGGGGCCGCTGCCATAGTCTTATAAGCCGACTCCTCCCAGGAGGAGGCAACCAATAAGGCGGGGCTTGGAGGAGGAGGGGCGGGCAGGGCCCGAAAGTGAAAGGGACATCCCTCCACAAAGTCCCTCTTAATTTATGTCACCAGTGATTTCGCAACCTCTGACATAACCCTCAACTAAACTGTTTTGTAGGGGGAAGCGGGGTTCTTTGTTTTGGTTGGGTTTTTTTCCCAGACTGAAAAATCCCGCCTTATTTTTTTGTCCCTTGTAAAGAAGTGTAAAGAAACTGTTACATGCATTGTTCATCCTTGTTACCCTCCTCTGAATCTTCTACAATTCCAATACATCTTTTTCTGAGATATGGGGATTAGGATGATCCTCCTTGCTTCTTTCCATCCTACTTTTCAAACAATTTTTAATTTCCATTTTTCTTTTGTTTTGGCCTCTACAGAACATTAAGTTGAAGTTTTGCACATAAACTAAGGTCCATCTTCTGCATAGTTACAATCAGCCCACGTTTTTATGCATGAAACTAGTGTTATTTTGCCCAAGGTCCATTATTTTGCATTTGTCTGTCTTGAAGTTCACCTGGCATTTCAGCTGCTAGGTGATTTGGTCTTATAAGATGCAGGAATTTTTATCATTAGATCATCTGAAAAATCAGATTGGTACACATTTCTAAGATACATTTAAAATACAGATCGAGCTTGGGTTTGTAGTTATCTTTTGTTTTGAAAAAGTAAAGTGATATTATAAGATCAAAAGGCCAATGACAAGACATTTATCTTAAGAAAAATGGAAATTCCTTCACACTAAGTATAGTACAGAAAGCCATTGTACCACCGAAGATTTATCTCTGTGCATCTGACTCAAAAAAAAAAATACCCTTTTCAAAGAGTAAGCAATTTCCTCTTTTTCAAAACATTGCAGTTAAGTTATATTTTTTTGCCATTTAAATAGGCCTTAAGTTCATATCTGTTTTCCCATGTGAGACAAAAAATCCCTGTAGTGTAGTTTCAGATAAAACCCACACTGCATAACCGCATTTAATCCCATTTTCACTGCATACCTAAAGGTTCAAAAGAGTGTGAATGTCCTCTTCATGGACAATAGAAGCTCTCTAAGGTTTTTGAAGTTGTTGAATCTGAGGAATAATGAAGATAAGTTTTAAGACAAAGAAAATACAGGAAGTTATTTTCTGCTGGGAAGACAGAGAGAAAGTGGAGGAAGGAAATCCTTTAAGGTGTCTGGACCAACATACTTTTGTTGTGAGAGAAGTGTGTCTTATTTGTTCTTAGTGTAGTTAATAAAAGCTCAGGTAGTGTGCAATGTATGCATTTTACTTCCTGTCACAGTCTGAAATGCAAGAAGGAAAAAAGAAAAAGATTAAGGGTCTAAGTTACCAAGAGATCGCTCAGGTTAACAAAATCTAAACAAGAAGCTGTAGCACTGCTTGTGATATAGGCTACATTGTATATTGATAAATATGTATTTTACACTTATGCTGATAGCTTTAACTCTGCTATTATTATTCTTCAAATTCTATAAACTTCCATATATTCTACACTAATTATATTTGTGTAGAGTAAATTCTCAATTATTTCATTAGTTGTTTGTGTTTTATTTTTTCCTCTGGCACAGCTAACAAAAGTAGAACCTTTGAGAATATGAGGAAACTATGAAGTCTTCTCTTATTCCTGTTATGCCATTAACATGCTACCCCTTCTCAGACAACCCACTGTAAAAATTTTTAACTACTTTCTTAGTTATTTAGATCATTGTGACAAAACAAGCATACAAAAAAAAGAGAACCCCAACCAACCAAATAAAAAAGGTCAAAACAGCTAAGCAATTACAGCAAGAAGAACTACTTTTTGTGTCCACACACAATGTTGCCAAAATTAATTAGTGTTGCTTACCAAGTGTATTTTTAACATTCAGCCAAAAGATTCTTTTATCCTCCATCTGAACAGTACTACTATTCAAAGGAATCATTCCCCCCTGTCCTAAACTTCGTAGCCTTCTTGGGAAAAATATACCAGCACTTTATCCTACTTTGCAGCTGGAGAAAGCAGTCTAACACTGCTTTTTCGCTTCTAATAAATTTGTTCCTGAATTTGTGACCTATACTCATGTAATTTCTTGAAATCATAAATTATTAAATCTTAAAATCACCAATTTAAAATTGTCAATGCATGTATTGTAGGTATGTAACAATTAGACATAGCTAAAACAAAAAATAATGTTCTAAGAGGCCTTTAAAGATCATAATTTCCAATACCCTGTCTCAAGATTACACCTAAATTAATTCAAGCCAATGCTTGTCTAATCTTTTCCCAAAAGATTTCCAATGGCCATACAATTGGGCATATAGGCCAACCCTTGCTTTTAGTACTATGTCAGTCTATAAATTCTACACTTCTGAAAACCAAGGGGGAAAATATCCCCATCTTCTTTATGGGGATAATATTTGTATTATTATGTTACTTGCCAACTGTATCAGAGAATGATAGAAATATAAGTTAACTAAAGTATATAATCAATACTTGCAGGTGAACTTCTGTGGCAAAAAAAGAGGAAGATGGAACTGAGCGAGTTAATACTGATGTAGCTTGATCTGAAAGAAATTAAGTAATTCATGTACTAATCTAAAGCCTTTTTAAAGTCAATAGAAAAAATGTGGAAGGTTGAAATGCTATCAAGCATTCAGCTTGATAATTTAATCCACCTTTGACTTGAAAATTGATTATTTTTATTCATCTAAAATTCTTTTTCTCCAGTAACATATGTAATTATTTTGCTTTGTCCTGGAACAAAAATATGGAATAGTCATCACTTATAATTTTCTTTCCCACTATAACAGTTTTTGATCTGGAGAGGACATACATTTCTCTACCATGTAGAATTACTGTGAGTCAATTGTAAAGTTATCTGTGTTCTCACTATTGAGAAGAAGTCATGCAAAAAATTTAAGACCTGAACACTCCCAAGCATATGAATAGCTTTTCTTCCAGATGAATTGTTCTGTTGACTACACTAGGACTGCTTACATTTTTCAGGCATGGCAGGGTGAGGATTATAATTTTTATGATGTTAAAAAAATCACTTAATAAGATAAAATCAAGGCAGGAATTTCTTAATGTTAAGAAATCACAAAAATATGTCAATTATCCCCAGAATACAATACAGTGAAAACTCAATGCAAATAAAGCAGATTTAAATATGTAGGTAACCAGTAAAATGAAATATTTTTAAATTACTGCTTTTTCTGTTTTAGTATCATAAGTCAATGTTCATCAGTGTCTCTTGTCATTAAAACATTCTTCTCACTAACACATTTCAGCCCTTGTTTCTGAGGCAGTCATGTGATCTTGCCTAATGCCTAGGATGGAGTCCACCACCCATCAGTGCAAATAGGCATTGTGCCTCTGACTTCAGCCCCAAAAATTCCTAATTGGAGCCCTTGTTACATGCAATTAAAAGGTAAATTATTCCATTCAAGAGATCTATCCTTAATGTGCAGGTTATTTTTCTGTATTAAAACAGAAAAAGCAAAAATACCTGGTGCTAATTCTGTATAATGCTGCATGTTCTTCTTGGCAATACACAGCACCAGTAAGAAAGTTTTCTTTCTCAAAAAATTACATTTTTTTGATGAATAAAGTAGGAAAAAATAAATCTTCAAGATTTCTGCTTTTAAAAAAAATATTTCTAGTACCATTCCTGTCTTTTCAGTAGGTTGCTAAAAATATAAAACTGCAGATAAAAAAAAAAAGTGAGAGGATACCTGGAAAGCAATCTGCTTCTATGATTTAATAATCATTCATTTTAGCAATACAAGTAAAGTTTTCAATCACTTTAGAACATGCTTTTAGATGTTATTTTAATATACATTGCTATATCAGTCACTTACCATTTTACTATTAAAATCTTATCCAAGGAAAAGACAAGCATCAGAACATACTAGAAATACTTTCTGAATCAGCAACTAATGAAAGATTCTAGAATTTTAAATACATATATTAAATTCTTTGATTTTTTTCTAGAGGCCTTATTGATTTCCCGTGGAGAGATTTTTGGGGCATGACATACTAACATACAGCAGAATGTATTAACTTGCAAATTAATGCAGTATACTTATTCACCCCAGAGGTGGAATGATATGGAAATCACCTTCTTACAACTCTATTACTAAAAATGTGTGTCTTGAGACCAGTGTCCTTTGCAATCTAGTTATTCTGATTGCATTTCAGTATAATCCAAATTGCCTCATTCTAATTTTTTCAAGGTTATTTAGAGGATGCAAAAGAAAAAATACAGGCACTGCTAAATTTTGCTTATCTGGGACTGTGAGTACTATTGATTTTTACACACCACTTTATAACCTTATAGCATTTAGATTGAAGGCAGTGGCAAAACTAAAATCCTTGCTACCAGTAAAGAGGTATGGGAAAAAAGTAAAGTATTAAAAAATAAATTATATCTTGTTCAGTCTTTGGACATTGCCTACTTTAAGCATAGGATTTAAGACTTTAAAATGTTTCTCTGATTCTGCTATGAAAGCAAGAACAGAAGGGAAGGATCCAGGCTAGAATACTTTAGAAGTATTTGACTTGCACTAGCAAGACAAAGTTCTTAGGTTTTCCAGAATCAATTAATTGGACTGGGAAAAAATATTTAGTATGCAGGATATTCATCAATGCAATATTCTGTAATAAAATTAAACACTGTCGTTTGCAGTAATTAGTCTCCAACACTTACCCTAGGCTTGCAATCAAGTGTGGATTTGGAAGAGTGCTATGCCTGACAGATAGCTGAAAACTGACATACCTTAGTATATCTTAGTAGTGAAGAAGAGAGCGAGAAACACTATTTTCTTTTAATATATGTCAATATTTCACACAAAGAAACCTTGATCCTTCTTTGAAGCATCTAGTAATTAGTAGTAGGGAAAAAAACCTCAACCAACTATGGTTGATTTACAATAGTCTTACAGTAGCTCTGAATCTGTGCATTCTCCTGCCACACTAGATGCGTTCAACACTGTGAAAATCTAAATAGTTATTATTCATGGCCATTTTATTATAAGTAATAATGACAATGGCCACATTTTACACTTCCATATCTCATGTATTTCCAGTAATGGTATATGCTTTTTAGCAAAGGTGAAAGAAGACATCACACACAATGTAATTGAATCAGCATCTCTGTATACACAGGCAGAGATTGCAAATTTTAAATAAAGTTTATTATGCCTACAGAAACATTCTGTTGGTTTAGACCAGGCATTTCATCTAAGCACTTTACTTGAATTTTATTTTTCACATTAAAAATATATTTAGCAGTAGCCATTTGAAATATGGTCCAGCATCACTTTATGCATTAGAGAGAAAAAAAATCAGAATGGCTTGTGTAGTATGAATTTACTTATTAGGTTTTTTGCAATTAATAATACTCCCTTAATTGGGCATAATGTAATGAAGTAGGATTAAGACAATTAATTTAAACCTAGTTATCTCTAAAATATATTTTTTTTTTCACTTTGCTGAGTGCTATTAGTCATCTAGAAAACAGGTAAGATCAGGTGAAGAATGGCCACTATATGGGAAATAACACATCTGACAGATCTTAAGAGACATGATACACATTTTACAGTTGTGTGAAGATCACTGAAAATAGTTACATGTTTATATTCCATCATTTCAGTTTCCTATTACTTAAAGACTAAGTGGATGATGAAATTCTACTAGTACCAGAAATAATATTAAAAACTGTGTAAAAAAGTAACACTCCTTTGTTTACCGCTGAGAAATATTGTAATAGTCAGAAATCCTAAGCACAACTAAAAAGCTTTTCACAGGATCACCTCTGAGCATAACTCACTGATGAATCAAAGTAGAAAGCTATACATTGCACATTTACTTTAGAAGAATTTATATCTGCTAGTTCATTTTTCCATCATGAAAAATCAAAGGGGGTCTTTTCTTCTAAACAAGATGGGGAAAAATAAATTATGTCCACACTGTGTCTTGTCTGCAGTTCTTTTTGATAAACGCTTAAAATATGGGTAGCACTTCAGTCACTGTGTGGTGAGCTTTCCAGTGGCATGAAAGGAACATATGCTTGCATTCAGTGTACAAGTTAATTTGCAGTGAGCAGTGGATACCTGATAAATAGCTGATTGTGCAATGCAGTACATAATTTGGCCTTTTCTGCATTTCATTTTTACATACTGTACAAAATTTCAGAAGTGATTTAGCTTGTGAAAAAGAACACAGATGTTTCACCACTGCATATTCTGTTGCACTTCCACTCTTGTTTTAATCTGCACCGATGAAGTAAAGAGTCTTTGAGAGATGACCAAAATGGGCAACTGGGTCAAGCTTCTGGTTTCTGTGTCCTTATAGACTGACTTCATTGAACACAAAATTGTTGAGCTCCAAAAGCAAGGTCAGAAAGAAAATCAACTTTTCTCTTTGGGTATCTCTTAGAGAATTTCACTCCATGTCCCTCAGTGGACTGACAGCCTTTGATTTTGCCTCCCTGGTGAAGGAGGATATACAAAATTTCTGGGGATGGTGGCAAAATTAATGTACTCATAAGAGATTTATATCCTTGGAGCACTCACACAGAAATATAAAAAAGCTGAATGGATGATCTGGATGGACAGTTATAGACCCTTCAGGAGAGACAGGCAGGGCAGGTGGGGCAGAGGGGTAACACCACATGTAAGGGAGGGGTCAGACTGTACAGTGTTTGCAACTGGGTGTGATATGGTTGAGAACCTTTGGATAGGGATTAAAGGAGAAGCAAATAAAGCAGATGTTGTGGGAGTGTACTATAGATCAGCCAGCCAGGATGATGGCACCAGTGTATTATTCTAAATGGAATTAATGGAAATCTCCAGAGCAGTTACTCTGGTCCTTACGGGTGACTTCAAATTCCCAGAGGTTAACTGGGTCTGTCAGACAGCAGATACAAAGAGGTCCAGGAAACTCCTGAAGCACATTAAAGAAAACACTTAGGTACAGGTACTAAAGGAGTGGAGTGATCTCTTTTCTCTGATGTCTGGTGATAGGACACAAGGGAATGATAAGGGGGATATAAGAAATATCAGGGGAAAAAAGAAGTTCTTCAATGAGAGGGTGGTCAAGCACTGGAACAAGCACCCCAGGGAAGTGGTCATGGCTCCAAGCCCGTTGGTGTTCAAGAAGGACATGACTTGTCTTTACTTTGCCCTGTAGGAGGTGGACTCAGTGATCCTCCTGGGTCCCTTTCAACTCAGGGATTTCAGTTCTGTGATTCTGTATCCTATATTTAACTGTCTTGTAAGTACTTTTCACTCAAACAGTAACTTACATCAACTTTTTGAGGGGGAAAAATGAGTCTATTCATTTATGTGACAGTTGTAATTTTTTACACAATTTTGAGAATTTGGAAATTTAAAAAACCGCTTACATCCAATCTGCACATCAATTAGAAGGAAAAAAACCCAATATATATAACACAGCAAACACTGTCTAGAAGCAAATGAACTTTACAGCACATGGTAATTAGCTCCAAAGGTGCCTTTGCATATAATGAGTTCTGGATAGGACACCATATTGGAATGTGGAGGAGTCAACTAATGTCTTTATCATTCCAAAGCATCCGTGGGCAAGTCATACAATTGTTCTATTAAAGTTATCCATCTCCATAATGGGATTAAAAAACCTGTCTCTAACTCTCTGTCCATCTGGTCCATCTAAGACCAGATGCTAACTCATACTGGCAAAGTTACCAATTACCGAAAGAGTTTGTGTGAGCAAATCCATACAAATGCAAGTATAGATTACTGCTTGATAGACTTAGACTGTCTTTTCCATATATCACTTTCTATCATCTATACATGCCTTAAGGATCAGCTTTAGTACTTGCAGTATTGTGGTCTCTGGCACTATAATATTCAAACCTGTTATTTTTTGTTAGGTAGTTACTATATACATATTCTTCATGTTCTGTTATTCATAGAAAACAGCAAAGACTAGTTTCTAATTTAATCCTCTGTGAGGAATTATTATACAGGCTAACACAAGTACTTGAATGTGACTTGCATCACTAGATTTTAGAGTCACAATCATAGAGATGTATTTGACATTCATTTTCTTTTTTTCGATATAACAGTAGTGAATTTTCCAAGAATATTAGGTTGTGCATCTGTACAGATATAATCTTAGAAATCACATATCTATGGGAAGAAATATAACCCTGAGTTAGAACAGTGACTGGGTGCCAGCAGTTTTGATTAATGTCACTTCCTCAGGGCAGAACGGCTCTAGTGCTTTTTGTCATTGTTAGTTCATTCAGACTACATAACTACTTTGCTGATCCTTACTCTGAGACTTCCACTTGTTTTCTTATAACTGCATTTACATTTTCAGTTGTGACAGACGAATTGGGAAAGAAAGTTATTGCACAGAACATACTTCTTTTCCTTTTTTTCTTCACTTAATGTCCGAAGGACAGTTACTGTGTACCCTTAGCACAAGACAAGCTGATCCAAACACCTGTGCAACCTCCAAGTCATCTCTGAGTCCATTTTCCCTTTTGTTTTTCATTGGATGTGCTCCTGCCTACTCTTAACCTATGAAGTCTAAATAAATTAATTAGATGCATATATCCCATTATTAACAGTAGATCTGGTAGCAACCCAAACTGGAATAACAGACCCAAGTGACTTTTTCTTAAAAGACTCTTAAAATTATCTCATTTTAGCATCTTTGCTGCCACTTATCACAGACTACAGATGTATTTTGATGTTTTTGCCCTTGATTTCTCCACTCTTATATTACACAGCACATTCAGCTTCATAAACATTCTCTTCAAAAAAGAAAGATATTGTCTTCAAATTTATTAAGACCAGCAAGGCCTAATACATAGATAAAATAACTAAAATTTAGGAGATCAAGGTTCTCAGTTTTTCACTGGCCTGCCAGGTTATGCAAGCCGAGATGATACCATTCTCTTTGGTTAAATGACAAAAATCCACTGCATTTGCTGTTCAAATACGACTTGAACTGTGTGGATAAACTTTCCCCTTGCAGACATGCAGTCTGTAGTCACCTGGGACAAGATCTGAAATCCACTGAAGTTATTCCTTCAAGGGAAGGGATAACATCTCTTCTCACTGACTCATGTGGTTCTGAATCAGACCCTTAGTTTAACTTGTTTAACTTACTAGTTCTTTCAAGATGCAAGGAGTTTCCTGGAAATTAAAGAGTGATAAAGGGGAACTGATGACGTAGAAAATTTCCTTCAACATTATCATAAGGAGATGCCATTTGGTGAAATTATTTAAGTATCAGTCACAGAGTAACCTTTAAGACATCTTACCACTCAATAAGTAAGAAAAATGAAAGGTCTCTAAGAATACTAGAACACTGAAAAACAGAGCCCATGAAATATTCTCACCTTTATAGAATCTTTTTTTCCCCCCTCAAATATTGACTGAAAGTTTTCCTCCTTCCAAATAATTAGGGTTTGGTAATTATTTATTCTTCAGTGTGAGCAATATTTGCTAGGTGAGCAACCAAACAGTAGGAGACCATGAGATCAAAGACCAGTCATTATGTACCCATTGAGGGCATTTTTAAATTTCAAAGCCATTAGCCATTTTCAGTCTAGAAATTTCTATCACCAACAATTTCACACAGAATCTGACCTGCTACTTGTTGCGGCGGGTGGAGGTGGTAAAGTGCCGCAACCTTCCCAAAAGCGTCTCCAGCTAAGGGAGGCGCTCAGTGGTGCCACATGAACACACACTCAACGCACACACCACAGATAGCTCTTGTAGATTGCCGACGGGATAGAGACATGGGAAGGGTCTTCGTATGGAGTTCCATGGGGAGGTTTATTGCAGCCACGGACCTGAAGGGGTCCAGGGACGAAGACAAGGAATAAAAGAGGGTCCAGGCTTCTATAGGGGGTAGGTAGGGGCGGAGAGAGCATCAGGGCCAATGACCTGAGGGCGTGAGGGTGATACCCAAGCAGGGCCAGGGTGTAGGGGCCCATAGAGAAACAGCGGGGGAGTGGCTGGGGTGCAGGGGCCAATGGGGAAGGAGGGAAGGGAGAACCTTCTGGATTACGGACATTTAGGGTAGAAAGGGGCAGGAAGGCTAACAGGCCAACCAGGGAAACAGAATATTAACATAATGGGACAGGGTATCCTGGGAGAAGCAATTTTGGTCTCTCTAACCTGGGGGCATTTCTCAGGGCCCCTCCCTCCAGGGGATTGCATCGGCCTCCACAGATACTTTTACTGAAAAGGTCTGAAAATTTAACAGGAACAATCTGGTAAGCTATAGGAACAGTCCTAGAAGTGTCACAGCATAGGAGTGCATAAGGGAGAGCTAGAATCTATTCTGGTATTATTCAGGATGCTCTTATTTTTCATCACAGAGTTTTAGATTGTGCTAGACTTGAGAAAAGAACAAAGCCAGTGTTTTGTCCCTAGTTTGGAAATATCCGTGGGATACTTTCTGTTAATTTTTCATGCATGTAAATGTCTCTTTCGTTTATAGATCCAATTCTTCTAACAGTTGCAGTGGGTCGACCTTGGCAGCCACTGCCAAGTGCCCACTGCTTTATCGCTCCCCTCCTCAACTGGGAAGCAGTGATATAATATAACAAAACGCTCATGGGTAGAGATAAGGACAGGGAGAGATCACTCACCCCTTACTGACAGGGCCAAAACAGATTCAACTTGCAGGAAAAATTAATTTGCCTTATTGCCAATTGAATCAGAGTGAGAATGAGAAATAAAAGCAAAATCTTAAAATACCTTCCCCCATCCCTCCCTTTTTCTCAGGCTCTTGATCTTCTCTGCATCCTGCCCACAGCAGCACAGGGGGAGAGGGAATGGGGGCTGTACCCAGTGGGGGCTCTGGTCAGTTCATCACACATGGAAGCTTCCCACAGGGTCACAGCCTCCTTCAGGCACTTCCACGTGTTCTGGCGTGGGGTGCTCCACAGGCTGCAGGTGGATCTCTGCTGCCCTGTGGTCCTCCATGGGCTGCAGGGACACAGCGGCTTCTCCGTAGGTTACACCGTGGGCTGCAGGGTTATCTAAGCTCCGGCACCTGGAGAAACACCTCCACTTCCCTCTCCACTGACCTTTGTGTCTGCAGGGTAGTTGCTTTTACACATTTTCACTCTTTTCTCCTGGCTGCTGTTTCACAACCATTTTTTTCCCCTTCTTAACTCTGTTATCCCAGAGGTGCTGTCATCATCACTCATGGGTTCAGCCTTGGCCAGCAGTGCATTCAGCTTGGAGATGCCTGGCATTGGCTCTATTAGACATGGGGGCAGCTTCTCACACAAACCACCCCATAGCCCTCACCACAAAAACCTTGCCACACAAACCAGGTACAACAGTTTTTCTAATTTTCATTGCTATTCATGGTACATGATATCCATGAGTACAGTTCATGTGAATTGAATTAGGCATCACAATAAACTGTCCAGTGACGTTTACACCATTTACACATACCACAGCTGTCTGTGGAGGAGAAATAATATTTTATGACTTTTTCTGAAGAAATACAATTCACCATTTGTTTCTCCCATTTTCAGAAGAATAAAACTTACTGCTTTTCTAATCTAATCTTTGAAAAGAGCCATCAGCTTCCCTTCTTCTTAAATTCAAATATCCTTTGTTGAAATGATGTTTTTTCTCCTCCAGGTCATGCACCATGGATCAGTGATTCCAATTCTAAATTTTGCCTTAAAGACAGTATTTAAAATTCATTTCTCATATTCAAACTTCATCTAAAGTATGCTCTTACTGAGGCTGTTTTATAATAAGAAAGAACAGAACTCTTAAGGATACTACCAAAGTATTCCAACGTGTAACCAAACAACCATAAGAAGACTAATTTTAGAACATACATTCCACTTACATACAAGTTAAATCCCTGCTACAAAGGAGTACAGCTATTTATTATTCTCTCTGCATGAACAATCCTCAAATGTAAAAGGAGTTCCAAGACAGGTTAAATAAGAACTAAATAAATGATCCTAAGCCAATTAGGAATGCAGCAAGTAGAAATCTTTCAATGTCAGCAGAAATACATTTTTAAATTTTTATTTAAGAGAATGAAGTAAAGAAGGCAGAATGAGTAACTTTGTGAAATGAGGTATAAGAAAAGAAATGGAGACAAAATTGACATGTCATGTCGATGGGAAGTGAAGCTGTGATTGAAAAAAATAACCATGCCAAGAAAAATCATTTAATAATTATGAAGAACTGTTAAAACTTAATAGGCTCAAAACCAAGGCGATAAACATAAAAAGTGCCGATTAAAGCATTTAATAATAGTACTCATAAATTATTAATTCAATAATTAGTTTAAACATTGTCTAGATGAAGAAGATTTTGTAACCAATGCTAACTTAAGCGATGTACCTAGTATTCGCCACTTGATTTGATTTTATGAGCTAATATATGATATTAATATATTATAAATATATATTAATATATTTTTATATTTAATATCTATGCATTAATATAATAACATTTTAATATATATGATATTGATATTAATATACTCATATCTGAATTTAATTATGTTGTTTCCCTAGACATGTGGGATAAGTGAAGATAGTAATGAAGCAAAAGGTACTGGACAGTCTCTATCTTCTTCACAGAAATTTGATTACAAATTGACAAATTAGTATTTTAAGTGCCACAGTTCTAATTCTGTTGCTAAAAGAGAAGCATAATAACATTAATTTGTCAAAGGTGCATTAAAAGGTCGAAGTAAGAAAATGGAAAAATGCATTAATATAATGTTATAGAAATTGACGAGTTGAAACAGGCCATTTTATGACTTCTTCTCAGTGTTTGTTTTTTTTACTGTTGTATCTTGGGGGTTTTTAAGTCTATATATTTCAGATAGGTTAAAACAGTCTTACAAATTATTAGAAAGAAGTGTGCTGAATGGCAAAAATATATAAAATCTTTTTAATGCCAGCGTTGTGTTTATATTTTTTCATTTAGATGCCTTTCCAAATCTAATACATTTTTTGAAGTCCGCGAGTCATTAGGTTGTCCCTACTGTTTGGAGTTTTCCTTAGTTTGGAGTCAATAAATGCATTTAGAAAAGGGCATACCAAATTTCAAAGAAGCATATTTTACCCATTGTCAAGCTCTAGATAGTCAAAACACTCCCTAACTCCTCTACTTCCTAAAGACGGCTCTCTTTCCCTGCTGATTCTGAATAGTTTATGGCCACTTGTTGCAGCATTCCAGAGGTACAAATTATCCCACCATTTTTCCATGATTGCTTACACTGTAATTTTTGGGCTTCACAACGTTTTCCATTGGTGCAGATGCATTTTAGTTGGGTTATCAATCCTGCCACCTTTTTAGGGGAAGAAGACCTCATTCCTGTGTGACTGTTCTCAGGTGCTTCCATGGTTTCTAACACTTCAATACCCACCCCTGCAGCACAAATTAGTACAGGGGGAATTCAAATCTGCTTCAGTGTCCACTTGCACACCATCTCTTGAATGTTTTTGATCATCAGGCCTGCTGCTGACAAATGGGGTGCACCTGTCCTAAAGGGAGAAAAGGATCTTCACTCAGGAGTTAACAAGCCTCATTAAAGGAGTTTTAGACTAGATTTGAAAGGGAAAGGGGATAAAAACAGGCTCACTAGAAATAAGCCTGGGAGCAGCATGCCTGATGATCAAAAATCAAAAAATTCTGCCCGGGATCAGTCTGACCAGTCTCAGAGTTAGATACCGATCTGTTATTCTCTTGATCTGCTTCCTATTTCTTCCTTCATCATTCCCTGCAACTGGAACAGTAGAGGAGAATTTTTTGTGTGCTCCTGATCCCGTAACCAGTTAGTCACAAGGTGCTGAATTCCCTTTTTGATTGCCCTTAGACTTCTTACTGCAATTTCATCACTGCCTGCTTGAAAAAGTATTAATGGTTAATAATCTGAGGGCTGTATCAGAGTAGAAAGTTTCCTCCTAATACCTTTAACACAGGCTCTGAGGGGCAGCAGACTTTCTCTAAGAAGTGGATCCAGTGTGCATTTTGGGCTTTTTGTTCCTCTCAGAAGAAAGTCTGCCATGACAATGACATGTCTTTTTTTCTTTTTCTATATGGAAGCGGTTTTGACAGAGGGCGTAGGCTGACTTAACCTCAGTGACATCTACAACCTAGATGCACCATCCTTCTTGTCGCTGTTCAGCTGCACTTGCAGAGTCTTGTACCGGTTATGCTAGGGCACCTGGGAAGGTGGGGTAGTAGTGGAGGGGATGCTCCACTGTGCAGGGCAGGAAGTTGTCACCATTTCCCCCCATCCCTTAAGTCATGATGTTCTGCAGATTAAAGATAGGATAGGGAAATCCCCTGTATCATGCATCCTCACAGGTTTGTCCCTGAGAAGGTAGGGGGTTTTTCACATAGTCTATCTCTCACTCAGACTCTCTGGTGCTGCTCAATCTAGTCACCTCCTCCCACAGTTCTGTCACTAAGAGAAGGTGTTCCTCTACCTGGGCACACCTCCCACAGGTGTGCTCACTGCTGCTGTCGAGTATTCCTGCATAAGGCAGGTCTTGGAGCTGACACTTCGGCAGGCAAATGCGCAAGATGAGATATGCGTAGGCAAGACTATGGTAACATAATAAGGATACAGCCTTTGGTGGTTCTAGGATGAATAGAGAAAGACTTGGTGTACTGCAAAATAAATGTAGATGATAAGACCAAGAAGGTCCTATTGTCTTTTTCATGTCTTTTTTCCTCTCCTCCTATCCCCTCCTTTTTTTTATTAAAAAAAGTCTTCACTGTAAAGAGTTTATAGTGATGAGGCTCTTGGCACAGTTAATACCTGTAACATCAAGATAAAAGTCAGGTTAAGGCCAAGACAGAATGTCAAAGGATAAAGTTCCGTGAGGTAGGTGACCTGATTTAAAGGCTTGCTGTTGCCAAAAGAAGAGATTCCACATGCTTCGCCACGTGCAGACATAAACACCCATAAACCAGCATTGTTAGTCACATGCTCTCAGTCTTTTGTGCTGGCTCTGGCATTTGTCTGACCCTGTGCTGAATCAGTCCAGCTTGCTAAATAGGCAAAAAGCCAATCCATGGACAGTTACAAGAAGAAGTGATTGTTTATTCAACAGTAGCTCACAAGAATATTATTTTCATGAATCACACCAAGAGAAATCAATTTTCAAGTAAAAAAGCTGTACAGGTAAACTGTCTATTTTTGTTATCGTCTGGGATCATGTTCCCTCACTAGCCAAAATCACTCACTTTTCAGAGGTCTGCCTCTAGGTTTTGTGTAAAAAGAATCTATAAAAACAACCTGGCTTGCAGAAGGTGACAGTGATAGAAATTTAAGAACTCAGACTGTAGAGACAGAGAGTTGCTGTGCCACATGTAGCATTATATGACCGAAGATGACACAGCAAAGAGTAGCAGCCAGAATTGAACTTGGGCAGATTCAACTCAGATATAAGAAAGTGTCTTTTTGGGAAGTGTTTCAGAACCAGAATAAAATTCTTGCAGAAATAAAACAGGTTCTCCCTCTCCTGGTATTGGCAAATTGTGACTCAGCAACTTCACAGAATACATGTGTTACTAAAACACAAGGATTTTGTGTCTACACAAAGATTTTGCTAGGCCTTCTACTAAAAAATGTAGTGTAAACTTAAAAATGGGGCAGTTTTGCCTCACAGTCAAGACATAAGTGTTTAACTTGGGATGCCAAGTGTAGGGACATGCTAGTTCGTGATATTGCTGCTTAACTGATTATTACTTCATATGGAAGACAAGAATACTCTAAAAAATTAGCTAAGGAGGACAAAGCTGCATTTCGCTACGGCTGCATCCAGATTTTCCTGCTCTGACACTCATCACAGTGGGGAAAAAAAAAAGTGAAGAAATTTCCCCGCTTTAACAGAGGGCACATCCTTGAAGCAGCTGGTATTCCTCCACTGGCAATGCAGACTGCTTGTGAAAAACGTTTTTAGACTTTTATTTGTGAGGTTTTCGGCTACAGTTCCACTCCCCTGTCCGACAGTCCGAGCCGCGGCACTGCCGCGGAACCTCTGG